>JAUPMV010000011.1:21520737-21853237 GCA_030848855.1 Branchinecta sandiegonensis
GTCTGTCTTGACTGACTGTCTGTTTGTCTGTCTGTCTGTTTGTCTGTCTTTCTTGACTGACTGTCTATCTGTCTGTCTTGACTGACTGTCTGTCTGTCTGTCTTGACTGACTGTCTATCTGTCTGTTTGTCTTGACTGACTGTCTGTCTGTCTGTCTTGACTGACTGTCTGTCAGTGTGTCTTGACTGACTGTCTGTCTGTCTGTCTTGACTGACTATCTGCCTGTCTGTGTGTCTTGACTGACTGTCTATCTGTCTGTGTGTCTTGACTGACTGTCTGTCTGTTTGTCTTGACTGTCTGCCTGTCCGTTTGTCTGTCTTGACTGATTGTCTGTCTGTCTTGACTGACTTTCTGTCTGTCTTGACTGACTGTTTGTCTGTCTTGACTACTGTATGTCTGTCTTGACTGACTGTCTGTCTGTCTTGACTGACTGTCTGTCTGTCTTGACTGACTATCTGTCTGTCTTGACTGACTGTCTGTCTGTCTTGACTGACTGTCTGTCTGTTTTGACTGACTGTCTGTCTGTCTTGACTGACTGTCTGTCTGTCTTGACTGACTGTCTGTCTGTCTGTCTGACTATCTGTCTGTCTGTCAGTCTTGACTGACTGTCTGTTTGTCTGTCTGTCTTGACTGACTGTCTGTCTGTCTGTCTTGACTGACTGTCTGTCTGTCTGTCTTGACTGACTGTCAATCCGTCTGTTTGTCTTGACTGACCGTCTGTCTGTTTGTCTTGACTGACTGTCTGTCAGTGTGTCTTGACTGACTGTCTATCTGTCTTGACTGACTGTTTGTCTGTCTTGACTACTGTCTGTCTGTCTTGACTGACTGTCTATCTGTCTGTGTGTCTTGACTGACTGTCTGTCTTTCTGTCTTGACTGAATGTCTGTCTGGTTGTTTTTCTCTCTGTCTTGACTGACTATCTGTCTGTCTGTCAGTCTTGACTGACTGTCTGTCTGTATGTCTGTCTGTCTCTCTGGAATGACTGTCTTTCTGTCTGTCTTGACTGACTGTCGGTCTGACTGTCTGATGGTCTGTCTTTTTGTCTATCTTGTCTGACTGTCTGTATAATTGTCTCTCTTGACTGACTGTCTGTCTGTCCGTCTTTCTTGATTGACTGTCGGTCTGTCTGCCTGTCTGACTAACTGTCTGTCTGTCTTGACTGACTGTCTGTCTGTCTGTCTTGACTAACTGACTGACTGTCTGTCTGTCTGTTTGTCTTGACTGACTGTCTGTCTGTCTGTCTGTCAGTCTTGACTGACTGTCTGTCTGTCTTGAATGACTGTCTTTCTGTCTATCTGTCTGTGTTGACTGACTGTCAGTCTGTCTGTCTGTCTGTCTTGACTAACTCACTGTCTGTCTTGACTGACTCACTGTCTGTATGTATATATATATATTTATATTTTATTTCACTCACTGTCTGTCTGTCTGGCTGTCTTGATTGACTGTCTTTCTGTCTGTCTTGACTAACTGACTGACTGTCTTTCTGTCTGTCTTGACTGACTGTCTGTCTGTCTTTCTATCTTGAATGAATGTCTTTGTGTCTGTCTGTCTGTCTTGACTGACTGTCTGTCTGTCTTGACTAACTCACTGTCTGTCTGTCTGGCTTGACTGACTCACTGTCTGTGTATATAGATATATATATTTATATTTTATTTCAGTCACTGTCTGTCTGTCTGTTTGTCTTGACTGACAATCTTTCTGTCTGTCTGTCTTGACTGACTGTTTGTCTGTATTTTCTTCTTGACTTACTGTCTGTCTGTCTGTCTGTCTAGACTGACTTTCTTTTTGTCTGTCTGTCTTGACTGACTTTCTGTCTGTTCTGACTAGCTGACTGACTGTCTGTCTGTCAGTTTGTCTTGACTGACTGTGTGTCTGTCTGAAAGTGTTAACTGACTGTCTTTCTGTCTGTCTGTCTTTCTTGACTGACTGTCTGTCTGTCTGTCTGTCTGTCTTGACTGACTGTCTGTCTGTTCTGACTAGCTGACTGACTGTCTGTCTGTCTGTTTGTGTTGACTGACTGTCTGTCTGTCTGTCTGTCTGTCTGTCTTAAATGACTGTCTTTCTGTCTGTCTGTCTGTCTTGACTGACTGTCTGTCTGTCTTTTGGTCTTGACTAACTCACTGTCTGTCTGTCTGTCTTGACTGACTCACTGTCTGTATATATATATATATATATATATTTATATTTTATTTCACTCACTGTCTGTCTGTCTGGCTGTCTTGACTGACTGTCTTTCTGTCTGTCTTAACTAACTGACTGAATATCTATCTGTCTGTCTTGACTGACTGTCTGTCTGTCCGTCTGTCTGTCTTGAATGACTGTCTTTGTGTCTGTCTGTCTGTCTATCTTGAATGAATGTCTTTGTGTCTGTCTGTCTGTCTTGACTAACTCACTGTCTGTCTGTCTGGCTTGACTGACTCACTGTCTGTGTATATAGATATATATATTTATATTTTATTTCAGTCACTGTCTGTCTGTCTGTTTGTCTTGACTGACTGTCTGTCTGTCTTGACTGACTGTCTGTCTCTCTGTCTTGACTGACTGTTTGTCTGTCTTAACTGACTGTCTGTTTGTCTGTCTGTCTTGACTGACTGTCTGTCTGTCTGTCTGTCTTGACTGACCGTCTGTCTGTCCGTCTGTCTGTATTGACTGCCTGTCTATCAGTCTGTGTGTCTTGACTGACTGTCTGTCTGTCTGTGTTGACTGAATGTATGTCTGTCTGTCTGTCTTGACTGACAATCTGTCTGTCTGTGTGTCTTGACTGACTGTCTGTCTTTCTGTCTGTCTGTCTTGACTATCTGTCTGTCCGTCTTTCTGTCTTGACTGTCTGTCTGTCTTGGCTGACTGTCTGTCTGTCTTGAATGACTGTCTGTCTGTCTTGACTGAATGTCTTGACTGACTGTCTGTCTGTCTGTCTGACTATCTGTCTGTCTGTCTGTCTTGACTGACTGTCTGTCTGTCTGTCTTGACTTTCTGTCTGTCTGTCTTGACGGACTGTCGGTCTATCTGTCTTGACTGACTGTCTGTCTGTCTGCCTTGACTGTCTGTCTGTCTGTCTGTCTAGACTGAATGTCTGTCTGTCTGTCTGGCTGTCTTGACTGACTGTCTCTCTGTCTGTGTCTTGACTGACTGACTGTCTGTCAGTCAGTCTTGACTGACTGTCTGTCTGTCTGTCTTGACTGTCTGTCTGTCTGTCTTGACTGACTGACTGTCTGTCTTTCTCTCTGTATGTCTGTCTGTCTTGACTGACTGAATGTTTGTCTTTCTTGACTGACTGTCTGTCTGTTTGTCTTGACTGAATGTCTGTCTGTCTGTCTAGACTGACTGTCTGTCTGTCTGTCTTGACTGACTGTCTATCTGTCTGTTTGTCTTGACTGACTGTCTGTCAGTGTGTCTTGACTGACTGTCTGTCTGTCTGTCTTGACTGACTGTCTGTCTGTCTGTCTTGACTGACTATCTGCCTGTCTGTCTGTCTTGACTGACTGTCTATCTGTCTGTGTGTCTTGACTGACTGTCTGTCTGTCTGTCTTGACTGACTGTCTGTCTTTCTGTCTGTCTGTCTGTCTGTCTGTTTGTCTTGACTGTCTGGCTGTCCGTGTGTCTGTCTTGATTGATTGTCTGTCTGCTTGACTGACTGTCTATCTGTCTTGACTGACTGTTTGTCTGTCTTGACTACTGTATGTCTGTCTAGAATGACTGTCTGTCTGTCTTGACTGACTGTCTATCTGTCTGTGTGTCTTGACTGACTGTTTGTCTTTCTGTCTTGACTGAATGTCTGTCTGGTTGTTTTTCTCTCTGTCTTGACTGACTATCTGTCTGTCTGTCTGTCTTGCCTGACTGTCTGTCTGTTTGTCTTGACTGACTGTATGTCTCTCTGTCTTGACTGACTGTCTGTCTGTCTGTCTTGAGTGACTGTCTGTCTGTCTGTCTTAACTGAATGTCTGCCTGTCTTTCTGTCTGTCTGTCTTGACTGACTGTCTCTCTGTCTGTGTCTTGACTGACTGTCTGTCTGTCTGTCTTGACTGACTGTCAGTCTTTCTGTCTGTCTGTCTTGACTGTCTGTCTGTCCGTCTGTCTGTCTTGACTGACTGTCTGTCTGTCTTGACTGACTGTCTGTCTGTCTTGACTGACTGTCTGTCTGTCTTGACTGACTGTCTGTCTGTCTTGACTGACTGTCTGTCTGTCTTGACTGACTGTCTGTCTGTCTTGACTGACTGTCTGTCTGTCTTGACTGACTGTCTGTCTGTCTTGACTGACTGTCTGTCTGTCTGTCTGACTATCTGTCTGTCTGTCTGTCTTGACTGACTGTCTGTTTGTCTGTCTGTCTGTTTGTCTGTCTTTCTTGACTGACTGTCTATCTGTCTGTCTTGACTGACTGTCTGTCTGTCTGTCTTGACTGACTGTCTATCTGTCTGTTTGTCTTGACTGACTGTCTGTCTGTCTGTCTTGACTGACTGTCTGTCAGTGTGTCTTGACTGACTGTCTGTCTGTCTGTCTTGACTGACTATCTGCCTGTCTGTGTGTCTTGACTGACTGTCTATCTGTCTGTGTGTCTTGACTGACTGTCTGTCTGTTTGTCTTGACTGTCTGCCTGTCCGTTTGTCTGTCTTGACTGATTGTCTGTCTGTCTTGACTGACTTTCTGTCTGTCTTGACTGACTGTTTGTCTGTCTTGACTACTGTATGTCTGTCTTGACTGACTGTCTGTCTGTCTTGACTGACTGTCTGTCTGTCTTGACTGACTATCTGTCTGTCTTGACTGACTGTCTGTCTGTCTTGACTGACTGTCTGTCTGTTTTGACTGACTGTCTGTCTGTCTTGACTGACTGTCTGTCTGTCTTGACTGACTGTCTGTCTGTCTGTCTGACTATCTGTCTGTCTGTCAGTCTTGACTGACTGTCTGTTTGTCTGTCTGTCTTGACTGACTGTCTGTCTGTCTGTCTTGACTGACTGTCTGTCTGTCTGTCTTGACTGACTGTCAATCCGTCTGTTTGTCTTGACTGACCGTCTGTCTGTTTGTCTTGACTGACTGTCTGTCAGTGTGTCTTGACTGACTGTCTGTCTGTCTGTCTTGCCTGACTGTCTGTCTGTTTGTCTTGACTGACTGTCTGTCTCTCTGTCTTGACTGACTGTCTGTCTGTCTGTCTTGAGTGACTGACTGTCTGTCTGTCTTGACTGAATGTCTGTCTGTCTTTCTGTCTGTCTGTCTTGACTGACTGTCTCTCTGTCTGTGTCTTGACTGACTGTCTGTCTGTCTGTATTGACTGACTGTCAGTCTTTCTGTCTGTCTGTCTGTCTGTCTGTCTGTCTTGACTGTCTGTCTGTCTGTCTGTCTTGACTGACTGTCTGTCTTTCTGTCTGTCTGTATTGACTATCTGTCTGTCCGTCTGTCTGTCTTGACTGTCTGTCTGTCTTGGCTGACTGTCTGTCTGTCTTGAATGACTGTCTGTCTGTCTTGACTGAATGTCTTGACTGACTGTCTGTCTGTCTGTCTGACTATCTGTCTGTCTGTCTGTCTTGACTGACTGTCTGTCTGTCTGTCTTGACTGTCTGTCTGTCTGTCTTGACGGACTGTCGGTCTATCTGTCTTGACTGAATGTCTGTCTGTCTGTCTGTCTTGACAGACTGTCTATCTGTCTGTGTGTCTTGACTGACTGTCTGTCTGTCTGTCTTGACTGACTGACTGTCTGTCTGTCTGCCTTGACTGTCTGTCTGTCTAGACTGAATGTCTGTCTGTCTGTCTGTCTGGCTGTCTTGACTTACTGTCTCTCTTTCTGTGTCTTGACTGACTGACTGTCTGTCTGTCAGTCTTGACTGACTGTCTGTCTGTCTGTCTGTCTGTCTTGACTGTCTGGCTGTCTGTCTTGACTGACTGTCTGTCTTTCTGTCTGTCTGTCTGTCTGTCTTGACTGACTGAATGTTTGTCTTTCTTGACTGACTGTCTGTCTGTTTGTCTTGACTGAATGTCTGTCTGTCTGTCTAGACTGACTGTCTGTTTGTCTGTCTTGACTGACTGTCTATCTGTCTGTTTGTCTTGACTGACTGTCTGTCTGTCTGTCTTGACTGACTGTCTGTCTGTCTGTCTTGACTGACTGTCTGTCTGTCTGTCTTGACTGACTATCTGCCTGTCTGTCTGTCTTGACTGACTGTCTATCTGTCTGTGTGTCTTGACTGACTGTCTGTCTTTCTGTCTGTCTGTCTGTCTGTCTGTTTGTCTTGACTGTCTGGCTGTCCGTGTGTCTGTCTTGATTGATTGTCTGTCTGCTTGACTGACTGTCTGTCTGTCTTGACTGACTGTTTGTCTGTCTTGACTACTGTATTTCTGTCTTGACTGACTGTCTGTCTGTCTTGACTGACTGTCTATCTGTCTGTGTGTCTTGATTGACTGTCTGTCTTTCTGTCTTGACTGAATGTCTGTCTGGTTGTCTTTCTGTCTGTCTTGACTGACTATCTGTCTGTCTGTCTGTCTTGCCTGACTGTCTGTCTGTTTGTCTTGACTGACTGTCTGTCTGTCTGTCTTGACTGACTGTCAGTCAGTGTGCTTTGACTGACTGTCTGTCTGTCTGTCTTGACTGACTATCTGCCTGTCTGTGTGTCTTGACTGACTGTCTGTCTGTCTGTTTGTCTTGACTGTCTGCCTGTCCGTTTGTCTGTCTTGACTGATTGTCTGTCTGTCTTGACTGACTTTCTGTCTGTCTTGACTGACTGTTTGTCTGTCTTGACTACTGTATATCTGTCTTGACTGACTGTCTGTCTGTCTTGACTGACTGTCTGTCTGTCTTGACTGACTATCTGTCTGTCTTGACTGACTGTCTGTCTGTCTTGACTGACTGTCTGTCTGTTTTGACTGACTGTCTGTCTGTCTTGACTGACTGTCTGTCTGTCTGTCTGACTATCTGTCTGTCTGTCAGTCTTGACTGACTGTCTGTTTGTCTGTCTGTCTTGACTGACTGTCTGTCTGTCTGTCTTGACTGACTGTCTGTCTGTCCGTCTGACTATCTGTCTGTCTGTCAGTCTTGACTGACTGTCTGTTTGTCTGTCTGTCTGTTTGTCTGTCTTTCTTGACTGACTGTCTATCTGTCTGTCTTGACTGACTGTCTGTCTGTCTGTGTGTCTTGACTGACTGTCTGTCTGTCTGTCTTGACTGACTGTCTGTCTGTCTGTCTTGACTGACTATCTGCCTGTCTGTCTGTCTTGACTGACTGTCTATCTGTCTGTGTGTCTTGACTGACTGTCTGTCTGTCTGTCTTGACTGACTGTCTGTCTTTCTGTCTGTCTGTCTGTCTGTCTGTTTGTCTTGACTGTTTGGCTGTCCGTGTGTCTGTCTTGATTGATTGTCTGTCTGCTTGACTAACTGTCTGTCTGTCTTGACTACTGTATATCTGTCTTGACTGACTGTCTGTCTGTCTTGACTGACTGTCTGTCTGTCTTGACTGACTATCTGTCTGTCTTGACTGACTGTCTGTCTGTCTTGACTGACTGTCTGTCTGTTTTGACTGACTGTCTGTCTGTCTTGACTGACTGTCTGTCTGTCTGTCTGACTATCTGTCTGTCTGTCAGTCTTGACTGACTGTCTGTTTGTCTGTCTGTCTTGACTGACTGTCTGTCTGTCTGTCTTGACTGACTGTCTGTCTGTCTGTCTTGACTGACTGTCTGTCTGTCTGTCTTGACTGACTGTCAATCCGTCTGTTTGTCTTGACTGACTGTCTGTCTGTTTGTCTTGACTGACTGTCTGTCTGTCTGTCTTGACTGACTGTCAATCCGTCTGTTTGTCTTGACTGACTGTCTGTCTGTCTGTCTTGACTGACTGTCAATCCGTCTGTTTGTCTTGACTGACTGTCTGTCTGTTTGTCTTGACTGACTGTCTGTCAGTGTGTCTTGACTGACTGTCTGTCTGTCTTTCTGTCTGTCTGTCTTGACTGACTGTCTCTCTGTCTGTGTCTTGACTGACTGTCTGTCTGTCTGTATTGACTTACTGTCAGTCTTTTTGTCTGTCTGTCTGTCTGTCTTTACTGACTGTCTGTCCGTCTGTCTGTCTTGACTGACTATTTGTCTGTCTTGACTCACTTTATGTCTGTCTTGACTGACTGTCTGTCTGTCTTGACTGTCTGTCTGTCTGTTTTGACTGACTGTCTGTCTGTCTTGACTGACTGTCTGTCTGTCTTGACTGACTGTCTGTCTGTCTGTCTGACTATCTGTCTGTCTGTCCGTCTGACTATCTGTCTGTCTGTCAGTCTTGACTGACTGTCTGTTTGTCTGTCTGTCTTGACTGACTGTCTGTCTGTCTGTCTTGACTGACTGTCTGTCTGTCTGTCTTGACTGACTGTCAATCCGTCTGTTTGTCTTGACTGACTGTCTGTCTGTTTGTCTTGACTGACTGTCTGTCAGTGTGTCTTGACTGACTGTCTGTCTCTCTGTCTTGACTGACTGTATGTCTGTCTGTCTTGAGTGACTGTCTGTCTGTCTGTCTTGACTGAATGTCTGTCTGTCTTTCTGTCTGTCTGTCTTGACTGACTGTCTCTCTGTCTGTGTCTTGACTGACTGTCTGTCTGTCTGTATTGACTTACTGTCAGTCTTTCTGTCTGTCTGTCTGTCTGTCTTTACTGACTGTCTGTCTGTCTTGACTGACTATTTGTCTGTCTTGACTCACTTTATGTCTGTCTTGACTGACTGTCTGTCTGTCTTGACTGTCTGTCTGTCTGTCTGTCTTGACTGAATGTCTGTCTGGGTGTCTGTCTGTCTGTCTTGTCTGACTGTCTGTCTGTCTCTCTGTCTTGACTGACTTTCTGTCTGTCTGTCTTGACTGACTGTCTGTCTGTCTGTCTTGACTGAATGTCTTTCTGTCTGTCTGTCTTGACTGTCTGTCTGTCTTGACTGACTGTCTGTCTGTCTTGACTGACTGTCTGTCTGTCTTGACTGACTGTCTGTCTGTCTTGACTGACTGTCTGTCTGTCTTGACTGACTGTCTGTCTGTCTTAACTGACTGTCTGTCTGTCTTGACTGACTGTCTGTCTGTCTTGACTGACTGTCTGTCTGTCTGTCTGACTATCTGTCTGTCTGTCTGTCTTGACTGACTGTCTGTCTGTCTGTCTTGACTGACTGTCAATCCGTCTGTTTGTCTTGACTGACTGTCTGTCTGTTTGTCTTGACTGACTGTCTGTCTGTCTGTCTTGACTGACTGTCAATCCGTCTGTTTGTCTTGACTGACTGTCTGTCTGTTTGTCTTGACTGACTGTCTGTCAGTGTGTCTTGACTGACTGTCTGTCTGTCTTTCTGTCTGTCTGTCTTGACTGACTGTCTCTCTGTCTGTGTCTTGACTGACTGTCTGACTGTCTGTATTGACTTACTGTCAGTCTTTCTGTCTGTCTGTCTGTCTGTCTTTACTGACTGTCTGTCCGTCTGTCTGTCTTGACTGACTATTTGTCTGTCTTGACTCACTTTATGTCTGTCTTGACTGACTGTCTGTCTGTCTTGACTGTCTGTCTGTCTGTCTTGACTGACTGTCTGTCTGTCTTGACTGACTGTCTGTCTGTCTTGACTGACTGTCTGTCTGTCTGTCTGACTATCTGTCTGTCTGTCCGTCTGACTATCTGTCTGTCTGTCAGTCTTGACTGACTGTCTGTTTGTCTGTCTGTCTTGACTGACTGTCTGTCTGTCTGTCTTGACTGACTGTCTGTCTGTCTGTCTTGACTGACTGTCAATCCGTCTGTTTGTCTTGACTGACTGTCTGTCTGTTTGTCTTGACTGACTGTCTGTCAGTGTGTCTTGACTGACTGTCTGGCTCTCTGTCTTGACTGACTGTATGTCTGTCTGTCTTGAGTGACTGTCTGTCTGTCTGTCTTGACTGAATGTCTGTCTGTCTTTCTGTCTGTCTGTCTTGACTGACTGTCTCTCTGTCTGTGTCTTGACTGACTGTCTGTCTGTCTGTATTGACTTACTGTCAGTCTTTCTGTCTGTCTGTCTGTCTGTCTTTACTGACTGTCTGTCCGTCTGTCTGTCTTGACTGACTATTTGTCTGTCTTGACTCACTTTATGTCTGTCTTGACTGACTGTCTGTCTGTCTTGACTGTCTGTCTGTCTGTCTGTCTTGACTGAATGTCTGTCTGGGTGTCTGTCTGTCTGTCTTGTCTGACTGTCTGTCTGTCTGTCTGTCTTGACTGACTTTCTGTCTGTCTGTCTTGACTGACTGTCTGTCTGTCTGTCTTGACTGAATGTCTTTCTGTCTGTCTGTCTTGACTGTCTGTCTGTCCGTCTGTCTGTCTTGACTGACTGTCTGTCTGTCTTGACTGACTGTCTGTCTGTCTTGACTGACTGTCTGTCTGTCTTGACTGACTGTCTGTCTGTCTTGACTGACTGTCTGTCTGTCTTGACTGACTGTCTGTCTGTCTTGACTGACTGTCTGTCTGTCTTGACTGACTGTCTGTCTGTCTGTCTTGACTGACTTTCTGTCTGTCTGTCTTGACTGACTGTCTGTCTGTCTTGACTGACTGTCTGTCTGTCTTGACTGACTGTCTGTCTGTCTGTCTGACTATCTGTCTGTCTGTCAGTCTTGACTGACTGTCTGTTTGTCTGTCTGTCTTGACTGACTGTCTGTCTGTCTGTCTTGACTGACTTTCTGTCTGTCTGTCTTGACTGACTGTCTATCTGTCTGTATGTCTTGACCGACTGTCTTTCTGTCTGTCTGTCTTGACTGACTGTCTGTCTGTCGGTCTGTCTGTCTGTCTGTCTGTCTGTCTGTCTGTCTTGACTGTCTGTCTGTCCGTCTTTCTGTATTGACTGACTGTCTGTCTGTCTTGACTGACTGTCTGTCTGTCTTGACTGACTGTCTGTCTGTCTTGACTGACTGTCTGTCTGTCTTGACTGACTATTTGTCTGTCTTGACTCACTTTATGTCTGTCTTGACTGACTGTCTGTCTGTCTTGACTGTCTGTCTGTCTGTCTGTCTTGACTGAATGTCTGTCTGGGTGTCTGTCTGTCTGTCTTGACTGACTGTCTGTCTGTCTGTCTGTCTTGACTGACTTTCTGTCTGTCTGTCTTGACTGACTGTCTGTCTGTCTGTCTTGACTGAATGTCTGTCTGTCTGTCTGTCTGTCTGTCTTGACTGACTGTCTCTCTGTCTTCTTGACTGACTGTCTGTCTGTCTGTTTTGACTGACTGTCTGTTTGTCTGGTTTGACTGACTGTCTGTCCGTCTGTCTTGACTGACTGTCTGTCTGTCTGTCTTGACTGACTCTCTGTCTGTCTGTCTTGACTAACTCTCTGTCTTTCTGTATGTCTGTCTGTCTGTCTTGACTGTCTGTCTGTCCGTCTGTCTGTCTTGACCGACTGTCTGTATGTCTTGACTGACTGTCTGTCAGTCTTGACTGACTGTCTGTCTGTCTTGACTGACTGTCTGTCTGTCTTGACTGACTGTCTTTCTGTCTGTCTGACTATCTCTCTGTCTTGACTGACTGTCTGTTTGTCTGTCTGTCTGTTTGTCTCTCTTTCTTGACTGACTGTCTGTCTGTCTGTCTTGACTGTCTGTCTGTCCGTCTTTCTGTCTTGACTGACTGTCTGTCTGTCTTGACTGACTGTCTGTCTGTCTTGACTGACTGTCTGTCTGTCTTGACTGACTGTCTGTCGGTCTTGACTGACTATTTGTCTGTCTTGACTCACTTTATGTCTGTCTGTCTGTCTGTCTTGACTGAATGTCTGTCTGGGTGTCTGTCTGTCTGTCTTGACTGACTGTCTGTCTGTCTGTCTGTCTTGACTGACTTTCTGTCTGTCTGTCTTGACTGACTGTCTGTCTGTCTGTCTTGACTGAATGTCTGTCTGTCTGTCTGTCTGTCTGTCTTGACTGACTGTCTCTCTGTCTTCTTGACTGACTGTCTGTCTGTCTGTTTTGACTGAGTGTCTGTTTGTCTGGTTTGACTGACTGTCTGTCCGTCTGTCTTGACTGACTGTCTGTCTGTCTGTCTTGACTGACTGTCTGTCTGTCTGTCTTGACTGACTCTCTGTCTTTCTGTATGTCTGTCTGTCGGTCTTGACTGTCTGTCTGTCCGTCTGTCTGTCTTGACCGACTGTCTGTATGTCTTGACTGACTGTCTGTCAGTCTTGACTGACTGTCTGTCTGTCTTGACTGACTGTCTGTCTGTCTTGACTGACTGTCTTTCTGTCTGTCTGACTATCTGTCTGTCTGTCTGTCTTGACTGACTGTCTGTTTGTCTGTCTGTCTGTTTGTCTGTCTTTCTTGACTGACTGTCTATCTGTCTGTCTTGACTGACTGTCTGTCTGTCTGTCTTGACTGACTGTCTATCTGTCTGTTTGTCTTGACTGACTGTCTGTCTGTCTGTCTTGAGTGACTGTCTGTCAGTGTGTCTTGACTGACTGTCTGTCTGTTTGTCTTGACTGAGTATCTGCCTGTCTTTGTGTCTTGACTGACTGTCTGTCTGTTTGTTTGTCTTGACTGTCTGCCTGTCCGTCTGTCTATCTCGACTGTCTGTCTGTCTGTCTTGACTGACTATCTGCCTGTCTGTGTGTCTTGACTGACTGTCTATCTGTCTGTGTGTCTTGACTGACTGTCTGTCTGTTTGTCTTGACTGTCTGCCTGTCCGTTTGTCTGTCTTGACTGATTGTTTTTCTGTCTTGACTGACTTTCTGTCTGTCTTGACTGACTTTCTGTCTGTCTTGACTGACTGTTTGTCTGTCTTGACTACTGTATATCTGTCTTGACTGACTGTCTGTCTGTCTTGACTGACTGTCTGTCTGTCTTGACTGACTATCTGTCTGTCTTGACTGACTATCTGTCTGTCTTGACTGACTGTCTGTCTGTCTTGACTGACTGTCTGTCTGTTTTGACTGACTGTCTGTCTGTCTTGACTGACTGTCTGTCTGTCTGTCTGACTATCTGTCTGTCTGTCAGTCTTGACTGACTGTCTGTTTGTCTGTCTGTCTTGACTGACTGTCTGTCTGTCTGTCTTGACTGACTGTCTGTCTGTCCGTCTGACTATCTGTCTGTCTGTCAGTCTTGACTGACTGTCTGTTTGTCTGTCAGTCTTGACTGACTGTCTGTCTGTCTGTCTTGACTGACTGTCTGTCTGTCTGTCTTGACTGACTGTCAATCCGTCTGTTTGTCTTGACTGACTGTCTGTCTGTTTGTCTTGACTGACTGTCTGTCAGTGTGTCTTGACTGACTGTCTGTCTGTCTGTCTTGCCTGACTGTCTGTCTGTTTGTCTTGACTGACTGTCTGTCTCTCTGTCTTGACTGACTGTATGTCTGTCTGTCTTGAGTGACTGTCTGTCTGTCTGTCTTGACTGAATGTCTGTCTGTCTTTCTGTCTGTCTGTCTTGACTGACTGTCTCTCTGTCTGTGTCTTGACTGACTGTCCGTCTTTCTGTCTGTCTGTCTGTCTGTCTTTACTGACTGTCTGTCCGTCTGTCTGTCTTGACTGACTGTCTGTCTGTCTTGATTGACTGTCTTTCTGTCTTGACTGACTGTCTGTCTGTCTTGACTGACTGTCTGTCTGTCTCGACTGACTGTCTGTCTGTCTGTCTGACTATCTGTCTGTCTGTCAGTCTTGACTGACTGTCTGTTAGTCTGTCTGTCTTGACTGACTTAATGTTTGTCTGTCTTGACTGACTGTCTGTCTGTCTTGACTGACTGTCTGTCTGTCTTGACTGACTGTCTGTCTGTCTTGACTGACTGTCTGTCTGTCTCGACTGACTGTCTGTCTGTCTGTCTGACTATCTGTCTGTCTGTCAATCTTGACTGACTGTCTGTATGTCTGTCTGTCTTGACTGACTGAATGTTTGTCTGTCTAGACTGACTGTCTGTCTGTCTGTCTTGACTGACTGTCTATCTGTCTTTTTGTCTTGACTGACTGTCTGTCAGTGTGTCTTGACTGACTGTCTGTCTTGACCTGACTGTCTGTCTGTCTTGAATGACTGTCTGTCTGTCTCGACTGACTGTCTGTCTGTCTGTCTGACTATCTGTCTGTCTGTCAGTCTTGACTGACTGTCTGTTTGTCTGTCTGTCTTGACTGACTTAATGTTTGTCTGTCTTGACTGACTGTCTGTCTGTCTTGACTGACTATCTGTCTGTCTTGACTGACTGTCTGTCTGTCTTGACTGACTGTCTGTCTGTTTTGACTGACTGTCTGTCTGTCTTGACTGACTGTCTGTCTGTCTGTCTGACTATCTGTCTGTCTGTCAGTCTTGACTGACTGTCTGTTTGTCTGTCTGTCTTGACTGACTGTCTGTCTGTCTGTCTTGACTGACTGTCTGTCTGTCCGTCTGACTATCTGTCTGTCTGTCAGTCTTGACTGACTGTCTGTTTGTCTGTCTGTCTTGACTGACTGTCTGTCTGTCTGTCTTGACTGACTGTCAATCCGTCTGTTTGTCTTGACTGACTGTCTGTCTGTTTGTCTTGACTGACTGTCTGTCAGTGTGTCTTGACTGACTGTCTGTCTGTCTGTCTTGCCTGACTGTCTGTCTGTTTGTCTTGACTGACTGTCTGTCTCTCTGTCTTGACTGACTGTATGTCTGTCTGTCTTGAGTGACTGTCTGTCTGTCTGTCTTGACTGAATGTCTGTCTGTCTTTCTGTCTGTCTGTCTTGACTGACTGTCTCTCTGTCTGTGTCTTGACTGACTGTCTGTCTTTCTGTCTGTCTGTCTGTCTGTCTTTACTGACTGTCTGTCCGTCTGTCTGTCTTGACTGACTGTCTGTCTGTCTTGACTGACTGTCTGTCTGTCTCGACTGACTGTCTGTCTGTCTGTCTGACTATCTGTCTGTCTGTCAGTCTTGACTGACTGTCTGTTTGTCTGTCTGTCTTGACTGACTTAATGTTTGTCTGTCTTGACTGACTGTCTGTCTGTCTTGACTGACTGTCTGTCTGTCTTGACTGACTGTCTGTCTGTCTTGACTGACTGTCTGTCTGTCTCGACTGACTGTCTGTCTGTCTGTCTGACTATCTGTCTGTCTGTCAATCTTGACTGACTGTCTGTCTATTTGTCTTGACTGAATGTCTGTCTGTCTGTCTAGACTGACTGTCTGTCTGTCTGTCTTGACTGACTGTCTATCTGTCTTTTTGTCTTGACTGACTGTCTGTCAGTGTGTCTTGACTGACTGTCTGTCTGTCTGTCTTGACTGACTGTCTGTCTGTCTGTCTTGACTGACTGTCAATCTGTCTGTCTGTCTTGACTGACTGTCTGTCTGTTTGTCTTGACTGACTGTCTGTCAGTGTGTCTTGACTGAATGTCTGTCTGTCTGTCTTGACTTTCTGTCTGTCTGTCTGTCTGTCTGTCTGTCCGTCTGTCTGTCTTGACTGTCTGTCTGTCTTGACTGACTGTCTGTCTGTCTTGAATGACTGTCTGTCTGTCTTGACTGAATGTCTTGACTGACTGTCTGTCTGTCTGTCTGACTATCTGTCTGTCTGTCTGTCTTGACTGACTGTCTGTCTGTCTGTCTTGACTGTCTGTCTGTCTGTCTTGACTGACTGTCTGTCTCTCTGTCTTGACTGACTGTCTGTCTTGAGTGACTTTCTGTCTGTCTGTCTTGACTGAATGTCTGTCTGTCTTTCTGTCTGTCTGTCTTGACTGACTGTCTCTCTGTCTGTGTCTTGACTGACTGTCTGTCTGTCTGTCTTGACTGACTGTCAGTCTTTCTGTCTGTCTGTCTGTCTGTCTTGACTGTCTGTCTGTCCGTCTGTCTTTCTTGACTGACTGTCTGTTTGTCTTGACTGACTGTCTGTCTGTCTGTCTTGACTGACTGTCTGTCTGTCTTGACTGACTGTCTGTCTGTCTTGACTGACTGTCTGTCTGTCTTGACTGACTGTCTGTCTGTCTTGACTGACTGTCTGTCTTTCTTGACTGACTGTCTGTCTGTCTGTCTGACTATCTGTCTATCTGTCAGTCTTGACTGACTGTCTGTTTGTCTGTCTGTCTTGACTGACTGTCTGTCTTTCTGTCTTGACTGAATGTCTGTCTGTCTGTCTTGACTGACTGTCAATCTGTCTGTTTGTCTTGACTGACTGTCTGTCTGTTTGTCTTGACTGACTGTCTGTCAGTGTGTCTTGACTGACTGTCTGTCTGTCTGTCTTGACTGTCGGTCTGTCTGTCTGTCTGTCTGTCTGTCTGTCCGTCTGTCTGTCTTGACTGACTATCTGTCTGTCTGTCTTGACTGAATGTCTGTCTGTCTGTCTAGACTGACTGTCTGTCTGTCTGTCTCGACGGACTGTCTGCCTGTTTGTCTTGACTGAATGTCTGTCTGTCTGTCTAGACTGACTGTCTGTCTGTCTGTCTCGACTGACTGTCTGTCTTTCTGTCTTGACTGACTGTCTGTCTGTCTGTCTTGACTGACTGTCTGTCTGTCTTGACTGACTGTCTGTCTGTCTATCTTGACTGACTGTCTGTCTTGACTGAATGTCTGTCTGTCTGTCTGTCTGTCTGTGTGTCTTGACTGACTGTCTGTCTTTCTGTTTGTCTGTCTTGACTGTCTGTCTGTCAGTCTGTCTGTCTATCTTGACTGACTGTCTGTCTGTCTTGAATGACTGTCTGTCTGTCTTGACTGAATGTCTTGACTGACTGTCGGTCTGTCTGTCTGACTATCTGTCTGTCTGTCTGTCTTGACTGACTGTCTGTCTGTCTGTCTTGACTGTCTGTCTGTCTTTCTTGACGGACTGTCGGTCTATCTGTCTTGACTCACTGTCTGTCTGTCTGTCTGTCTTGACTGACTGTCTATCTGTCTGTGTGTCTTGACTGACCATCTGTCTGTCTGTCTTGACTGACTGACTGTCTGTCTGTCAGTCTTGACTGTCTGTCTGTCTGTCTTGACGGACTGTCGGTCTATCTGTCTTGACTCAATGTCTGTCTGTCTGTCCGTCTGTCTGTCTTGACTGACTGACTATCTGTCTGTGTGTCTTGACTGTCTGTCTGTCTGTCTGTCTTGACTGACTGTCTCTCTGTCTGTGTCTTGACTGACTGACTGTCTGTCTGTCAGTCTTGACTGACTGTCTGTCTGTCTGTCTTGACTGACTGTCTGTCTTTCTGTATGTCTGTCTGTCTGTCTTGACTGACTGTCTGTCTGTCTGTCTTGACTGACTGTCTGTCTTTCTGTCTGTCTGTTTGTGTTGACTGTCTGCCTGTCCGTCTGTCTGTCTTGACTGATTGTCTGTCTGCTTGACTGACTGTCTGTCTGTCTTGACTGACTGTTTGTCTGTCTTGACTACTGTATGTCTGTCTTGACTAGGTCTGTCTTGACTGACTGTCTATCTGTCTGTGTGTCTTGACTGACTGTCTGTCTTTCTGTCTTGACTGAATGTCTGTCTGGCTGTCTTTCTGTCTGTCTTGACTGACTATCTGTCTGTCTGTCTGTCTTGCCTGACTGTCTGTCTGTTTGTCTTGACTGACTGTCTGTCTCTCTGTCTTGACTGACTGTCTGTCTCTCTGTCTTGACTGACTGTCTGTCTGTCTGTCTTGACTGTCTGTCTGTCTTGACTGACTGTCTGTCTCTCTGTCTTGACTGACTGTCTGTCTGTCTGTCTTGACTGTCTGTCTGTCTTTCTGTCTGTCTGTCTTGACTGACTGTCTCTCTGTCTGTGTCTTGACTGACTGTCTGTCTGTCTGTCTTGACTGACTGTCAGTCTTTCTGTCTGTCTGTCTGTCTGTCTTGACTGTCTGTCTGTCCGTCTGTCTGTCTTGATTGACTGTCTGTCTGTCTTGACTGACTGTCTGTCTGTCTTGACTGACTGTCTGTCTGTCTTGACTGACTGTCTGTCTGTCTTGACTGACTGTCTGTCTGTCTTGACTGACTGTCTGTCTGTCTTGACTGACTGTCTGTCTGTCTGTCTGACTATCTGTCTGTCTTGACTGAATGTCTGTTTGTCTGTCTGTCTTGACTGACTGTCTGTCTGTCTGTCTTGACTGACTGTCTGTCTGTCTGTCTTGACTGACTGTCAATCTGTCTGTTTGTCTTGACTGACTGTCTGTCTGTTTGTCTTGACTGACTGTCTGTCAGTGTGTCTTGACTGACTGTCTGTCTGTCTGTCTGTCTGTCTTGACTGTCGGTCTGTCTGTCTGTCTGTCTGTCTGTCTGTCCGTCTGTCTGTCTTGACTGACTATCTGTCTGTCTGTCTTGACTGAATGTCTGTCTGTCTGTCTAGACTGACTGTCTGTCTGTCTGTCTTGACTGACTGTCTGTCTTTCTTGACGGACGGTCGGTCTATCTGTCTTGACTCACTGTCTGTCTGTCTGTCTGTCTGTCTGTCTTGACTGACTGTCTATCTGTCTGTGTGTCTTGACTGACTGTCTGTCTGTCTGTCTTGACTGACTGACTGTCTGTCTGTCAGTCTTGACTGTCTGTCTGTGTGTCTTGACGGACTGTCGGTCTATCTGTCTTGACTCAATGTCTGTCTGTCTGTCCGTCTGTCTGTCTTGACTGACTGTCTATCTGTCTGTGTGTCTTGACTGTCTGTCTGTCTGTCTGTCTTGACTGACTGTCTCTCTGTCTGTGTCTTGACTGACTGACTGTCTGTCTGTCAGTCTTGACTGACTGTCTGTCTGTCTGTCTTGACTGACTGTCTGTCTTTCTGTATGTCTGTCTGTCTGTCTTGACTGACTGTCTGTCTGTCTGTCTTGACTGACTGTCTGTCTTTCTGTCTGTCTGTTTGTGTTGACTGTCTGCCTGTCCGTCTGTCTGTCTTGACTGATTGTCTGTCTGCTTGACTGACTGTCTGTCTGTCTTGACTGACTGTTTGTCTGTCTTGACTACTGTATGTCTGTCTTGACTGACTGTCTGTCTGTCTTGACTGACTGTCTATCTGTCTGTGTGTCTTGACTGACTGTCTCTCTTTCTGTGTGGACTGAATGTCTGTCTGGTTGTCTTTCTGTCTGTCTTGACTGACTATCTGTCTGTCTGTCTGTCTTGGCTGACTGTCTGTCTGTTTGTCTTGACTGACTGTCTGTCTTTCTGTCTTGACTGACTGTCTGACTGTCTGTCTCTCTGTCTTGACTGACTGTCTGTCTGTCTGTCTTGAGTGACTGTCTGTCTGTCTGTCTTGACTGAATGTCTGTCTGTCTTTCTGTCTGCCTGTCTTGACTGACTGTCTCTCTGTCTGTGTCTTGACTGACTGTCTGTCTGTCTGTCTTGACTGACTGTCTGTCTTTCTGTATGTCTGTCTGTCTGTCTTGACTGACTGTCTGTCTGTCTGTCTTGATTGACTGTCTGTCTTTCTGTCTGTCTGTTTGTGTTGACTGTCTGCCTGTCCGTCTGTCTGTCTTGACTGATTGTCTGTCTGCTTGACTGACTGTCTGTCTGTCTTGACTGACTGTTTGTCTGTCTTGACTACTGTATGTCTGTCTTGACTGACTGTCTGTCTGTCTTGACTGACTGTCTATCTGTCTGTGTGTCTTGACTGACTGTCTGTCTTTCTGTCTTGACTGAATGTCTGTCTGGTTGTCTTTCTGTCTGTCTTGACTGACTATCTGTCTGTTTGTCTGTCTTGCCTGACTGTCAGTCTGTTTGTCTTGACTGACTGTCTGTCTCTCTGTCTTGACTGACTGTCTGTCTGTCTGTCTTGAGTGACTGTCTGTCTCTCTGTCTTGACTGACTGTCTGTCTGTCTGTCTTGAGTGACTGTCTGTCTGTCTGTCTTGACTGAATGTCTGTCTGTCTTTCTGTCTGTCTGTCTTGACTGACTGTCTCTCTGTCTGTGTCTTGACTGACTGTCTGTCTTTCTGTCTTGACTGACTGTCTGTCTTTCTGTATGTCTGTCTGTCTGTCTTGACTGACTGTCTGTCTGTCTGTCTTGACTGACTGTCTGTCTTTCTGTCTGTCTGTTTGTGTTGACTGTCTGCCTGTCCGTCTGTCTGTCTTGACTGATTGTCTGTCTGCTTGACTGACTGTCTGTCTGTCTTGACTGACTGTTTGTCTGTCTTGACTACTGTATGTCTGTCTTGACTGACTGTCTGTCTGTCTTGACTGACTGTCTATCTGTCTGTGTGTCTTGACTGACTGTCTGTCTTTCTGTCTTGACTGAATGTCTGTCTGGTTGTCTTTCTGTCTGTCTTGACTGACTATCTGTCTGTTTGTCTGTCTTGCCTGACTGTCAGTCTGTTTGTCTTGACTGACTGTCTGTCTCTCTGTCTTGACTGACTGTCTGTCTTTCTGTCTGTCTGTTTGTGTTGACTGTCTGCCTGTCCGTCTGTCTGTCTTGACTGATTGTCTGTCTGCTTGACTGACTGTCTGTCTGTCTTGACTGACTGTTTGTCTGTCTTGACTACTGTATGTCTGTCTTGACTGACTGTCTGTCTGTCTTGACTGACTGTCTATCTGTCTGTGTGTCTTGACTGACTGTCTCTCTTTCTGTCTTGACTGAATTTCTGTCTGTCTGTCTTGACTGACTGTCTGTCTTTCTGTCTGTCTGTTTGTGTTGACTGTCTGCCTGTCCGTCTGTCTGTCTTGACTGATTGTCTGTCTGCTTGACTGACTGTCTGTCTGTCTTGACTGACTGTTTGTCTGTCTTGACTACTGTATGTCTGTCTTGACTGACTGTCTGTCTGTCTTGACTGACTGTCTATCTGTCTGTGTGTCTTGACTGACTGTCTCTCTTTCTGTCTTGACTGAATGTCTGTCTGGTTGTCTTTCTGTCTGTCTTGACTGACTATCTGTCTGTCTGTCTGTCTTGGCTGACTGTCTGTCTGTTTGTCTTGACTGACTGTCTGTCTTTCTGTCTTGACTGACTGTCTGACTGTCTGTCTCTCTGTCTTGACTGACTGTCTGTCTGTCTGTCTTGAGTGACTGTCTGTCTGTCTGTCTTGACTGAATGTCTGTCTGTCTTTCTGTCTGCCTGTCTTGACTGACTGTCTCTCTGTCTGTGTCTTGACTGACTGTCTGTCTGTCTGTCTTGACTGACTGTCTGTCTTTCTGTATGTCTGTCTGTCTGTCTTGACTGACTGTCTGTCTGTCTGTCTTGACTGACTGTCTGTCTTTCTGTCTGTCTGTTTGTGTTGACTGTCTGCCTGTCCGTCTGTCTGTCTTGACTGATTGTCTGTCTGCTTGACTGACTGTCTGTCTGTCTTGACTGACTGTTTGTCTGTCTTGACTACTGTATGTCTGTCTTGACTGACTGTCTCTCTGTCTTGACTGACTGTCTATCTGTCTTGACTGACTGTCTAACTGATTGTCTGTCTGCTTGACTGACTGTCTGTCTGTCTTGACTGACTGTTTGTCTGTCTTGACTACTGTATGTCTGTCTTGACTGACTGTCTGTCTGTCTTGACTGACTGTCTATCTGTCTGTGTGTCTTGACTGACTGTCTGTCTTTCTGTCTTGACTGAATGTCTGTCTGGTTGTCTTTCTGTCTGTCTTGACTGACTATCTGTCTGTTTGTCTGTCTTGCCTGACTGTCAGTCTGTTTGTCTTGACTGACTGTCTGTCTCTCTGTCTTGACTGACTGTCTGTCTGTCTGTCTTGAGTGACTGTCTGTCTCTCTGTCTTGACTGACTGTCTGTCTGTCTGTCTTGAGTGACTGTCTGTCTGTCTGTCTTGACTGAATGTCTGTCTGTCTTTCTGTCTGTCTGTCTTGACTGACTGTCTCTCTGTCTGTGTCTTGACTGACTGTCTGTCTGTCTGTCTTGACTGACTGTCTGTCTTTCTGTATGTCTGTCTGTCTGTCTTGACTGACTGTCTGTCTGTCTGTCTTGACTGACTGTCTGTCTTTCTGTCTGTCTGTTTGTGTTGACTGTCTGCCTGTCCGTCTGTCTGTCTTGACTGATTGTCTGTCTGCTTGACTGACTGTCTGTCTGTCTTGACTGACTGTTTGTCTGTCTTGACTACTGTATGTCTGTCTTGACTGACTGTCTGTCTGTCTTGACTGACTGTCTATCTGTCTGTGTGTCTTGACTGACTGTCTGTCTTTCTGTCTTGACTGAATGTCTGTCTGGTTGTCTTTCTGTCTGTCTTGACTGACTATCTGTCTGTTTGTCTGTCTTGCCTGACTGTCAGTCTGTCTGTCTTGACTGACTGTCTGTCTCTCTGTCTTGACTGACTGTCTGTCTGTCTGTCTTGAGTGACTGTCTGTCTGTCTGTCTTGACTGAATGTCTGTCTGTCTTTCTGTCTGTCTGTCTTGACTGACTGTCTCTCTGTCTGTGTCTTGACAAACTGTCTGTCTGTCTGTCTTGACTGACTGTCAGTCTTTCTGTCTGTCTGTCTGTCTGTCTTGACTGTCTGTCTGTCCGTCTGTCTGTCTTGACTGACTGTCTGTCTGTCTTGACTGACTGTCTGTCTGTCTTGACAGACTGTCTGTCTGTCTTGACTGACTGTCTGTCTGTCTTGACTGACTGTCTGTCTGTCTTGACTGACTGTCTGTCTGTCTGTCTGACTATCTGTCTGTCTTGACTGACTGTCTGTTTGTCTGTCTGTCTTGACTGACTGTCTGTCAGTCTGTCTTGACTGACTGTCTGTCTGTCTGTCTTGACTGACTATCAATCTGTCTGTTTGTCTTGACTGACTGTCTGTCTGTCTGTCTCGACTGACTGCCTGTCTGTTTGTCTTGTCTGAATGTCTTTCTGTCTGTCTAGACTGACTGTCTGTCTGTCTGTCTCGACAGACTGTCTGTCTTTCTGTCTTGACTGACTGTCTGTCTGTCTGTCTTGACTGACTGTCTGTCTGTCTTGACTGACTGTCTGTCTGTCTATCTTGACTGACTGTCTGTCTGTCTGTCTTGACTGAATGTCTGTCTGTCTGTCTGTCTGTCTTGACTGACTGTCTGTCTTTCTGTTTGTCTGTCTTGACTGTCTGTCTGTCAGTCTGTCTGTCTGTCAGTCTGTCTGTCTTGACTGTCTGTCTATCTTGACTGACTGTCTGTCTGTCTTGAATGACTGTCTGTCTGTCTTGACTGAATGTCTTGACTGACTGTCGGTCTGTCTGTCTGACTATCTGTCTGTCTGTCTGTCTGGACTGACTGTCTGTCTGTCTGTCTTGACTGTCTGTCTGTCTTTCTTGACGGACTGTCGGTCTATCTGTCTTGACTCACTGTTTGTCTGTTTGTCTGTCTTGACTGACTGTCTATCTGTCTGTGTGTCTTGACTGACTGTCTGTCTGTCTGTCTTGACTGACTGACTGTCTGTCTGTCTGTCTTGACTGTCTGTCTGTCCGTCTTGACGGACTGTCGGTCTATCTGTCTTGACTCAATGTCTGTCTGTCTGTCTGTCTGTCTGTCTTGACTGACTGTCTATCTGTCTGTGTGTCTTGACTGTCTGTCTGTCTGTCTGTCTTGACTGACTGTCTCTCTGTCTGTGTCTTGACCGACTGACTGTCTGTCTGTCAGTCTTGACTGACTGTCTGTCTGTCTGTCTTGACTGACTGTCTGTCTTTCTGTATGTCTGTCTGTCTATCTTGACTGTCTGTCTGTCTGTCTGTCTAGACTGAATGTCTGTCTGTCTGTCTGTCTTGACTGACTGTCTCTCTGTCTGTGTCTTGACTGACTGACTGTCTGTCTTGACTGACTGTCTCTCTCTCTGTGTCTTGACTGACTGACTGTCTGTCTGTCAGTCTTGACTGACTGTCTGTCTGTCTTTCTTGACTGACTGTCTGTCTGTCTTGACTGACTGTCTGTCTGTCTTGACTGACTGTCTGTCTGTCTTGACTGACTGTCCGTCTGTCTTGACTGACTGTCTGTCTGTCTTGACTAACTGTCTGTCTGTCCTTACTGACTGTCTGTCTGTCTGTCTTGACTGAATGTCTGTCTGTCTTGACTGACTGTCTCTCTGTCTGTGTCTTGACTGACTGTCTGTCTGTTGTCTTGACTGACTGTCTATCTGTCTATCTTGTCTGACTGTCTGTCTGTCTGTATTGACTGACTCTCTGTTTTTCAAGTTTGTCTGTCTGTCGGTCTTGACTGTCTGTCTGTCCGTCTGTCTGTCTTGACCGACTGTCTGTCTGTCTTGACTGTCTGTCTGTCTGTCTTCACTGACTGTCTGTCTGTCTTGACTGACTGTCTGTCTGTCTTGACTTACTGTCTGTCTGTCTTGACTGACTGTCTGTCTGTCTGTTTGACTATCTGTCTGTCTGTCTGTCTTGACTGACTGTCTGTTTGTCTGTCTGTCTGTTTGTCTGTCTTTCTTGACTGACTGTCTATCTGTCTGTCTTGACTGACTGACTGACTGTCTGTCTATCTTGACTGACTATCTGTCTGTCTCTCTGACTATCTGTCTGTCTGTCTGTCTTGACTGACTGTCTGTTTGTCTTGACTGACTGTCTGTCTGTCTTGACTGACTGTCTGTCTGTCTGTCTTGACTGACAGTTTGTCTGTCTTAACTGACTGTCTGTTTGTCTGTCTGTCTTGACTGACTGTCTGTCAGTCTGTCTTGACTGACTGTCTGTCTGTCTTGACTGACTGTCTGTCTGTCTTGACTGACTGTCTGTCTGTCTTGACTGACTGTCTGTCCGTCTGTCTGTCTTGACTGACTGTCTGTCTGTCTTGACTGACTGTCTGTCAGTCTGTCTTGACTGTCTGTCTGTCTGTCTTGACTGACTGTCAGTCTTTCTGTCTGTCTGTCTGTCTGTCTTGACTGTCTGTCCGTCCGTCTGTCTGTCTTGACTGACTGTCTGTCTGTCTTGACTGACTGTCTGTCTGTCTTGACAGACTGTCTGTCTGTCTTGACTGACTGTCTGTCTGTCTTGACTGACTGTCTGTCTGTCTTGTCTGACTGTCTGTCTGTCTGTCTGACTATCTGTCTGTCTTGACTGACTGTCTGTTTGTCTGTCTGTCTTGACTGACTGTCTGTCAGTCTGTCTTGACTGACTGTCTGTCTGTCTTGACTGACTGTCTGTCTGTCTTGACTGACTGTTTGTCTGTCTTGACTGACTGTCTGTCTGTCTTGACTGACTGTCTGTCTGTCTTGACTGACTGTCTGTCTGTCTTGACTGACTGTCTGTCTGTCTTGACTGACTGTCTGTCTGTCTTGACTGACTGTCTGTCTGTCTTGACTGACTGTCTGTCTGTCTTGACTGACTGTCTGTCTGTCTTGACTGACTATCTGTCTGTCTGTCAGTCTTGACTGACTGTCTATTTGTCTGTGTGTCTTGTCCGTCTGTCTGTCTTGACTGACTATCTGTCTTTCCGTCTTTCTGTCTTGACTGACTGTCTGTCTGTCTTGACTGACTGTCTGTCTGTCTTGACTGACTGTTTGTCTGTCTTGACTGACTGTCTGTCTGTCTTGACTGACTGTCTGTCTGTCTTGACTGACTGTCTGTCTGTCTTGACTGACTGTCTGTCTGTCTTGACTGACTGTCTGTCTGTCTTGACTGACTGTCTGTCTGTCTTGACTGACTGTCTGTCTGTCTTGACTGACTGTCTGTCTGTCTTGACTGACTATCTGTCTGTCTGTCAGTCTTGACTGACTGTCTGTTTGTCTGTCTGTCTTGACTGACTGTCTGTCTGTCTGTCTTGACTGACTGTCTGTCTGTCTGTCTTGACTGACTGTCAATCTGTCTGTTTGTCTTGACTGACTGTCTGTCTGTTTGTCTTGACTGACTGTCTGTCAGTGTGTCTTGACTGACTGTCTGTCTGTCTGTCTTGACTGTCTGTCTGTCTGTCCTCTGTCTGTCTTGACTGACTATCTGTCTGTCTGTCTGTCTTGACTAACTGAATGTTTGTCTTTCTTGACTGACTGTCTGTCTGTTTGTCTTGACTGAATGTCTGTCTGTCTGTCTAGACTGACTGTCTGTCTGTCTGTCTTGTTTGACTGTCTGTCTGTCTGTCTTGACTGACTGTCTGTCTGTCTATCTTGACTGACTGTATGTCTGTCTGTCTTGACTGAATGTCTCTATGTCTGTGTCTTGACTGACTGACTGTCTGTCTTTCAGTCTTGACTGGCTGTCTGTCTGTCTGTCTTGACTGACTGTCTGTCTTTCTGTATGTCTGTCTGTCTGTCTTGACTGTCTGTCTGTCCGTCTGTCTGTCTTGACTGTCTGTCTGTCCGTCTGTCTTTCTTGACTGACTGTCTGTCTGTCTTGACTGAGTGTCTGTCTGTCTTGACTGACTGTCTGTCTGTCTTGACTGACTGTCTGTCTGTCTTTAATGACTGTCTGTCTGTCTGTCTTGACTGACTGTCTGTCTGTCTTGACTGACTGTCTGTCTGTCTTGACTGACTGTCTGTCTGTCTTGACTGACTGTCTGTCTTTCTGTTTGTCTGTCTTGACTTTCTGTCTGTCCGTCTGTCTGTCTTGACTGTCTGTCTGTCTTGACTGACTGTCTGTCTGTCTTGAATGACTGTCTGTCTGTCTTGAATGACTGTCTGTCTGTCTTGACTGAATGTCTTGACTGACTGTCTGTCTTACTATCTGTCTGTCTGTCTGTCTTGACTGACTGTCTGTCTGTCTGTCTTGACTGTCTTTCTGTCTGTCTTGACGGACTGTCGGTCTATCTGTCTTGACTCAATGTCTGTCGGTCTGTTTGTCTTGACTGACTGTCTGTCTGTCTGTCTTGACTGACTGACTGTCTGTCTGTCTGTCTTGACTGTCTGTCTGTCTGTCTGTCTGTCTGTCTTGACTGACTGTCTATCTGTCTGTTTGTCTTGACTGACTATCTGTCTGTCTGTCTTGACTGACTGTCTGTCAGTGTGTCTTGACTGACTGTCTGTCTGTCTGTCTTGACTGACTGTCTCTCTGTCTGTGTCTTGACTGACTGACTGTCTGTCTGTCAGTCTTGACTGACTGTCTCTCTTTCTGTCTTGACTGAATGTCTGTCTGGTTGTCTTTCTGTCTGTCTTGACTGACTATCTGTCTGTCTGTCTGTCTTGGCTGACTGTCTGTCTGTTTGTCTTGACTGACTGTCTGTCTTTCTGTCTTGACTGACTGTCTGACTGTCTGTCTCTCTGTCTTGACTGACTGTCTGTCTGTCTGTCTTGAGTGACTGTCTGTCTGTCTGTCTTGACTGAATGTCTGTCTGTCTTTCTGTCTGCCTGTCTTGACTGACTGTCTCTCTGTCTGTGTCTTGACTGACTGTCTGTCTGTCTGTCTTGACTGACTGTCTGTCTTTCTGTATGTCTGTCTGTCTGTCTTGACTGACTGTCTGTCTGTCTGTCTTGACTGACTGTCTGTCTTTCTGTCTGTCTGTTTGTGTTGACTGTCTGCCTGTCTTGACTGATTGTCTGTCTGCTTGACTGACTGTCTGTCTGTCTTGACTGACTGTTTGTCTGTCTTGACTACTGTATGTCTGTCTTGACTGACTGTCTCTCTGTCTTGACTGACTGTCTATCTGTCTTGACTGACTGTCTAACTGATTGTCTGTCTGCTTGACTGACTGTCTGTCTGTCTTGACTGACTGTTTGTCTGTCTTGACTACTGTATGTCTGTCTTGACTGACTGTCTGTCTGTCTTGACTGACTGTCTATCTGTCTGTGTGTCTTGACTGACTGTCTGTCTTTCTGTCTTGACTGAATGTCTGTCTGGTTGTCTTTCTGTCTGTCTTGACTGACTATCTGTCTGTTTGTCTGTCTTGCCTGACTGTCAGTCTGTTTGTCTTGACTGACTGTCTGTCTCTCTGTCTTGACTGACTGTCTGTCTGTCTGTCTTGAGTGACTGTCTGTCTCTCTGTCTTGACTGACTGTCTGTCTGTCTGTCTTGAGTGACTGTCTGTCTGTCTGTCTTGACTGAATGTCTGTCTGTCTTTCTGTCTGTCTGTCTTGACTGACTGTCTCTCTGTCTGTGTCTTGACTGACTGTCTGTCTGTCTGTCTTGACTGACTGTCTGTCTTTCTGTATGTCTGTCTGTCTGTCTTGACTGACTGTCTGTCTGTCTGTCTTGACTGACTGTCTGTCTTTCTGTCTGTCTGTTTGTGTTGACTGTCTGCCTGTCCGTCTGTCTGTCTTGACTGATTGTCTGTCTGCTTGACTGACTGTCTGTCTGTCTTGACTGACTGTTTGTCTGTCTTGACTACTGTATGTCTGTCTTGACTGACTGTCTGTCTGTCTTGACTGACTGTCTATCTGTCTGTGTGACTTGACTGACTGTCTGTCTTTCTGTCTTGACTGAATGTCTGTCTGGTTGTCTTTCTGTCTGTCTTGACTGACTATCTGTCTGTTTGTCTGTCTTGCCTGACTGTCAGTCTGTCTGTCTTGACTGACTGTCTGTCTCTCTGTCTTGACTGACTGTCTGTCTGTCTGTCTTGAGTGACTGTCTGTCTGTCTGTCTTGACTGAATGTCTGTCTGTCTTTCTGTCTGTCTGTCTTGACTGACTGTCTCTCTGTCTGTGTCTTGACAAACTGTCTGTCTGTCTGTCTTGACTGACTGTCAGTCTTTCTGTCTGTCTGTCTGTCTGTCTTGACTGTCTGTCTGTCCGTCTGTCTGTCTTGACTGACTGTCTGTCTGTCTTGACTGACTGTCTGTCTGTCTTGACAGACTGTCTGTCTGTCTTGACTGACTGTCTGTCTGTCTTGACTGACTGTCTGTCTGTCTTGACTGACTGTCTGTCTGTCTGTCTGACTATCTGTCTGTCTTGACTGACTGTCTGTTTGTCTGTCTGTCTTGACTGACTGTCTGTCAGTCTGTCTTGACTGACTGTCTGTCTGTCTGTCTTGACTGACTATCAATCTGTCTGTTTGTCTTGACTGACTGTCTGTCTGTCTGTCTCGACTGACTGCCTGTCTGTTTGTCTTGTCTGAATGTCTTTCTGTCTGTCTAGACTGACTGTCTGTCTGTCTGTCTCGACAGACTGTCTGTCTTTCTGTCTTGACTGACTGTCTGTCTGTCTGTCTTGACTGACTGTCTGTCTGTCTTGACTGACTGTCTGTCTGTCTATCTTGACTGACTGTCTGTCTGTCTGTCTTGACTGAATGTCTGTCTGTCTGTCTGTGTGTCTTGACTGACTGTCTGTCTTTCTGTTTGTCTGTCTTGACTGTCTGTCTGTCAGTCTGTCTGTCTGTCAGTCTGTCTGTCTTGACTGTCTGTCTATCTTGACTGACTGTCTGTCTGTCTTGAATGACTGTCTGTCTGTCTTGACTGAATGTCTTGACTGACTGTCGGTCTGTCTGTCTGACTATCTGTCTGTCTGTCTGTCTGGACTGACTGTCTGTCTGTCTGTCTTGACTGTCTGTCTGTCTTTCTTGACGGACTGTCGGTCTATCTGTCTTGACTCACTGTTTGTCTGTTTGTCTGTCTTGACTGACTGTCTATCTGTCTGTGTGTCTTGACTGACTGTCTGTCTGTCTGTCTTGACTGACTGACTGTCTGTCTGTCTGTCTTGACTGTCTGTCTGTCCGTCTTGACGGACTGTCGGTCTATCTGTCTTGACTCAATGTCTGTCTGTCTGTCTGTCTGTCTGTCTTGACTGACTGTCTATCTGTCTGTGTGTCTTGACTGTCTGTCTGTCTGTCTGTCTTGACTGACTGTCTCTCTGTCTGTGTCTTGACCGACTGACTGTCTGTCTGTCAGTCTTGACTGACTGTCTGTCTGTCTGTCTTGACTGACTGTCTGTCTTTCTGTATGTCTGTCTGTCTATCTTGACTGTCTGTCTGTCTGTCTGTCTAGACTGAATGTCTGTCTGTCTGTCTGTCTTGACTGACTGTCTCTCTGTCTGTGTCTTGACTGACTGACTGTCTGTCTTGACTGACTGTCTCTCTCTCTGTGTCTTGACTGACTGACTGTCTGTCTGTCAGTCTTGACTGACTGTCTGTCTGTCTTTCTTGACTGACTGTCTGTCTGTCTTGACTGACTGTCTGTCTGTCTTGACTGACTGTCTGTCTGTCTTGACTGACTGTCCGTCTGTCTTGACTGACTGTCTGTCTGTCTTGACTAACTGTCTGTCTGTCCTTACTGACTGTCTGTCTGTCTGTCTTGACTGAATGTCTGTCTGTCTTGACTGACTGTCTCTCTGTCTGTGTCTTGACTGACTGTCTGTCTGTTGTCTTGACTGACTGTCTATCTGTCTATCTTGTCTGACTGTCTGTCTGTCTGTATTGACTGACTCTCTGTTTTTCAAGTTTGTCTGTCTGTCGGTCTTGACTGTCTGTCTGTCCGTCTGTCTGTCTTGACCGACTGTCTGTCTGTCTTGACTGTCTGTCTGTCTGTCTTCACTGACTGTCTGTCTGTCTTGACTGACTGTCTGTCTGTCTTGACTTACTGTCTGTCTGTCTTGACTGACTGTCTGTCTGTCTGTTTGACTATCTGTCTGTCTGTCTGTCTTGACTGACTGTCTGTTTGTCTGTCTGTCTGTTTGTCTGTCTTTCTTGACTGACTGTCTATCTGTCTGTCTTGACTGACTGACTGACTGTCTGTCTATCTTGACTGACTATCTGTCTGTCTCTCTGACTATCTGTCTGTCTGTCTGTCTTGACTGACTGTCTGTTTGTCTTGACTGACTGTCTGTCTGTCTTGACTGACTGTCTGTCTGTCTGTCTTGACTGACAGTTTGTCTGTCTTAACTGACTGTCTGTTTGTCTGTCTGTCTTGACTGACTGTCTGTCAGTCTGTCTTGACTGACTGTCTGTCTGTCTTGACTGACTGTCTGTCTGTCTTGACTGACTGTCTGTCTGTCTTGACTGACTGTCTGTCCGTCTGTCTGTCTTGACTGACTGTCTGTCTGTCTTGACTGACTGTCTGTCAGTCTGTCTTGACTGTCTGTCTGTCTGTCTTGACTGACTGTCAGTCTTTCTGTCTGTCTGTCTGTCTGTCTTGACTGTCTGTCCGTCCGTCTGTCTGTCTTGACTGACTGTCTGTCTGTCTTGACTGACTGTCTGTCTGTCTTGACAGACTGTCTGTCTGTCTTGACTGACTGTCTGTCTGTCTTGACTGACTGTCTGTCTGTCTTGACTGACTGTCTGTCTGTCTGTCTGACTATCTGTCTGTCTTGACTGACTGTCTGTTTGTCTGTCTGTCTTGACTGACTGTCTGTCAGTCTGTCTTGACTGACTGTCTGTCTGTCTTGACTGACTGTCTGTCTGTCTTGACTGACTGTTTGTCTGTCTTGACTGACTGTCTGTCTGTCTTGACTGACTGTCTGTCTGTCTTGACTGACTGTCTGTCTGTCTTGACTGACTGTCTGTCTGTCTTGACTGACTGTCTGTCTGTCTTGACTGACTGTCTGTCTGTCTTGACTGACTGTCTGTCTGTCTTGACTGACTGTCTGTCTGTCTTGACTGACTATCTGTCTGTCTGTCAGTCTTGACTGACTGTCTATTTGTCTGTGTGTCTTGTCCGTCTGTCTGTCTTGACTGACTATCTGTCTTTCCGTCTTTCTGTCTTGACTGACTGTCTGTCTGTCTTGACTGACTGTCTGTCTGTCTTGACTGACTGTTTGTCTGTCTTGACTGACTGTCTGTCTGTCTTGACTGACTGTCTGTCTGTCTTGACTGACTGTCTGTCTGTCTTGACTGACTGTCTGTCTGTCTTGACTGACTGTCTGTCTGTCTTGACTGACTGTCTGTCTGTCTTGACTGACTGTCTGTCTGTCTTGACTGACTGTCTGTCTGTCTTGACTGACTATCTGTCTGTCTGTCAGTCTTGACTGACTGTCTGTTTGTCTGTCTGTCTTGACTGACTGTCTGTCTGTCTGTCTTGACTGACTGTCTGTCTGTCTGTCTTGACTGACTGTCAATCTGTCTGTTTGTCTTGACTGACTGTCTGTCTGTTTGTCTTGACTGACTGTCTGTCAGTGTGTCTTGACTGACTGTCTGTCTGTCTGTCTTGACTGTCTGTCTGTCTGTCCTCTGTCTGTCTTGACTGACTATCTGTCTGTCTGTCTGTCTTGACTAACTGAATGTTTGTCTTTCTTGACTGACTGTCTGTCTGTTTGTCTTGACTGAATGTCTGTCTGTCTGTCTAGACTGACTGTCTGTCTGTCTGTCTTGTTTGACTGTCTGTCTGTCTGTCTTGACTGACTGTCTGTCTGTCTATCTTGACTGACTGTATGTCTGTCTGTCTTGACTGAATGTCTCTATGTCTGTGTCTTGACTGACTGACTGTCTGTCTTTCAGTCTTGACTGGCTGTCTGTCTGTCTGTCTTGACTGACTGTCTGTCTTTCTGTATGTCTGTCTGTCTGTCTTGACTGTCTGTCTGTCCGTCTGTCTGTCTTGACTGTCTGTCTGTCCGTCTGTCTTTCTTGACTGACTGTCTGTCTGTCTTGACTGAGTGTCTGTCTGTCTTGACTGACTGTCTGTCTGTCTTGACTGACTGTCTGTCTGTCTTTAATGACTGTCTGTCTGTCTGTCTTGACTGACTGTCTGTCTGTCTTGACTGACTGTCTGTCTGTCTTGACTGACTGTCTGTCTGTCTTGACTGACTGTCTGTCTTTCTGTTTGTCTGTCTTGACTTTCTGTCTGTCCGTCTGTCTGTCTTGACTGTCTGTCTGTCTTGACTGACTGTCTGTCTGTCTTGAATGACTGTCTGTCTGTCTTGAATGACTGTCTGTCTGTCTTGACTGAATGTCTTGACTGACTGTCTGTCTTACTATCTGTCTGTCTGTCTGTCTTGACTGACTGTCTGTCTGTCTGTCTTGACTGTCTTTCTGTCTGTCTTGACGGACTGTCGGTCTATCTGTCTTGACTCAATGTCTGTCGGTCTGTTTGTCTTGACTGACTGTCTGTCTGTCTGTCTTGACTGACTGACTGTCTGTCTGTCTGTCTTGACTGTCTGTCTGTCTGTCTGTCTGTCTGTCTTGACTGACTGTCTATCTGTCTGTTTGTCTTGACTGACTATCTGTCTGTCTGTCTTGACTGACTGTCTGTCAGTGTGTCTTGACTGACTGTCTGTCTGTCTGTCTTGACTGACTGTCTCTCTGTCTGTGTCTTGACTGACTGACTGTCTGTCTGTCAGTCTTGACTGACTGTCTGTCTGTCTGTCTTGACTGACTGTCTGTCTTTCTGTATGTCTGTCTGTCTGTCTTGACTGTCTGTCTGTCCGTCTGTCTGTCTTGACTGTCTGTCTGTCCGTCTTTCTTTCTTGACTGACTGTCTGTCTGTCTTGACTGACTGTCTGTCTGTCTTGACTGACTGTCTGTCTGTCTTTACTGACTGTCTGTCTGTCTGTCTTGACTGAATGTCTGTCTGTCTTGACTGACTGTCTCTCTGTCTGTGTCTTGACTGACTGTCTGTCTGTTGTCTTGACTGACTGTCTGTCTGTCTGTCTTGACTGACTGTCTGTCTGTCTATCTTGACTGACTCTCTGTTTTTCACGTTTGTCTGTCTGTCGGTCTTGACTGTCTGTTTGTCCGTCTGTCTGTCTTGCCCGACTGACTGTCTGTCTTGACTGACTGTCTGTCTGTCTTGACTGAATGTCTGTCTGTCTTGACTGAATGTCTGTCTGTCTTGACTGACTGTCTGTCTGTCTTGACTGAATGTCTGTCTGTCTTGACTGACTGTCTGTCTGTCTTGACTGACTGTCTGTCTGTCTTGACTGAGTGTCTGTCTGTCTGTCTAACTATCTGTCTGTCTGTCTGTCTCGACTGACTGTCTGTTTTTCTGTCTGTCTGTTTGTCTGTCTTTCTTGACTGACTGTCTATCTGTCTGTCTTGACTGACTGACTGTCTGTCTATCTTTACTGACTGTCTGTCTGTCTCTCTGACTATCTGTCTTTCTGTCTGTCTTGACTGACTGTCTGTTTGTCTTGACTGACTGTCTGTCTGTCTGTCTTGACTGACTGTTTGTCTGTCTTAACTGACTGTCTGTTTGTCTGTCTGTCTTGACTGACTGTCTGTCTGTCTTGACTGACTGTCTGTCTGTCTTGACTGACTGTCTGTCTGTCCGTCTGTCTGTATTGACTGCCTGTCTATCTGTCTGTGTGTCTTGACTGACTGTCTGTCTGTCTGTCTTGACTGAATGTCTGTCTGTCTGTCTGTCTTGACTGACAATCTGTCTGTCTGTGTGTCTTGACTGACTGTCCGTCTGTCTGTCTTGACTGAATGTCAGTCTATCTGTCTTGACTGAATGTCTGACTGTCTATCTGTCTGTGTGTCTTGACTGACTGTTTGTCTGTCCGTCTTGACTGACTGTCTGTCTGTCTGTCTGTCTGTCTGTCTGTCTGTCTGTTTGTCTTGACTGTCTGTCTGTCCGTCTTTCTGTCTTGACTGACTGTCTGTCTGTCTTGACTGACTGTCTGTCTGTTTTGACTGACTGTCTGTCTGTCTTGACTGACTGTCTGTCTGTCTTGACTGACTATTTGTCTGTCTTGACTGACTGTCTTTCTGTCTTGACTGTCTGTCTGTCTGTCTGTCTTGACTGAATGTCTGTCTGGGTGTCTGTCTTTCTGTCTTGACTGACTATCTGTCTGTCTGTCTGTCTTGACTGACTGTCTGTCTGTCTGTCTGTCTTGACTGACTGTCTGTCTGTTTGTCTTGACTGACTGTCTGTCAGTGTGTCTTGACTGACTGTCTGTCTATCTGTCTTAACTGTCTGTCTGTCTGTCTGTCTGTCTGTCTGTCCTCTGTCTGTCTTGACTGACTATCTGTCTGTCTGTCTGTCTTGACTAACTGAATGTTTGTCTTTCTTGACTGACTGTCTGTCTGTTTGTCTTGACTGAATGTCTGTCTGTCTGTCTAGACTGACTGTCTGTCTGTCTGTCTTGACTGACTGTCTGTCTTGACTGACTGTCTGTCTGTCTGTCTTGACTGACTGTCTGTCTGTCTGTCTTGACTGACTGTCTGTCTGTCTGTCTTGACTGACTGTCTGTCTGTCTATCTTGACTGACTGTCTGTCTGTCTGTCTTGACTGAATGTCTCTATGTCTGTGTCTTGACTGACTGACTGTCTGACTGTCAGTCTTGACTGACTGTCTGTCTGTCTGTCTTGACTGACTGTCTGTCTTTCTGTATGTCTGTCTGTCTGTCTTGACTGTCTGTCTGTCCGTCTGTCTGTCTTGACTGTCTGTCTGTCCGTCTGTCTTTCTTGACTGACTGTCTGTCTGTCTTGACTGAGTGTCTGTCTGTCTTGACTGACTGTCTGTCTGTCTTGACTGACTGTAAGTCTGTCTTTAATGACTGTCTGTCTGTCTGTCTTGACTGAATGTCTGTCTGTCTTGACTGACTGTCTGTCTGTTTGTCTTGACTGACTGTCTGTCAGTGTGTCTTGACTGACTGTCTGTCTGTCTGTCTTGACTGTCTGTCTGTCTGTCTGTCTGTCTGTCTGTCCTCTGTCTGTCTTGACTGACTATCTGTCTGTCTGTCTGTCTTGACTAACTGAATGTTTGTCTTTCTTGACTGACTGTCTGTCTGTTTGTCCTGACTGAATGTCTGTCTGTCTGTCTAGACTGACTGTCTGTCTATCTGTCTTGACTGACTGTCTGTCTGTCTGTCTTGACTGACTGTCTGTCTGTCTGTCTTGACTGACTGTCTGTCTGTCTATCTTGACTGACTGTATGTCTGTCTGTCTTGACTGACTGTCTGTCTTTCTGTATGTCTGTCTGTCTGTCTTGACTGTCTGTCTGTCCGACTGTCTGTCTTGACTGTCTGTCTGTCTGTCTTGACTGACTGTCTGTCTGTCTTGACTGACTGTCTGTCTGTCTTGACTGACTGTCTGTCTGTCTTGACTGACTGTCTGTCTGTCTTGACTGACTGTCTGTCTGTCTTGACTGACTGTCTGTCTGTCTTGACTGACTGTCTGTCTGTCTTGACTGACTGACTGTCTGTCTGTCTTTAATGACTGTCTGTCTGTCTGTCTTGACTGAATGTCTGTCTGTCTTGACTGACTGTCTGTCTGTTTGTCTTGACTGACTGTCTGTCAGTGTGTCTTGACTGACTGTCTGTCTGTCTGTCTTGACTGTCTGTCTGTCTTTCTGTCTGTCTGTCTGTCCTCTGTCTGTCTTGACTGACTATCTGTCTGTCTGTCTGTCTTGACTAACTGAATGTTTGTCTTTCTTGACTGACTGTCTGTCTGTTTGTCTTGACTGAATGTCTGTCTGTCTGTCTAGACTGACTGTCTGTCTATCTGTCTTGACTGACTGTCTGTCTGTCTTTCTTGACTGACTGTCTGTCTGTCTTGACTGAGTGTCTGTCTGTCTTGACTGACTGTCTGTCTGTCTTGACTGACTGTCTGTCTGTCTTGACTGACTGTCTGTCTGTCTTTAATGACTGTCTGTCTGTCTGTCTTGACTGACTGTCTGTCTGTCTTGACTGACTGTCTGTGTGTCTTGACTGACTGTCTGTCTTTCTGTTTGTCTGTCTTGACTGTCTGTCTGTCCGTCTGTCTGTCTTGACTGTCTGTCTGTCTTGACTGACTGTCTGTCTGTCTTGAATGACTGTCTGTCTGTCTTGACTGAATGTCTTGACTGACTGTCTGTCTGACTATCTGTCTGTCTGTCTGTCTTGACTGACTGTCTGTCTGTCTGTCTTGACTGTCTGTCTGTCTGTCTTGACGGACTGTCGGTCTATCTGTCTTGACTCAATGTCTGTCGGTCTGTGTGTCTTGACTGACTGTCTGTCTGTCTGTCTTGACTGTCTGTCTGTCTAGACTGAATGTCTGTCTGTCTGTCTGTCTTGACTGACTGTCTCTCTGTCTGTGTCTTGACTGACTGACTGTCTGTCTGTCAGTCTTGACTGACTGTCTGTCTGTCTGTCTTGACTGACTGTCTGTTTTTCTGTATGTCTGTCTGTCTGTCTTGACTGTCTGTCTGTCCGTCTGTCTGTCTTGACTGTCTGTCTGTCCGTCTGTCTTTCTTGGCTGACTGTCTGTCTGTCTTGACTGACTGTCTGTCTGTCTTGACTGACTGTCTGTCTGTCTTTACTGACTGTCTGTCTGTCTGTCTTGACTGAATGTCTGTCTGTCTTGACTGACTGTCTCTCTTTCTGTGTCTTGACTGACTGTATGTCTGTTGTCTTGACTGACTGTCTGTCTGTCTGTCTTGACTGACTGTCTGTCTATCTATCTTGACTGACTCTCTGTTTTTCATGTTTGTCTGTCTGTCGGTCTTGACTGTCTGTCTGTCCGTCTGTCTGTCTTGACCGACTGACTGTCTGCCTTGACTGACTGTCTGTCTGTCTTGACTGACTGTCTGTCTGTCTTGACTGACTGTCTGTCCGTCTTGACTGACTGTCTGTCTGTCTTGACTGACTGTCTGTCTGTCTTGACTGACTGTCTGTCTGTCTTGACTGACTGTCTGTCTGTCTGTCTAACTATCTGTCTGTCTGTCTGTCTCGACTGACTGTCTGTTTGTCTGTCTGTCTGTTTGTCTGTCTTTCTTGACTGACTTTCTATCTGTCTGTCTTGACTGACTGACTGTCTGTCTATCTTGACTGACTGTCTGTCTGTCTCTCTGACTATCTGTCTGTCTTGACTGACTGTCTGTTTGTCTTGACTGACTGTCTGTCTGTCGGTCTTGACTGACTGTTTGTCTGTCTTAACTGACTGTCTGTTTGTCTGTCTGTCTTGACTGACTGTCTGTCTGTCTTGACTGACTGTCTGTCTGTCCGTCTGTCTGTATTGACTGCCTGTCTATCTGTCTGTGTGTCTTGACTGACTGTCTGTCTGTCTGTCTTGACTGAATGTCTGTCTGTCTGTCTGTCTTGACTGACAATCTGTCTGTCTGTGTGTCTTGACTGACTGTCCGTCTGTCTGTCTTGACTGAATGTCAGTCTATCTGTCTTGACTGAATGTCTGTCTGTCTGTCTGTCTTGACTGACTGTCTATCTGTCTGTGTGTCTTGACTGACTGTTTGTCTGTCCGTCTTGACTGACTGTCTGTCTGTCTGTATGTCTGTCTGTCTGTTTGTCTTGACTGTCTGTCTGTTCGTCTTTCTGTCTTGACTGACTGTCTGTCTGTCTTGACTGACTGTCTGTCTGTCTTGACTGACTGTCTGTCTGTCTTGACTGACTGTCTGTCTGTCTTGACTGACTGTCTGTCTGTCTTGACTGACTGTCTGTCTGTCTTGACTGACTATTTGTCTGTCTTGACTGACTGTGTTTCTGTCTTGACTGTCTGTCTGTCTGTCTGTCTTGACTGAATGTCTGTCTGGGTGTCTGTCTGTCTGTCTTGACTGACTATCTGTCTGTCTGTCTGTCTTGACTGACTGACTTGACTGACTGTCTTGACTGACTGTCTGTCTGTTTGTCTTGACTGACTTTCTGTCAGTGTGTCTTGACTGACTGTCTGTCTGTATGTCTTAACTGTCTGTCTGTCTGTCTGTCCTCTGTCTGTCTTGACTGACTATCTGTCTGTCTGTCTGTCTTGACTAACTGAATGTTTGTCTTTCTTGATTGACTGTCTGTCTGTTTGTCTTGACTGAATGTCTGTCTGTCTGTCTTGACTGACTGTCTGTCTGTCTGTCTTGACTGACTGTCTGTCTGTCTATCATGACTGACTGTCTGTCTGTCTGTCTTTCTTGACTGACTTTCTGTCTGTCTTGACTGACTGTCTGTCTGTCTTGACTGACTGTCTGTCTGTCTTGACTGACTGTCTGTCTGTCTTTACTGACTGTCTGTCTGTCTGTCTTGACTGAATGTCTGTCTGTCTTGACTGACTGTCTGTGTGTCTTGACTGACTGTCTGTCTTTCTGTTTGTCAGTCTTGACTGTCTGTCTGTCCGTCTGTCTGTCTTGACTGTCTGTCTGTCTTGACTGTCTGTCTGTCTTGACTGACTGTCTGTCTGTCTTGAATGACTGTCTGTCTGTCTTGACTGAATGTCTTGACTGACTGTCTGTCTGTCTGTCTGACTATCTGTCTGTCTGTCTGTCTTGACTGACTGTCTGTCTGTCTGTCTTGACTGTCTGTTTGTCTGTCTTGACGGACTGTCGGTCTATCTGTCTTGACTCAATGTCTGTCTGTCTGTGTGTCTGTCTGTCTTGACTGACTGCCTATCTGTCTGTGTGTCTTGACTGACTGTCTGTCTGTCTGTCTTGAACGACTTACTGTCTGTCTGTCTGTCTTGACTGTCTGTCTGTCTAGACTGAATGTCTGTCTGTCTGTCTGTCTTGACTGACTGTCTCTCTGTCTGTGTCTTGACTGACTGACTGTCTGTCTGTCAGTCTTGACTGACTGTCTGTCTGTCTGTCTTGACTGACTGTCTGTCTTTCTGTATGTCTGTCTGTCTGTCTTGACTGTCTGTCTGTCAGTCTGTCTGTCTTGACTGTCTGTCTGTCCGTCTGTCTTTCTTGACTGACTGTCTGTCTGTCTTGACTGACTGTCTGTCTGTTGTCTTGACTGACTGTCTGTCTGTCTGTCTTGACTGACTGTCTGTCTCTCTGTCTTGACTGACTCTCTGTTTTTCATGTTTGTCTGTCTGTCGGTCTTGACTGTCTGTCTGTCCGTCTGTCTGTCTTGACCGACTGACTGTCTGTCTTGACTGACTGTCTGTCTGTCTTGACTGACTGTCTGTCTGTCTTGACTGACTGTCTGTCTGTCTTGACTGACTGTCTGTCTGTCTTGACTGACTGTCTGTCTGTCTTGACTGACTGTCTGTCTGTCTTGACTGACTGTCTGTCTGTCTTCACTGACTGTCTGTCTGTCTTGACTGACTGTCTGTCTGTCTGTCTAACTATCTGTCTGTCTGTCTGTCTCGACTGACTGTCTGTTTGTCTGTCTGTCTGTTTGTCTGTCTGTCTTGACTGACTGTCTGTCTGTCTGTCTTGAATCAATGTCTGTCTGTATTTGTATCTGTCTGTCTTGACTGACTGTCTATCTGTCTGTGTGTCTTGACTGACTGTCTGTCTGTCTGTCTTGACTGACTGACTGTCTGTCTGTCTGTCTTGACTGTCTGTCTGTCTGTCTGTCTAGACTGAATGTCTGTCTGTCTGTCTGTCTTGACTGACTGTCTCTCTGTCTGTGTCTTGACTGACTGACTGTCTGTCTGTCAGTCTTGACTGACTGTCTGTCTGTCAGTCTTGACTGACTGTCTGTCTGTCAGTCTTGACTGACTGTCTGTCTGTCGTTCTTGACTGACTGTCTGTCTTTCTGTATGTCTGTCTGTGTGTCTTGACTGTCTGTCTGTCCGTCTGTCTGTCTTGACTGTCTGTCTGTCCGTCTGTCTTTCTTGACTGACTTTCTGTCTGTCTTGACTGACTGTCTGTCTGTCTTGACTGACTGTCTGTCTGTCTTTACTGACTGTCTGTCTGTCTGTCTTGACTGAATGTCTGTCTGTCTTGACTGACTGTCTGTGTGTCTTGACTGACTGTCTGTCTTTCTGTTTGTCTGTCTTGACTGTCTGTCTGTCCGTCTGTCTGTCTTGACTGTCTGTCTGTCTTGACTGTCTGTCTGTCTTGACTGACTGTTTGTCTGTCTTGAATGACTGTCTGTCTGACTTGACTGAATGTCTTGACTGACTGTCTGTCTGTCTGTCTGACTATCTGTCTGTCTGTCTGTCTTGACTGACTGTCTGTCTGTCTGTCTTGACTGTCTGTCTGTCTGTCTTGACGGACTGTCGGTCTATCTGTCTTGACTCAATGTCTGTCTGTGTGTCTTGACTGACTGTCTGTCTTTCTGTTTGTCTGTCTTGACTGTCTGTCTGTCCGTCTGTCTGTCTTGACTGTCTGTCTGTCTTGACTGTCTGTCTGTCTTGACTGACTGTTTGTCTGTCTTGAATGACTGTCTGTCTGTCTTGACTGAATGTCTTGACTGACTGTCTGTCTGTCTGTCTGACTATCTGTCTGTCTGTCTGTCTTGACTGACTGTCTATCTGTCTGTTTGTCTTGACTGACTGTCTGTCTGTCTGTCTTGACTGACTTACTGTCTGTCTGTCTGTCTTGACTGTCTGTCTGTCTAGACTGAATGTCTGTCTGTCTGTCTGTCTTGACTGACTGTCTCTCTGTCCGTGTCTTGACTGACTGACTGTCTGTCTGTCAGTCTTGACTGACTGTCTGTCTGTCTGTCTTGACTGACTGTCTTTCTTTCTGTATGTCTGTCTGTCTGTCTTGACTGTCTGTCTGTCAGTCTGTCTGTCTTGACTGTCTGTCTGTCCGTCTGTCTTTCTTGACTGACTGTCTGTCTGTCTTGACTGACTGTCTGTCTGTTGTCTTGACTGACTGTCTGTCTGTCTGTCTTGACTGACTGTCTGTCTGTCTGTCTTGACTGACTCTCTGTTTTTCATGTTTGTCTGTCTGTCGGTCTTGACTGTCTGTCTGTCCGTCTGTCTGTCTTGACCGACTGACTGTCTGTCTTGACTGACTGTCTGTCTGTCTTGACTGACTGTCTGTTTGTCTTGACTGACTGTCTGTCTGTCTTGACTGACTGTCTGTCTGTCTTGACTGACTGTCTGTCTGTCTTGACTGACTGTCTGTCTGTCTTGACTGACTGTCTGTCTGTCTTGACTGACTGTCTGTCTGTCTTGACTGACTGTCTGTGTGTCTTGACTGACTGACTGTCTGTCTGTCTTGACTGACTGTCTGTCGGTCTTGACTGACTGTCTGTCTGTCTGTCTAACTATCTGTCTGTCTGTCTGTCTCGACTGACTGTCTGTTTGTCTGTCTGTCTGTTTGTCTGTCTTTCTTGACTGACTGTCTATCTGTCTGTCTTGACTGACTGACTGTCTGTCAATCTTGACTGACTGTCTGTCTGTCTCTCTGACTATCTGTCTGTCTTGACTGACTGTCTGTTTGTCTTGACTGACTGTCTGTCTGTCTGTCTTGACTGACTGTTTGTCTGTCTTAACTGACTGTCTGTTTGTCTGTCTGTCTTGACTGACTGTCTGTCTGTCTTGACTGACTGTCTGTCTGTCCGTCTGTCTGTATTGACTGCCTGTCTATCTGTCTGTGTGTCTTGACTGACTGTCTGTCTGTCTGTCTTGACTGAATGTCTGTCTGTCTTGACTGACTGTCTGTGTGTCTTGACTGACTGTCTGTCTTTCTGTTTGTCTGTCTTGACTGTCTGTCTGTCCGTCTGTCTGTCTTGACTGTCTGTCTGTCTTGACTGTCTGTCTGTCTTGACTGACTGTCTGTCTGTCTTGAATGACTGTCTGTCTGTCTTGACTGAATGTCTTGACTGACTGTCTGTCTGTCTGTCTGACTATCTGTCTGTCTGTCTGTCTTGACTGACTGTCTGTCTGTCTGTCTTGACTGTCTGTCTGTCTGTCTTGACGGACTGTCGGTCTATCTGTCTTGACTCAATGTCTGTCTGTCTGTGTGTCTGTCTGTCTTGACTGACTGTCTATCTGTCTGTTTGTCTTGACTGACTGTCTGTCTGTCTGTCTTGACTGACTTACTGTCTGTCTGTCTGTCTTGACTGTCTGTCTGTCTGTCTGTCTGTCTTGACTGACTGTCTCTCTGTCTGTGTCTTGACTGACTGACTGTCTGTCTGTCAGTCTTGACTGACTGTCTGTCTGTCCGTCTTGACTGACTGTCTGTCTTTCTGTATGTCTGTCTGTCTGTCTTGACTGTCTGTCTGTCAGTCTGTCTGTCTTGACTGTCTGTCTGTCCGTCTGTCTTTCTTGACTGGCTGTCTGTCTGTCTTGACTGTCTGTCTGTTGTCTTGACTGACTGTCTGTCTGTCTGTCTTGACTGACTGTCTGTCTGTCTGTCTTGACTGACTCTCTGTTTTTCATGTTTGTCTGTCTGTCGGTCTTGACTGTCTGTCTGTCCGTCTGTCTGTCTTGACCGACTGACTGTCTGTCTTGACTGACTGTCTGTCTGTCTTGACTGACTGTCTGTCTGTCTCGACTGACTGTCTGTCTGTCTTGACTGACTGTCTGTCTGTCTTGACTGACTGTCTGTCTGTCTTGACTGACTGTCTGTCTGTCTTGACTGACTGTCTGTCTGTCTTGACTGACTGTCTGTCTGTCTTGACTGACTGTCTGTCTGTCTTGACTGACTGTCTGTCTGTCTTGACTGACTGTCTGTGTGTCTTGACTAACTGTCTGTCTGTCTGTCTTGACTGAATATCTGTCTGTCTGTCTGTCTTGACTGACAATCTGTCTGTCTGTCTGTCTTGACTGACTGTCCGTCTGTCTGTCTTGACTGAATGTCAGTCTATCTGTCTTGACTGAATGTCTGTCTTTCTGTCTGTCTTGACTGACTGTCTATCTGTCTGTGTGTCTTGACTGACTGTTTGTCTGTCCGTCTTGACTGACTGTCTGTCTGTCTGTCTGTCTGTCTTGACAGACTGTCTATCTGTCTGTGTGTCTTGACTGACTGTCTATCTGTCTGCCTTGACTGTCTGTCTGTCTGTCTTTCTAGACTGAATGTCTGTCTGTCTGTCAGTCTGGTTGTCTTGACTGACTGTCTATCTGTCTGTGTGTCTTGACTGACTGTCTGTCTGTCTGTCTTGACTGACTGTCTGTCTTTCTGTCTGTCTGTCTGTCTGTCTGTTTCTCTTGACTGTCTGGCTGTCCGTGTGTCTGTCTTGATTGATTGTCTGTCTGCTTGACTGACTGTCTGTCTGTCTTGACTGACTGTTTGTCTGTCTTGACTACTGTATGTCTGTCTTGACTGACTGTCTGCCTTTCTTTACTGACTGTCTGTCTTTCTGTCTTGACTGAATGTCTGTCTGGTTGTCTTTCTGTCTGTCTTGACTGACTATCTGTCGGTCTGTCTGTCTTGCCTGACTGTCTGTCTGTTTGTCTTGACTGACTGTCTGTCTCTCTGTCTTGACTGACTGTCTGTCTGTCTGTCTTGAGTGACTGTCTGTCTGTCTGTCTTGACTGAAAGTCTGTCTGTCTTTGTGTCTGTCTGTCTTGACTGACTGTCTCTCTGTCTGTGTCTTGACTGACTGACTGTCTGTCTGTCTTGACTGACTGTCTGTCTGTCTGTCTTGACAGACTGTCTGTCTTTCTGTATGTCTGTCTGTCTGTCTTGACTGTCTGTCTGTCCGTCTGTCCGTCTTGACTGTCTGTCTGTCCGTCTGTCTTTCTTGACTGACTGTCTGTCTGTCTTGACTGAGTGTCTGTCTGTCTTGACTGACTGACTGTCTGTCTGTCTTGACTGACTGTCTGTCTGTCTTGACTGACTGTCTGTCTGTCTTGACTGACTGTCTGTCTGTCTTGACTGACTGTCTGTCTGTCTTTAATGACTGTCTGTCTGTCTGTCTTGACTGAATGTCTGTCTGTCTTGACTGACTGTCTGTGTGTCTTGACTGACTGTCTGTCTTTCTGTTTATCTGTCTTGACTGTCAGTCTGTCCGTCTGTCTGTCTTGACTGTCTGTCTGTCTTGACTGACTGTCTGTCTGTCTTGAATGACTATCTGTCTGTCTTGACTGAATGTCTTGACTGACTGTCTGTCTGTCTGTCTGACTATTTGTCTGTCTGTCTGTCTTGACTGACTGTCTGTCTGTCTGTCTTGACTGTCTGTCTGTCTGTCTTGACGGACTGTCGGTCTATCTGTCTTGACTCAATGTCTGTCTGTCTTTGTATCTGTCTGTCTTGACTGACTGTCTATCTCTCTGTGTGTCTTGACTGACTGTCTGTCTGTCTGTCTTGACTGTCTGTCTGTTTGTCTGTCTAGACTGAATGTCTGTCTGTCTGTCTGTCTTGACTGACTGTCTCTTTGTCTGTGTCTTGACTGACTGACTGTCTGTCTGTCAGTCTTGACTGACTGTCTGTCTGTCTGTCTTGACTGACTGTCTGTCTTTCTGTATGTCTGTCTGTCTGTCTTGACTGTCTGTCTGTCCGTCTGTCTGTCTTGACTGTCTGTCTGTCCGTCTGTCTTTCTTGACTGACTTTTGTCTGTCTTGACTGACTGTCTGTCTGTCTTGACTGACTGTCTGTCTGTCTTGACTGACTGTCTGTCTGTCTTCACTGACTGTCTGTCTGTCTGTCTTGACTGAATGTCTGTCTGTCTTGACTGACTGTCTGTGTGTCTTGACTGACTGTCTGTCTTTCTGTTTGTCTGTCTTGACTGTCTGTCTGTCCGTCTGTCTGTCTTGACTGTCTGTCTGTCTTGACTGTCTATCTGTCTTGACTTACTGTCTGTCTGTCTTGAATGACTGTCTGTCTGTCTTGACCGAATGTCTTGACTGACTGTCTGTCTGTCTGTCTGACTATCTGTCTGTCTGTCTGTCTTGACTGACTGTCTGTCTGTCTGTCTTGACTGTCTGTCTGTCTGTCTTGACGGACTGTCGGTCTATCTGTCTTGACTCAATGTCTGTCTGTCTGTGTGTCTGTCTGTCTTGACTGACTATCTATCTGTCTGTGTGTCTTGACTGACTGTCTGTCTGTCTGTCTTGACTGACTGTCTGTCTGTCTTTAATGACTGTCTGTCTGTCTGTCTTGACTGAATGTCTGTCTGTCTTGACTGACTGTCTGTCTGTTTGTCTTGACTGACTGTCTGTCAGTGTGTCTTGACTGACTGTCTGTCTGTCTGTCTTGACTGTCTGTCTGTCTGTCTGTCTGTCTGTCTGTCCTCTGTCTGTCTTGACTGACTATCTGTCTGTCTGTCTGTCTTGACTAACTGAATGTTTGTCTTTCTTGACTGACTGTCTGTCTGTTTGTCCTGACTGAATGTCTGTCTGTCTGTCTAGACTGACTGTCTGTCTATCTGTCTTGACTGACTGTCTGTCTGTCTGTCTTGACTGACTGTCTGTCTGTCTGTCTTGACTGACTGTCTGTCTGTCTATCTTGACTGACTGTATGTCTGTCTGTCTTGACTGACTGTCTGTCTTTCTGTATGTCTGTCTGTCTGTCTTGATTGTCTGTCTGTCCGACTGTCTGTCTTGACTGTCTGTCTGTCTGTCTTGACTGACTGTCTGTCTGTCTTGACTGACTGTCTGTCTGTCTTGACTGACTGTCTGTCTGTCTTGACTGACTGTCTGTCTGTCTTGACTGACTGTCTGTCTGTCTTGACTGACTGTCTGTCTGTCTTGACTGACTGTCTGTCTGTCTTGACTGACTGTCTGTCTGTCTTGACTGACTGACTGTCTGTCTGTCTTTAATGACTGTCTGTCTGTCTGTCTTGACTGAATGTCTGTCTGTCTTGACTGACTGTCTGTCTGTTTGTCTTGACTGACTGTCTGTCAGTGTGTCTTGACTGACTGTCTGTCTGTCTGTCTTGACTGTCTGTCTGTCTTTCTGTCTGTCTGTCTGTCCTCTGTCTGTCTTGACTGACTATCTGTCTGTCTGTCTGTCTTGACTAACTGAATGTTTGTCTTTCTTGACTGACTGTCTGTCTGTTTGTCTTGACTGAATGTCTGTCTGTCTGTCTAGACTGACTGTCTGTCTATCTGTCTTGACTGACTGTCTGTCTGTCTTTCTTGACTGACTGTCTGTCTGTCTTGACTGAGTGTCTGTCTGTCTTGACTGACTGTCTGTCTGTCTTGACTGACTGTCTGTCTGTCTTGACTGACTGTCTGTCTGTCTTTAATGACTGTCTGTCTGTCTGTCTTGACTGACTGTCTGTCTGTCTTGACTGACTGTCTGTGTGTCTTGACTGACTGTCTGTCTTTCTGTTTGTCTGTCTTGACTGTCTGTCTGTCCGTCTGTCTGTCTTGACTGTCTGTCTGTCTTGACTGACTGTCTGTCTGTCTTGAATGACTGTCTGTCTGTCTTGACTGAATGTCTTGACTGACTGTCTGTCTGACTATCTGTCTGTCTGTCTGTCTTGACTGACTGTCTGTCTGTCTGTCTTGACTGTCTGTCTGTCTGTCTTGACGGACTGTCGGTCTATCTGTCTTGACTCAATGTCTGTCGGTCTGTGTGTCTTGACTGACTGTCTGTCTGTCTGTCTTGACTGTCTGTCTGTCTAGACTGAATGTCTGTCTGTCTGTCTGTCTTGACTGACTGTCTCTCTGTCTGTGTCTTGACTGACTGACTGTCTGTCTGTCAGTCTTGACTGACTGTCTGTCTGTCTGTCTTGACTGACTGTCTGTTTTTCTGTATGTCTGTCTGTCTGTCTTGACTGTCTGTCTGTCCGTCTGTCTGTCTTGACTGTCTGTCTGTCCGTCTGTCTTTCTTGACTGACTGTCTGTCTGTCTTGACTGACTGTCTGTCTGTCTTGACTGACTGTCTGTCTGTCTTTACTGACTGTCTGTCTGTCTGTCTTGACTGAATGTCTGTCTGTCTTGACTGACTGTCTCTCTGTCTGTGTCTTGACTGACTGTATGTCTGTTGTCTTGACTGACTGTCTGTCTGTCTGTCTTGACTGACTGTCTGTCTATCTATCTTGACTGACTCTCTGTTTTTCATGTTTGTCTGTCTGTCGGTCTTGACTGTCTGTCTGTCCGTCTGTCTGTCTTGACCGACTGACTGTCTGCCTTGACTGACTGTCTGTCTGTCTTGACTGACTGTCTGTCTGTCTTGACTGACTGTCTGTCCGTCTTGACTGACTGTCTGTCTGTCTTGACTGACTGTCTGTCTGTCTTGACTGACTGTCTGTCTGTCTGTCTAACTATCTGTCTGTCTGTCTGTCTCGACTGACTGTCTGTTTGTCTGTCTGTCTGTTTGTCTGTCTTTCTTGACTGACTTTCTATCTGTCTGTCTTGACTGACTGACTGTCTGTCTATCTTGACTGACTGTCTGTCTGTCTCTCTGACTATCTGTCTGTCTTGACTGACTGTCTGTTTGTCTTGACTGACTGTCTGTCTGTCGGTCTTGACTGACTGTTTGTCTGTCTTAACTGACTGTCTGTTTGTCTGTCTGTCTTGACTGACTGTCTGTCTGTCTTGACTGACTGTCTGTCTGTCCGTCTGTCTGTATTGACTGCCTGTCTATCTGTCTGTGTGTCTTGACTGACTGTCTGTCTGTCTGTCTTGACTGAATGTCTGTCTGTCTGTCTGTCTTGACTGACAATCTGTCTGTCTGTGTGTCTTGACTGACTGTCCGTCTGTCTGTCTTGACTGAATGTCAGTCTATCTGTCTTGACTGAATGTCTGTCTGTCTGTCTGTCTTGACTGACTGTCTATCTGTCTGTGTGTCTTGACTGACTGTTTGTCTTTCCGTCTTGACTGACTGTCTGTCTGTCTGTATGTCTGTCTGTCTGTTTGTCTTGACTGTCTGTCTGTTCGTCTTTCTGTCTTGACTGACTGTCTGTCTGTCTTGACTGACTGTCTGTCTGTCTTGACTGACTGTCTGTCTGTCTTGACTGACTGTCTGTCTGTCTTGACTGACTGTCTGTCTGTCTTGACTGACTGTCTGTCTGTCTTGACTGACTATTTGTCTGTCTTGACTGACTGTGTTTCTGTCTTGACTGTCTGTCTGTCTGTCTGTCTTGACTGAATGTCTGTCTGGGTGTCTGTCTGTCTGTCTTGACTGACTATCTGTCTGTCTGTCTGTCTTGACTGACTGACTTGACTGACTGTCTTGACTGACTGTCTGTCTGTTTGTCTTGACTGACTTTCTGTCAGTGTGTCTTGACTGACTGTCTGTCTGTATGTCTTAACTGTCTGTCTGTCTGTCTGTCCTCTGTCTGTCTTGACTGACTATCTGTCTGTCTGTCTGTCTTGACTAACTGAATGTTTGTCTTTCTTGATTGACTGTCTGTCTGTTTGTCTTGACTGAATGTCTGTCTGTCTGTCTTGACTGACTGTCTGTCTGTCTGTCTTGACTGACTGTCTGTCTGTCTATCATGACTGACTGTCTGTCTGTCTGTCTTTCTTGACTGACTTTCTGTCTGTCTTGACTGACTGTCTGTCTGTCTTGACTGACTGTCTGTCTGTCTTGACTGACTGTCTGTCTGTCTTTACTGACTGTCTGTCTGTCTGTCTTGACTGAATGTCTGTCTGTCTTGACTGACTGTCTGTGTGTCTTGACTGACTGTCTGTCTTTCTGTTTGTCAGTCTTGACTGTCTGTCTGTCCGTCTGTCTGTCTTGACTGTCTGTCTTTCTTGACTGTCTGTCTGTCTTGACTGACTGTCTGTCTGTCTTGAATGACTGTCTGTCTGTCTTGACTGAATGTCTTGACTGACTGTCTGTCTGTCTGTCTGACTATCTGTCTGTCTGTCTGTCTTGACTGACTGTCTGTCTGTCTGTCTTGACTGTCTGTTTGTCTGTCTTGACGGACTGTCGGTCTATCTGTCTTGACTCAATGTCTGTCTGTCTGTGTGTCTGTCTGTCTTGACTGACTGCCTATCTGTCTGTGTGTCTTGACTGACTGTCTGTCTGTCTGTCTTGAATGACTTACTGTCTGTCTGTCTGTCTTGACTGTCTGTCTGTCTAGACTGAATGTCTGTCTGTCTGTCTGTCTTGACTGACTGTCTCTCTGTCTGTGTCTTGACTGACTGACTGTCTGTCTGTCTGTCTTGACTGACTGTCTGTCTTTCTGTATGTCTGTCTGTCTGTCTTGACTGTCTGTCTGTCAGTCTGTCTGTCTTGACTGTCTGTCTGTCCGTCTGTCTTTCTTGACTGACTGTCTGTCTGTCTTGACTGACTGTCTGTCTGTTGTCTTGACTGACTGTCTGTCTGTCTGTCTTGACTGACTGTCTGTCTGTCTGTCTTGACTGACTCTCTGTTTTTCATGTTTGTCTGTCTGTCGGTCTTGACTGTCTGTCTGTCCGTCTGTCTGTCTTGACCGACTGACTGTCTGTCTTGACTGACTGTCTGTCTGTCTTGACTGACTGTCTGTCTGTCTTGACTGACTGTCTGTCTGTCTTGACTGACTGTCTGTCTGTCTTGACTGACTGTCTGTCTGTCTTGACTGACTGTCTGTCTGTCTTGACTGACTGTCTGTCTGTCTTCACTGACTGTCTGTCTGTCTTGACTGACTGTCTGTCTGTCTGTCTAACTATCTGTCTGTCTGTCTGTCTCGACTGACTGTCTGTTTGTCTGTCTGTCTGTTTGTCTGTCTGTCTTGACTGACTGTCTGTCTGTCTGTCTTGAATCAATGTCTGTCTGTATTTGTATCTGTCTGTCTTGACTGACTGTCTATCTGTCTGTGTGTCTTGACTGACTGTCTGTCTGTCTGTCTTGACTGACTGACTGTCTGTCTGTCTGTCTTGACTGTCTGTCTGTCTGTCTGTCTGTCTAGACTGAATGTCTGTCTGTCTGTCTGTCTTGACTGACTGTCTCTCTGTCTGTGTCTTGACTGACTGACTGTCTGTCTGTCAGTCTTGACTGACTGTCTGTCTGTCAGTCTTGACTGACTGTCTGTCTGTCGTTCTTGACTGACTGTCTGTCTTTCTGTATGTCTGTCTGTCTGTCTTGACTGTCTGTCTGTCCGTCTGTCTGTCTTGACTGTCTGTCTGTCCGTCTGTCTTTCTTGACTGACTTTCTGTCTGTCTTGACTGACTGTCTGTCTGTCTTGACTGACTGTCTGTCTGTCTTTACTGACTGTCTGTCTGTCTGTCTTGACTGAATGTCTGTCTGTCTTGACTGACTGTCTGTGTGTCTTGACTGACTGTCTGTCTTTCTGTTTGTCTGTCTTGACTGTCTGTCTGTCCGTCTGTCTGTCTTGACTGTCTGTCTGTCTTGACTGTCTGTCTGTCTTGACTGACTGTTTGTCTGTCTTGAATGACTGTCTGTCTGTCTTGACTGAATGTCTTGACTGACTGTCTGTCTGTCTGTCTGACTATCTGTCTGTCTGTCTGTCTTGACTGACTGTCTGTCTGTCTGTCTTGACTGTCTGTCTGTCTGTCTTGACGGACTGTCGGTCTATCTGTCTTGACTCAATGTCTGTCTGTGTGTCTTGACTGACTGTCTGTCTTTCTGTTTGTCTGTCTTGACTGTCTGTCTGTCCGTCTGTCTGTCTTGACTGTCTGTCTGTCTTGACTGTCTGTCTGTCTTGACTGACTGTTTGTCTGTCTTGAATGACTGTCTGTCTGTCTTGACTGAATGTCTTGACTGACTGTCTGTCTGTCTGTCTGACTATCTGTCTGTCTGTCTGTCTTGACTGACTGTCTATCTGTCTGTTTGTCTTGACTGACTGTCTGTCTGTCTGTCTTGACTGACTTACTGTCTGTCTGTCTGTCTTGACTGTCTGTCTGTCTAGACTGAATGTCTGTCTGTCTGTCTGTCTTGACTGACTGTCTCTCTGTCCGTGTCTTGACTGACTGACTGTCTGTCTGTCAGTCTTGACTGACTGTCTGTCTGTCTGTCTTGACTGTCTGTCTGTCAGTCTGTCTGTCTTGACTGTCTGTCTGTCCGTCTGTCTTTCTTGACTGACTGTCTGTCTGTCTTGACTGACTGTCTGTCTGTTGTCTTGACTGACTGTCTGTCTGTCTGTCTTGACTGACTGTCTGTCTGTCTGTCTTGACTGACTCTCTGTTTTTCATGTTTGTCTGTCTGTCGGTCTTGACTGTCTGTCTGTCCGTCTGTCTGTCTTGACCGACTGACTGTCTGTCTTGACTGACTTTCTGTCTGTCTTGACTGACTGTCTGTCTGTCTTGACTGACTGTCTGTCTGTCTTGACTGACTGTCTGTCTGTCTTGACTGACTGTCTGTCTGTCTTGACTGACTGTCTGTCTGTCTTGACTGACTGTCTGTCTGTCTTGACTGACTGTCTGTCTGTCTTGAATGACTGTCTGTGTGTCTTGACTGACTGACTGTCTGTCTGTCTTGACTGACTGTCTGTCGGTCTTGACTGACTGTCTGTCTGTCTGTCTAACTATCTGTCTGTCTGTCTGTCTCGACTGACTGTCTGTTTGTCTGTCTGTCTGTTTGTCTGTCTTTCTTGACTGACTGTCTATCTGTCTGTCTTGACTGACTGACTGTCTGTCAATCTTGACTGACTGTCTGTCTGTCTCTCTGACTATCTGTCTGTCTTGACTGACTGTCTGTTTGTCTTGACTGACTGTCTGTCTGTCTGTCTTGACTGACTGTTTGTCTGTCTTAACTGACTGTCTGTTTGTCTGTCTGTCTTGACTGACTGTCTGTCTGTCTTGACTGACTGTCTGTCTGTCCGTCTGTCTGTATTGACTGCCTGTCTATCTGTCTGTGTGTCTTGACTGACTGTCTGTCTGTCTGTCTTGACTGAATGTCTGTCTGTCTTGACTGACTGTCTGTGTGTCTTGACTGACTGTCTGTCTTTCTGTTTGTCTGTCTTGACTGTCTGTCTGTCCGTCTGTCTGTCTTGACTGTCTGTCTGTCTTGACTGTCTGTCTGTCTTGACTGACTGTCTGTCTGTCTTGAATGACTGTCTGTCTGTCTTGACTGAATGTCTTGACTGACTGTCTGTCTGTCTGTCTGACTATCTGTCTGTCTGTCTGTCTTGACTGACTGTCTGTCTGTCTGTCTTGACTGTCTGTCTGTCTGTCTTGACGGACTGTCGGTCTATCTGTCTTGACTCAATGTCTGTCTGTCTGTGTGTCTGTCTGTCTTGACTGACTGTCTATCTGTCTGTTTGTCTTGACTGACTGTCTGTCTGTCTGTCTTGACTGACTTACTGTCTGTCTGTCTGTCTTGACTGTCTGTCTGTCTGTCTGTCTGTCTTGACTGACTGTCTCTCTGTCTGTGTCTTGACTGACTGACTGTCTGTCTGTCAGTCTTGACTGACTGTCTGTCTGTCCGTCTTGACTGACTGTCTGTCTTTCTGTATGTCTGTCTGTCTGTCTTGACTGTCTGTCTGTCAGTCTGTCTGTCTTGACTGTCTGTCTGTCCGTCTGTCTTTCTTGACTGGCTGTCTGTCTGTCTTGACTGTCTGTCTGTTGTCTTGACTGACTGTCTGTCTGTCTGTCTTGACTGACTGTCTGTCTGTCTGTCTTGACTGACTCTCTGTTTTTCATGTTTGTCTGTCTGTCGGTCTTGACTGTCTGTCTGTCCGTCTGTCTGTCTTGACCGACTGACTGTCTGTCTTGACTGACTGTCTGTCTGTCTTGACTGACTGTCTGTCTGTCTTGACTGACTGTCTGTCTGTCTTGACTGACTGTCTGTCTGTCTTGACTGACTGTCTGTCTGTCTTGACTGACTGTCTGTCTGTCTTGACTGACTGTCTGTCTGTCTTGACTGACTGTCTGTCTGTCTTGACTGACTGTCTGTCTGTCTTGACTGACTGTCTGTGTGTCTTGACTAACTGTCTGTCTGTCTGTCTTGACTGAATATCTGTCTGTCTGTCTGTCTTGACTGACAATCTGTCTGTCTGTGTGTCTTGACTGACTGTCCGTCTGTCTGTCTTGACTGAATGTCAGTCTATCTGTCTTGACTGAATGTCTGTCTTTCTGTCTGTCTTGACTGACTGTCTATCTGTCTGTGTGTCTTGACTGACTGTTTGTCTGTCCGTCTTGACTGACTGTCTGTCTGTCTGTCTGTCTGTCTTGACAGACTGTCTATCTGTCTGTGTGTCTTGACTGACTGTCTATCTGTCTGCCTTGACTGTCTGTCTGTCTGTCTTTCTAGACTGAATGTCTGTCTGTCTGTCAGTCTGGCTGTCTTGACTGACTGTCTATCTGTCTGTGTGTCTTGACTGACTGTCTGTCTGTCTGTCTTGACTGACTGTCTGTCTTTCTGTCTGTCTGTCTGTTTCTCTTGACTGTCTGGCTGTCCGTGTGTCTGTCTTGATTGATTGTCTGTCTGCTTGACTGACTGTCTGTCTGTCTTGACTGACTGTTTGTCTGTCTTGACTACTGTATGTCTGTCTTGACTGACTGTCTGCCTTTCTTTACTGACTGTCTGTCTTTCTGTCTTGACTGAATGTCTGTCTGGTTGTCTTTCTGTCTGTCTTGACTGACTATCTGTCGGTCTGTCTGTCTTGCCTGACTGTCTGTCTGTTTGTCTTGACTGACTGTCTGTCTCTCTGTCTTGACTGACTGTCTGTCTGTCTGTCTTGAGTGACTGTCTGTCTGTCTGTCTTGACTGAAAGTCTGTCTGTCTTTGTGTCTGTCTGTCTTGACTGACTGTCTCTCTGTCTGTGTCTTGACTGACTGACTGTCTGTCTGTCTTGACTGACTGTCTGTCTGTCTGTCTTGACAGACTGTCTGTCTTTCTGTATGTCTGTCTGTCTGTCTTGACTGTCTGTCTGTCCGTCTGTCCGTCTTGACTGTCTGTCTGTCCGTCTGTCTTTCTTGACTGACTGTCTGTCTGTCTTGACTGAGTGTCTGTCTGTCTTGACTGACTGACTGTCTGTCTGTCTTGACTGACTGTCTGTCTGTCTTGACTGACTGTCTGTCTGTCTTGACTGACTGTCTGTCTGTCTTGACTGACTGTCTGTCTGTCTTTAATGACTGTCTGTCTGTCTGTCTTGACTGAATGTCTGTCTGTCTTGACTGACTGTCTGTGTGTCTTGACTGACTGTCTGTCTTTCTGTTTGTCTGTCTTGACTGTCAGTCTGTCCGTCTGTCTGTCTTGACTGTCTGTCTGTCTTGACTGACTGTCTGTCTGTCTTGAATGACTATCTGTCTGTCTTGACTGAATGTCTTGACTGACTGTCTGTCTGTCTGTCTGACTATTTGTCTGTCTGTCTGTCTTGACTGACTGTCTGTCTGTCTGTCTTGACTGTCTGTCTGTCTGTCTTGACGGACTGTCGGTCTATCTGTCTTGACTCAATGTCTGTCTGTCTTTGTATCTGTCTGTCTTGACTGACTGTCTATCTCTCTGTGTGTCTTGACTGACTGTCTGTCTGTCTGTCTTGACTGTCTGTCTGTTTGTCTGTCTAGACTGAATGTCTGTCTGTCTGTCTGTCTTGACTGACTGTCTCTTTGTCTGTTTCTTGACTGACTGACTGTCTGTCTGTCAGTCTTGACTGACTGTCTGTCTGTCTGTCTTGACTGACTGTCTGTCTTTCTGTATGTCTGTCTGTCTGTCTTGACTGTCTGTCTGTCCGTCTGTCTGTCTTGACTGTCTGTCTGTCCGTCTGTCTTTCTTGACTGACTTTTGTCTGTCTTGACTGACTGTCTGTCTGTCTTGACTGACTGTCTGTCTGTCTTGACTGACTGTCTGTCTGTCTTCACTGACTGTCTGTCTGTCTGTCTTGACTGAATGTCTGTCTGTCTTGACTGACTGTCTGTGTGTCTTGACTGACTGTCTGTCTTTCTGTTTGTCTGTCTTGACTGTCTGTCTGTCCGTCTGTCTGTCTTGACTGTCTGTCTGTCTTGACTGTCTGTCTGTCTTGACTGACTGTCTGTCTGTCTTGAATGACTGTCTGTCTGTCTTGACCGAATGTCTTGACTGACTGTCTGTCTGTCTGTCTGACTATCTGTCTGTCTGTCTGTCTTGACTGACTGTCTGTCTGTCTGTCTTGACTGTCTGTCTGTCTGTCTTGACGGACTGTCGGTCTATCTGTCTTGACTCAATGTCTGTCTGTCTGTGTGTCTGTCTGTCTTGACTGACTATCTATCTGTCTGTGTGTCTTGACTGACTGTCTGTCTGTCTGTCTTGACTGACTTACTGTCTGTCTGTCTGTCTTGATTGTCTGTCTGTCTAGACTGAATGTCTGTCTGTCTGTCTGTCTTGACTGACTGTCTCTCTGTCTGTGTCTTGACTGACTGACTGTCTGTCTGTCAGTCTTGACTGACTGTCTGTCTGTCTGTCTTGACTGTCTGTCTGTCAGTCTGTCTGTCTTGACTGTCTGTCTGTCCGTCTGTCTTTCTTGACTGACTGTCTGTCTGTCTTGACTGACTGTCTGTCTGTTGTCTTGACTGACTGTCTGTCTGTCTGTCTTGACTGACTGTCTGTCTGTCTGTCTTGACTGACTCTCTGTTTTTCATGTTTGTCTGTCTGTCGGTCTTGACTGTCTGTCTGTCCGTCTGTCTGTCTTGACCGACTGACTGTCTGTCTTGACTGACTCTCTGTCTGTCTTGACTGACTCTCTGTCTGTCTTGACTGACTGTCTGTCTGTCTTGACTGACTTTCTGTCTGTCTTGACTGACTGTCTGTCTGTCTTGACTGACTGTCTGTCTGTCTTGACTGACTGTCTGTCTGTCTTGACTGACTGTCTGTCTGTCTGTCTAACTATCTGTCTGTCTGTCTGTCTCGATTGACTGTCTCTTTGTCTGTCTGTCTGTTTGTCTGTCTGTCTTGACTGACTGTCTGTCTGTCTGTCTTGACTGTCTGTCTGTCTGTCTTGACGGACTGTCGGTCTATCTGTCTTGACTCAATGTCTGTCTGTATTTGTATCTGTCTGTCTTGACTGACTGTCTATCTGTCTGTGTGTCTTGACTGACTGTCTGTCTGTCTATCATGACTGACTGTCTGTCTGTCTGTCTTTCTTGACTGACTTTCTGTCTGTCTTGACTGACTGTCTGTCTGTCTTGACTGACTGTCTGTCTGTCTTGACTGACTGTCTGTCTGTCTTGACTGACTGTCTGTCTGTCTTTACTGACTGTCTGTCTGTCTGTCTTGACTGAATGTCTGTCTGTCTTGACTGACTGTCTGTGTGTCTTGACTGACTGTCTGTCTTTCTGTTTGTCAGTCTTGACTGTCTGTCTGTCCGTCTGTCTGTCTTGACTGTCTGTCTGTCTTGACTGTCTGTCTGTCTTGACTGACTGTCTGTCTGTCTTGAATGACTGTCTGTCTGTCTTGACTGAATGTCTTGACTGACTGTCTGTCTGTCTGTCTGACTATCTGTCTGTCTGTCTGTCTTGACTGACTGTCTGTCTGTCTGTCTTGACTGTCTGTTTGTCTGTCTTGACGGACTGTCGGTCTATCTGTCTTGACTCAATGTCTGTCTGTCTGTGTGTCTGTCTGTCTTGACTGACTGCCTATCTGTCTGTGTGTCTTGACTGACTGTCTGTCTGTCTGTCTTGAATGACTTACTGTCTGTCTGTCTGTCTTGACTGTCTGTCTGTCTAGACTGAATGTCTGTCTGTCTGTCTGTCTTGACTGACTGTCTCTCTGTCTGTGTCTTGACTGACTGACTGTCTGTCTGTCAGTCTTGACTGACTGTCTGTCTGTCTGTCTTGACTGACTGTCTGTCTTTCTGTATGTCTGTCTGTCTGTCTTGACTGTCTGTCTGTCAGTCTGTCTGTCTTGACTGTCTGTCTGTCCGTCTGTCTTTCTTGACTGACTGTCTGTCTGTCTTGACTGACTGTCTGTCTGTTGTCTTGACTGACTGTCTGTCTGTCTGTCTTGACTGACTCTCTGTTTTTCATGTTTGTCTGTCTGTCGGTCTTGACTGTCTGTCTGTCCGTCTGTCTGTCTTGACCGACTGACTGTCTGTCTTGACTGACTGTCTGTCTGTCTTGACTGACTGTCTGTCTGTCTTGACTGACTGTCTGTCTGTCTTGACTGACTGTCTGTCTGTATTGACTGACTGTCTGTCTGTCTTGACTGACTGTCTGTCTGTCTTGACTGACTGTCTGTCTGTCTTCACTGACTGTCTGTCTGTCTTGACTGACTGTCTGTCTGTCTGTCTAACTATCTGTCTGTCTGTCTGTCTCGACTGACTGTCTGTTTGTCTGTCTGTCTGTTTGTCTGTCTGTCTTGACTGACTGTCTGTCTGTCTGTCTTGACTGTCTGTCTGTCTGTCTTGACGGACTGTCGGTCTATCTGTCTTGAATCAATGTCTGTCTGTATTTGTATCTGTCTGTCTTGACTGACTGTCTATCTGTCTGTGTGTCTTGACTGACTGTCTGTCTGTCTGTCTTGACTGACTGACTGTCTGTCTGTCTGTCTTGACTGTCTGTCTGTCTGTCTGTCTAGACTGAATGTCTGTCTGTCTGTCTGTCTTGACTGACTGTCTCTCTGTCTGTGTCTTGACTGACTGACTGTCTGTCTGTCAGTCTTGACTGACTGTCTGTCTGTCAGTCTTGACTGACTGTCTGTCTGTCAGTCTTGACTGACTGTCTGTCTGTCGTTCTTGACTGACTGTCTGTCTTTCTGTATGTCTGTCTGTCTGTCTTGACTGTCTGTCTGTCCGTCTGTCTGTCTTGACTGTCTGTCTGTCCGTCTGTCTTTCTTGACTGACTTTCTGTCTGTCTTGACTGACTGTCTGTCTGTCTTGACTGAATGTCTGTCTGTCTTGACTGACTGTCTGTCTGTCTTTACTGACTGTCTGTCTGTCTGTCTTGACTGAATGTCTGTCTGTCTTGACTGACTGTCTGTGTGTCTTGACTGACTGTCTGTCTTTCTGTTTGTCTGTCTTGACTGTCTGTCTGTCCGTCTGTCTGTCTTGACTGTCTGTCTGTCTTGACTGTCTGTCTGTCTTGACTGACTGTTTGTCTGTCTTGAATGACTGTCTGTCTGTCTTGACTGAATGTCTTGACTGACTGTCTGTCTGTCTGTCTGACTATCTGTCTGTCTGTCTGTCTTGACTGACTGTCTGTCTGTCTGTCTTGACTGTCTGTCTGTCTGTCTTGACGGACTTTCGGTCTATCTGTCTTGACTCAATGTCTGTCTGTCTGTGTGTCTGTCTGTCTTGACTGACTGTCTATCTGTCTGTTTGTCTTGACTGACTGTCTGTCTGTCTGTCTTGACTGACTTACTGTCTGTCTGTCTGTCTTGACTGTCTGTCTGTCTAGACTGAATGTCTGTCTGTCTGTCTGTCTTGACTGACTGTCTCTCTGTCCGTGTCTTGACTGACTGACTGTCTGTCTGTCAGTCTTGACTGACTGTCTGTCTGTCTGTCTTGACTGACTGTCTGTCTTTCTGTATGTCTGTCTGTCTGTCTTGACTGTCTGTCTGTCAGTCTGTCTGTCTTGACTGTCTGTCTGTCCGTCTGTCTTTCTTGACTGACTGTCTGTCTGTCTTGACTGACTGTCTGTCTGTTGTCTTGACTGACTGTCTGTCTGTCTGTCTTGACTGACTGTCTGTCTGTCTGTCTTGACTGACTCTCTGTTTTTCATGTTTGTCTGTCTGTCGGTCTTGACTGTCTGTCTGTCCGTCTGTCTGTCTTGACCGACTGACTGTCTGTCTTGACTGACTGTCTGTCTGTCTTGACTGACTGTCTGTCTGTCTTGACTGACTGTCTGTCTGTCTTGACTGACTGTCTGTCTGTCTTGACTGACTGTCTGTCTGTCTTGACTGACTGTCTGTCTGTCTTGACTGACTGTCTGTCTGTCTTGACTGACTGTCTGTCTGTCTTGACTGACTGTCTGTGTGTCTTGACTGACTGACTGTCTGTCTGTCTTGACTGACTGTCTGTCTGTCTTGACTGACTGTCTGTCTGTCTGTCTAACTATCTGTCTGTCTGTCTGTCTCGACTGACTGTCTGTTTGTCTGTCTGTCTGTTTGTCTGTCTTTCTTGACTGACTGTCTATCTGTCTGTCTTGACTGACTGACTGTCTGTCAATCTTGACTGACTGTCTGTCTGTCTCTCTGACTATCTGTCTGTCTTGACTGACTGTCTGTTTGTCTTGACTGACTGTCTGTCTGTCTGTCTTGACTGACTGTTTGTCTGTCTTAACTGACTGTCTGTTTGTCTGTCTGTCTTGACTGACTGTCTGTCTGTCTTGACTGACTGTCTGTCTGTCCGTCTGTCTGTATTGACTGCCTGTCTATCTGTCTGTGTGTCTTGACTGACTGTCTGTCTGTCTGTCTTGACTGAATGTCTGTCTGTCTTGACTGACTGTCTGTGTGTCTTGACTGACTGTCTGTCTTTCTGTTTGTCTGTCTTGACTGTCTGTCTGTCCGTCTGTCTGTCTTGACTGTCTGTCTGTCTTGACTGTCTGTCTGTCTTGACTGACTGTTTGTCTGTCTTGAATGACTGTCTGTCTGTCTTGACTGAATGTCTTGACTGGCTGTCTGTCTGTCTGTCTGACTATCTGTCTCTCTGTCTGTCTTGACTGACTGTCTATCTGTCTGTTTGTCTTGACTGACTGTCTGTCTGTCTGTCTTGACTGACTTACTGTCTGTCTGTCTGTCTTGACTGTCTGTCTGTCTAGACTGAATGTCTGTCTGTCTGTCTGTCTTGACTGACTGTCTCTCTGTCCGTGTCTTGACTGACTGACTGTCTGTCTGTCAGTCTTGACTGACTGTCTGTCTGTCTGTCTTGACTGACTGTCTGTTTTTCTGTATGTCTGTCTGTCTGTCTTGACTGTCTGTCTGTCAGTCTGTCTGTCTTGACTGTCTGTCTGTCCGTCTGTCTTTCTTGACTGACTGTCTGTCTGTCTTGACTGACTGTCTGTCTGTTGTCTTGACTGACTGTCTGTCTGTCTGTCTTGACTGACTGTCTGTCTGTCTGTCTTGACTGACTCTCTGTTTTTCATGTTTGTCTGTCTGTCGGTCTTGACTGTCTGTCTGTCCGTCTGTCTGTCTTGACCGACTGACTGTCTGTCTTGACTGACTGTCTGTCTGTCTTGACTGACTGTCTGTCTGTCTTGACTGACTGTCTGTCTGTCTTGACTGACTGTCTGTCTGTCTTGACTGACTGTCTGTCTGTCTTGACTGACTGTCTGTCTGTCTTGACTGACTGTCTGTGTGTCTTGACTGACTGACTGTCTGTCTGTCTTGACTGACTGTCTGTCTGTCTTGACTGACTGTCTGTCTGTCTGTCTAACTATCTGTCTGTCTGTCTGTCTCGACTGACTGTCTGTTTGTCTGTCTGTCTGTTTGTCTGTCTTTCTTGACTGACTGTCTATCTGTCTGTCTTGACTGACTGACTGTCTGTCAATCTTGACTGACTGTCTGTCTGTCTCTCTGACTATCTGTCTGTCTTGACTGACTGTCTGTTTGTCTTGACTGACTGTCTGTCTGTCTGTCTTGACTGACTGTTTGTCTGTCTTAACTGACTGTCTGTTTGTCTGTCTGTCTTGACTGACTGTCTGTCTGTCTGTCCGTCTGTCTGTATTGACTGCCTGTCTATCTGTCTGTGTGTCTTGACTGACTGTCTGTCTGTCTGTCTTGACTGAATGTCTGTCTGTCTTAACTGACTGTCTGTTTGTCTGTCTGTCTTGACTGACTATCTGTCGGTCTGTCTGTCTTGCCTGACTGTCTGTCTGTTTGTCTTGACTGACTGTCTGTCTCTCTGTCTTGACTGACTGTCTGTCTGTCTGTCTTGAGTGACTGTCTGTCTGTCTGTCTTGACTGAAAGTCTGTCTGTCTTTGTGTCTGTCTGTCTTGACTGACTGTCTCTCTGTCTGTGTCTTGACTGACTGACTGTCTGTCTGTCTTGACTGACTGTCTGTCTGTCTGTCTTGACAGACTGTCTGTCTTTCTGTATGTCTGTCTGTCTGTCTTGACTGTCTGTCTTTCCGTCTGTCCGTCTTGACTGTCTGTCTGTCCGTCTGTCTTTCTTGACTGACTGTCTGTCTGTCTTGACTGAGTGTCTGTCTGTCTTGACTGACTGACTGTCTGTCTGTCTTGACTGACTGTCTGTCTGTCTTGACTGACTGTCTGTCTGTCTTGACTGACTGTCTGTCTGTCTTGACTGACTGTCTGTCTGTCTTTAATGACTGTCTGTCCGTCTGTCTTGACTGAATGTCTGTCTGTCTTGACTGACTGTCTGTGTGTCTTGACTGACTGTCTGTCTTTCTGTTTGTCTGTCTTGACTGTCTGTCTGTCCGTCTGTCTGTCTTGACTGTCTGTCTGTCTTGACTGACTGTCTGTCTGTCTTGAATGACTATCTGTCTGTCTTGACTGAATGTCTTGACTGACTGTCTGTCTGTCTGTCTGACTATCTGTCTGTCTGTCTGTCTTGACTGACTGTCTGTCTGTCTGTCTTGACTGTCTGTCTGTCTGTCTTGACGGACTGTCGGTCTATCTGTCTTGACTCAATGTCTGTCTGTCTTTGTATCTGTCTGTCTTGACTGACTGTCTATCTCTCTGTGTGTCTTGACTGACTGTCTGTCTGTCTGTCTTGACTGTCTGTCTGTTTGTCTGTCTAGACTGAATGTCTGTCTGTCTGTCTGTCTTGACTGACTGTCTCTTTGTCTGTGTCTTGACTGACTGACTGTCTGTCTGTCAGTCTTGACTGACTGTCTGTCTGTCTGTCTTGACTGACTGTCTGTCTTTCTGTATGTCTGTCTGTCTGTCTTGACTGTCTGTCTGTCCGTCTGTCTGTCTTGACTGTCTGTCTGTCCGTCTGTCTTTCTTGACTGACTTTTGTCTGTCTTGACTGACTGTCTGTCTGTCTTGACTGACTGTCTGTCTGTCTTGACTGACTGTCTGTCTGTCTTCACTGACTGTCTGCCTGTCTGTCTTCACTGAATGTCTGTCTGTCTTGACTGACTGTCTGTGTGTCTTGACTGACTATCTGTCTTTCTGTTTGTCTGTCTTGACTGTCTGTCTGTCCGTCTGTCTGTCTTGACTGTCTGTCTGTCTTGACTGTCTGTCTGTCTTGACTGACTGTCTGTCTGTCTTGAATGACTGTCTGTCTGTCTTGACCGAATGTCTTGACTGACTGTCTGTCTGTCTGTCTGACTATCTGTCTGTCTGTCTGTCTTGACTGACTGTCTGTCTGTCTGTCTTGACTGTCTGTCTGTCTGTCTTGACGGACTGTCGGTCTATCTGTCTTGACTCAATGTCTGTCTGTCTGTGTGTCTGTCTGTCTTGACTGACTGTCTATCTGTCTGTGTGTCTTGACTGACTGTCTGTCTGTCTGTCTTGACTGACTTACTGTCTGTCTGTCTGTCTTGACTGTCTGTCTGTCTAGACTGAATGCCTGTCTGTCTGTCTGTCTTGACTGACTGTCTCTCTGTCTGTGTCTTGACTGACTGACTGTCTGTCTGTCAGTCTTGACTGACTGTCTGTCTGTCTGTCTTGACTGACTGTCTGTCTTTCTGTATGTCTGTCTGTCTGTCTTGACTGTCTGTCTGTCAGTCTGTCTGTCTTGACTGTCTGTCTGTCCGTCTGTCTTTCTTGACTGACTGTCTGTCTGTCTTGACTGACTGTCTGTCTGTTGTCTTGACTGACTGTCTGTCTGTCTGTCTTGACTGACTGTCTGTCTGTCTGTCTTGACTGACTCTCTGTTTTTCATGTTTGTCTGTCTGTCGGTCTTGACTGTCTGTCTGTCCGTCTGTCTGTCTTGACCGACTGACTGTCTGTCTTGACTGACTCTCTGTCTGTCTTGACTGACTGTATGTCTGTCTTGACTGACTGTCTGTCTGTCTTGACTGACTTTCTGTCTGTCTTGACTGACTGTCTGTCTGTCTTGACTGACTGTCTGTCTGTCTTGACTGACTGTCTGTCTGTCTTGACTGACTGTCTGTCTGTCTGTCTAACTATCTGTCTGTCTGTCTGTCTCGATTGACTGTCTGTTTGTCTGTCTGTCTGTTTGTCTGTCTGTCTTGACTGACTGTCTGTCTGTCTGTCTTGACTGTCTGTCTGTCTGTCTTGACGGACTGTCGGTCTATCTGTCTTGACTCAATGTCTGTCTGTATTTGTATCTGTCTGTCTTGACTGACTGTCTATCTGTCTGTGTGTCTTGACTGACTGTCTGTCTGTCTATCATGACTGACTGTCTGTCTGTCTGTCTTTCTTGACTGACTTTCTGTCTGTCTTGACTGACTGTCTGTCTGTCTTGACTGACTGTCTGTCTGTCTTGACTGACTGTCTGTCTGTCTTGACTGACTGTCTGTCTGTCTTTACTGACTGTCTGTCTGTCTGTCTTGACTGAATGTCTGTCTGTCTTGACTGACTGTCTGTGTGTCTTGACTGACTGTCTGTCTTTCTGTTTGTCAGTCTTGACTGTCTGTCTGTCCGTCTGTCTGTCTTGACTGTCTGTCTGTCTTGACTGTCTGTCTGTCTTGACTGACTGTCTGTCTGTCTTGAATGACTGTCTGTCTGTCTTGACTGAATGTCTTGACTGTCGGTCTATCTGTCTTGACTCAATGTCTGTCTGTCTGTGTGTCTGTCTGTCTTGACTGACTGCCTATCTGTCTGTGTGTCTTGACTGACTGTCTGTCTGTCTGTCTTGAATGACTTACTGTCTGTCTGTCTGTCTTGACTGTCTGTCTGTCTAGACTGAATGTCTGTCTGTCTGTCTGTCTTGACTGACTGTCTCTCTGTCTGTGTCTTGACTGACTGACTGTCTGTCTGTCAGTCTTGACTGACTGTCTGTCTGTCTGTCTTGACTGACTGTCTGTCTGTCTGTCTTGACTGTCTGTCTGTCAGTCTGTCTGTCTTGACTGTCTGTCTGTCCGTCTGTCTTTCTTGACTGACTGTCTGTCTGTCTTGACTGACTGTCTGTCTGTTGTCTTGACTGACTGTCTGTCTGTCTGTCTTGACTGACTGTCTGTCTGTCTGTCTTGACTGACTCTCTGTTTTTCATGTTTGTCTGTCTGTCGGTCTTGACTGTCTGTCTGTCCGTCTGTCTGTCTTGACCGACTGACTGTCTGTCTTGACTGACTGTCTGTCTGTCTTGACTGACTGTCTGTCTGTCTTGACTGACTGTCTGTCTGTCTTGACTGACTGTCTGTCTGTCTTGACTGACTGTCTGTCTGTCTTGACTGACTGTCTGTCTGTCTTGACTGACTGTCTGTCTGTCTTGACTGACTGTCTGTCTGTCTTCACTGACTGTCTGTCTGTCTTGACTGACTGTCTGTCTGTCTGTCTAACTATCTGTCTGTCTGTCTGTCTCGACTGACTGTCTGTTTGTCTGTCTGTCTGTTTGTCTGTCTGTCTTGACTGACTGTCTGTCTGTCTGTCTTGACTGTCTGTCTGTCTGTCTTGACGGACTGTCGGTCTATCTGTCTTGAATCAATGTCTGTCTGTATTTGTATCTGTCTGTCTTGACTGACTGTCTATCTGTCTGTGTGTCTTGACTGACTGTCTGTCTGTCTGTCTTGACTGACTGACTGTCTGTCTGTCTGTCTTGACTGTCTGTCTGTCTGTCTGTCTAGACTGAATGTCTGTCTGTCTGTCTGTCTTGACTGACTGTCTCTCTGTCTGTGTCTTGACTGACTGACTGTCTGTCTGTCAGTCTTGACTGACTGTCTGTCTGTCAGTCTTGACTGACTGTCTGTCTGTCGTTCTTGACTGACTGTCTGTCTTTCTGTATGTCTGTCTGTCTGTCTTGACTGTCTGTCTGTCCGTCTGTCTGTCTTGACTGTCTGTCTGTCCGTCTGTCTTTCTTGACTGACTTTCTGTCTGTCTTGACTGACTGTCTGTCTGTCTTGACTGACTGTCTGTCTGTCTTGACTGACTGTCTGTCTGTCTTTACTGACTGTCTGTCTGTCTGTCTTGACTGAATGTCTGTCTGTCTTGACTGACTGTCTGTGTGTCTTGACTGACTGTCTGTCTTTCTGTTTGTCTGTCTTGACTGTCTTTCTGTCCGTCTGTCTGTCTTGACTGTCTGTCTGTCTTGACTGTCTGTCTGTCTTGACTGACTGTTTGTCTGTCTTGAATGACTGTCTGTCTGTCTTGACTGAATGTCTTGACTGACTGTCTGGCTGTCTGTCTGACTATCTGTCTGTCTGTCTGTCTTGACTGACTGTCTGTCTGTCTGTCTTGACTGTCTGTCTGTCTGTCTTGACGGACTGTCGGTCTATCTGTCTTGACTCAATGTCTGTCTGTCTGTGTGTCTGTCTGTCTTGACTGACTGTCTATCTGTCTGTTTGTCTTGACTGACTGTCTGTCTGTCTGTCTTGACTGACTTACTGTCTGTCTGTCTGTCTTGACTGTCTGTCTGTCTAGACTGAATGTCTGTCTGTCTGTCTGTCTTGACTGACTGTCTCTCTGTCCGTGTCTTGACTGACTGACTGTCTGTCTGTCAGTCTTGACTGACTGTCTGTCTGTCTGTCTTGACTGATTGTCTGTCTTTCTGTATGTCTGTCTGTCTGTCTTGACTGTCTGTCTGTCAGTCTGTCTGTCTTGACTGTCTGTCTGTCCGTCTGTCTTTCTTGACTGACTGTCTGTCTGTCTTGACTGACTGTCTGTCTGTTGTCTTGACTGACTGTCTGTCTGTCTGTCTTGACTGACTGTCTGTCTGTCTGTCTTGACTGACTCTCTGTTTTTCATGTTTGTCTGTCTGTCGGTCTTGACTGTCTGTCTGTCCGTCTGTCTGTCTTGACCGACTGACTGTCTGTCTTGACTGACTGTCTGTCTGTCTTGACTGACTGTCTGTCTGTCTTGACTGACTGTCTGTCTGTCTTGACTGACTGTCTGTCTGTCTTGACTGACTGTCTGTCTGTCTTGACTGACTGTCTGTCTGTCTTGACTGACTGTCTGTCTGTCTTGACTGACTGTCTGTCTGTCTTGACTGACTGTCTGTGTGTCTTGACTGACTGACTGTCTGTCTGTCTTGACTGACTGTCTGTCTGTCTTGACTGACTGTCTGTCTGTCTGTCTAACTATCTGTCTGTCTGTCTGTCTTGACTGACTGTCTGTTTGTCTGTCTGTCTGTTTGTCTGTCTTTCTTGACTGACTGTCTATCTGTCTGTCTTGACTGACTGACTGTCTGTCAATCTTGACTGACTGTCTGTCTGTCTCTCTGACTATCTGTCTGTCTTGACTGACTGTCTGTTTGTCTTGACTGACTGTCTGTCTGTCTGTCTTGACTGACTGTTTGTCTGTCTTAACTGACTGTCTGTTTGTCTGTCTGTCTTGACTGACTGTCTGTCTGTCTTGACTGACTGTCTGTCTGTCCGTCTGTCTGTATTGACTGCCTGTCTATCTGTCTGTGTGTCTTGACTGACTGTCTGTCTGTCTGTCTTGACTGAATGTCTGTCTGTCTTGACTGACTGTCTGTGTGTCTTGACTGACTGTCTGTCTTTCTGTTTGTCTGTCTTGACTGTCTGTCTGTCCGTCTGTCTGTCTTGACTGTCTGTCTGTCTTGACTGTCTGTCTGTCTTGACTGACTGTCTGTCTGTCTTGAATGACTGTCTGTCTGTCTTGACTGAATGTCTTGACTGACTGTCTGTCTGTCTGTCTGACTATCTGTCTGTCTGTCTGTCTTGACTGACTGTCCGTCTGTCTGTCTTGACTGTCTGTCTGTCTGTCTTGACGGACTGTCGGTCTATCTGTCTTGACTCAATGTCTGTCTGTCTGTGTGTCTGTCTGTCTTGACTGACTGTCTATCTGTCTGTTTGTCTTGACTGACTGTCTGTCTGTCTGTCTTGACTGACTTACTGTCTGTCTGTCTGTCTTGACTGTCTGTCTGTCTAGACTGAATGTCTGTCTGTCTGTCTGTCTTGACTGACTGTCTCTCTGTCTGTGTCTTGACTGACTGACTGTCTGTCTGTCAGTCTTGACTGACTGTCTGTCTGTCCGTCTTGACTGACTGTCTGTCTTTCTGTATGTCTGTCTGTCTGTCTTGACTGTCTGTCTGTCAGTCCGTCTGTCTTGACTGTCTGTCTGTCCGTCTGTCTTTCTTGACTGGCTGTCTGTCTGTCTTGACTGTCTGTCTGTTGTCTTGACTGACTGTCTGTCTGTCTGTCTTGACTGACTGTCTGTCTGTCTGTCTTGACTGACTCTCTGTTTTTCATGTTTGTCTGTCTGTCGGTCTTGACTGTCTGTCTGTCCGTCTGTCTGTCTTGACCGACTGACTGTCTGTCTTGACTGACTGTCTGTCTTTCTTGACTGACTGTCTGTCTGTCTTGACTGACTGTCTGTCTGTCTTGACTGACTGTCTGTCTGTCTTGACTGACTGTCTGTCTGTCTTGACTGACTGTCTGTCTGTCTTGACTGACTGTCTGTCTGTCTTGACTGACTGTCTGTCTGTCTTGACTGACTGTCTGTCTGTCTTGACTGACTGTCTGTGTGTCTTGACTAACTGTCTGTCTGTCTGTCTTGACTGAATATCTGTCTGTCTGTCTGTCTTGACTGACAATCTGTCTGTCTGTGTGTCTTGACTGACTGTCCGTCTGTCTGTCTTGACTGAATGTCAGTCTATCTGTCTTGACTGAATGTCTGTCTTTCTGTCTGTCTTGACTGACTGTCTATCTGTCTGTGTGTCTTGACTGACTGTTTGTCTGTCCGTCTTGACTGACTGTCTGTCTGTCTGTCTGTCTGTCTTGACAGACTGTCTATCTGTCTGTGTGTCTTGACTGACTGTCTATCTGTCTGCCTTGACTGTCTGTCTGTCTGTCTTTCTAGACTGAATGTCTGTCTGTCTGTCAGTCTGGCTGTCTTGACTGACTGTCTATCTGTCTGTGTGTCTTGACTGACTGTCTGTCTGTCTGTCTTGACTGACTGTCTGTCTTTCTGTCTGTCTGTCTGTCTGTCTGTTTCTCTTGACTGTCTGGCTGTCCGTGTGTCTGTCTTGATTGATTGTCTGTCTGCTTGACTGACTGTCTGTCTGTCTTGACTGACTGTTTGTCTGTCTTGACTACTGTATGTCTGTCTTGACTGACTGTCTGCCTTTCTTTACTGACTGTCTGTCTTTCTGTCTTGACTGAATGTCTGTCTGGTTGTCTTTCTGTCTGTCTTGACTGACTATCTGTCTGTCTGTCTGTCTTGCCTGACTGTCTGTCTGTTTGTCTTGACTGACTGTCTGTCTCTCTGTCTTGACTGACTGTCTGTCTGTCTGTCTTGAGTGACTGTCTGTCTGTCTGTCTTGACTGAAAGTCTGTCTGTCTTTGTGTCTGTCTGTGTCTTGACTGACTGACTGTCTGTCTGTCTTGACTGACTGTCTGTCTGTCTGTCTTGACTGACTGTCTGTCTTTCTGTATGTCTGTCTGTCTGTCTTGACTGTCTGTCTGTCCGTCTGTCCGTCTTGACTGTCTGTCTGTCCGTCTGTCTTTCTTGACTGACTGTCTGTCTGTCTTGACTGAGTGTCTGTCTGTCTTGACTGACTGACTGTCTGTCTGTCTTGACTGACTGTCTGTCTGTCTTGACTGACTGTCTGTCTGTCTTGACTGACTGTCTGTCTGTCTTTAATGACTGTCTGTCTGTCTGTCTTGACTGAATGTCTGTCTGTCTTGACTGACTGTCTGTGTGTCTTGACTGACTGTCTGTCTTTCTGTTTGTCTGTCTTGACTGTCTGTCTGTCCGTCTGTCTGTCTTGACTGTCTGTCTGTCTTGACTGACTGTCTGTCTGTCTTGAATGACTATCTGTCTGTCTTGACTGAATGTCTTGACTGACTGTCTGTCTGTCTGTCTGACTATCTGTCTGTCTGTCTGTCTTGACTGACTGTCTGTCTGTCTGTCTTGACTGTCTGTCTGTCTGTCTTGACGGACTGTCGGTCTATCTGTCTTGACTCAATGTCTGTCTGTCTTTGTATCTGTCTGTCTTGACTGACTGTCTATCTCTCTGTGTGTCTTGACTGACTGTCTGTCTGTCTGTCTTGACTGTCTGTCTGTTTGTCTGTCTAGACTGAATGTCTGTCTGTCTGTCTGTCTTGACTGACTGTCTCTTTGTCTGTGTCTTGACTGACTGACTGTCTGTCTGTCAGTCTTGACTGACTGTCTGTCTGTCTGTCTTGACTGACTGTCTGTCTTTCTGTATGTCTGTCTGTCTGTCTTGACTGTCTGTCTGTCCGTCTGTCTGTCTTGACTGTCTGTCTGTCAGTCTGTCTTTCTTGACTGACTTTTGTCTGTCTTGACTGACTGTCTGTCTGTCTTGACTGACTGTCTGTCTGTCTTGACTGACTGTCTGTCTGTCTTCACTGACTGTCTGTCTGTCTGTCTTGACTGAATGTCTGTCTGTCTTGACTGACTGTCTGTGTGTCTTGACTGACTGTCTGTCTTTCTGTTTGTCTGTCTTGACTGTCTGTCTGTCCGTCTGTCTGTCTTGACTGTCTGTCTGTCTTGACTGTCTGTCTGTCTTGAATGACTGTCTGTCTGTCTTGACCGAATGTCTTGACTGACTGTCTGTCTGTCTGTCTGACTATCTGTCTGTCTGTCTGTCTTGACTGACTGTCTATCTGTCTGTCTTGACTGTCTGTCTGTCTGTCTTGACGGACTGTCGGTCTATCTGTCTTGACTCAATGTCTGTCTGTCTGTGTGTCTGTCTGTCTTGACTGACTGTCTATCTGTCTGTGTGTCTTGACTGACTGTCTGTCTGTCTGTCTTGACTGACTTACTGTCTGTCTGTCTGTCTTGACTGTCTGTCTGTCTAGACTGAATGTCTGTCTGTCTGTCTGTCTTGACTTACTGTCTCTCTGTCTGTGTCTTGACTGACTGACTGTCTGTCTGTCAGTCTTGACTGACTGTCTGTCTGTCTGTCTTGACTGACTGTCTGTCTTTCTGTATGTCTGTCTGTCTGTCTTGACTGTCTGTCTGTCAGTCTGTCTGTCTTGACTGTCTGTCTGTCCGTCTGTCTTTCTTGACTGACTGTCTGTCTGTCTTGACTGACTGTCTGTCTGTTGTCTTGACTGACTGTCTGTCTGTCTGTCTTGACTGACTGTCTGTCTGTCTGTCTTGACTGACTCTCTGTTTTTCATGTTTGTCTGTCTGTCGGTCTTGACTGTCTGTCTGTCCGTCTGTCTGTCTTGACCGACTGACTGTCTGTCTTGACTGACTCTCTGTCTGTCTTGACTGACTCTCTGTCTGTCTTGACTGACTGTCTGTCTGTCTTGACTGACTTTCTGTCTGTCTTGACTGACTGTCTGTCTGTCTTGACTGACTGTCTGTCTGTCTTGACTGAATGTCTGTCTGTCTTGACTGACTGTCTGTCTGTCTGTCTAACTATCTGTCTGTCTGTCTGTCTCGATTGACTGTCTGTTTGTCTGTCTGTCTGTTTGTCTGTCTGTCTTGACTGACTGTCTGTCTGTCTGTCTTGACTGTCTGTCTGGGTGTCTTGACGGACTGTCGGTCTATCTGTCTTGACTCAATGTCTGTCTGTATTTGTATCTGTCTGTCTTGACTGACTGTCTATCTGTCTGTGTGTCTTGACTGACTGTCTGTCTGTCTGTCTTGACTGACTGACTGTCTGTCTGTCTGTCTTGACTGTCTGTCTGTCTGTCTGTCTAAACTGAATGTCTGTCTGTCTGTCTGTCTTGACTGACTGTCTCTCTGTCTGTGTCTTCACTGACTGACTGTCTGTCTGTCAGTCTTGACTGACTGTCTGTCTGTCAGTCTTGACTGACTGTCTGTCTGTCTGTCTTGACTGACTGTCTGTTTTTTTGTATGTCTGTCTGTCTGTCTTGACTGTCTGTCTGTCCGTCTGTCTGTCTTGACTGTCTGTCTGTCCGTCTGTCTTTCTTGACTGACTTTCTGTCTGTCTTAACTGACTGTCTGTCTGTCTTGACTGACTGTCTGTCTGTCTTTACTGACTGTCTGTCTGTCTGTCTTGACTGAATGTCTGTCTGTCTTGACTGACTGTCTGTGTGTCTTGACTGACTGTCTGTCTTTCTGTTTGTCTGTCTTGACTGTCTGTCTGTCCGTCTGTCTGTCTTGACTGTCTGTCTGTCTTGACTGTCTGTCTGTCTTGACTGACTGTCTGTCTGTCTTGAATGACTGTCTGTCTGTCTTGACTGAATGTCTTGACTGACTGTCTGTCTGTCTGTCTGACTATCTGTCTGTCTGTCTGTCTTGACTGACTGTCTGTCTGTCTGTCTTGACTGTCTGTCTGTCTGTCTTGACGGACTGTCGGTCTATCTGTCTTGACTCAATGTCTGTCTGTCTGTGTGTCTGTCTGTCTTGACTGACTGTCTATCTGTCTGTTTGTCTTGACTGACTGTCTGTCTGTCTGTCTTGACTGACTTACTGTCTGTCTGTCTGTCTTGACTGTCTGTCTGTCTAGACTGAATGTCTGTCTGTCTTGACTGACTGTCTCTCTGTCTGTGTCTTGACTGACTGACTGTCTGTCTGTCAGTCTTGACTGACTGTCTGTCTGTCTGTCTTGACTGACTGTCTGTTTTTCTGTATGTCTGTCTGTCTGTCTTGACTGTCTGTCTGTCAGTCTGTCTGTCTTGACTGTCTGTCTGTCCGTCTGTCTTTCTTGACTGACTGTCTGTCTGTCTTGACTGACTGTCTGTCTGTTGTCTTGACTGACTGTCTGTCTGTCTGTCTTGACTGACTGTCTGTCTGTCTGTCTTGACTGACTCTCTGTTTTTCATGTTTGTCTGTCTGTCTGTCTTGACTGACTGTCTGTCTGTCTTGACTGACTGTCTGTCTGTCTTGACTGACTGTCTGTCTGTCTTGACTGACTGTCTGTCTGTCTTGACTGACTGTCTGTCTGTCTTGACTGACTGTCTGTCTTGACTGACTGTCTGTCTGTCTTGACTGACTGTCTGTCTGTCTTGACTGACTGTCTGTCTGTCTTGACTGACTGTCTGTCTGTCTGTCTAACTATCTGTCTGTCTGTCTGTCTCGACTGACTGTCTGTTTGTCTGTCTGTCTGTTTGTCTGTCTTTCTTGACTGACTGTCTATCTGTCTGTCTTGACTGACTGACTGTCTGTCTATCTTGACTGACTGTCTGTCTGTCTCTCTGACTATCTGTCTGTCTGTCTGTCTTCACTGACTGTCTGTTTGTCGTGACTGACTGTCTGTCTGTCTGTCTTGACTGAATGTCAGTCTATCTGTCTTGACTGAATGTCTGTCTGTATGTCTGTCTTGACTGACTGTCTATCTGTCTGTGTGTCTTGACTGACTGTTTGTCTGTCCGTCTTGACTGACTGTCTGTCTGTCTGTCTGTCTGTCTGTCTGTCTGTCTGTCTGTCTGTCTTGACAGACTGTCTATCTGTCTGTGTGTCTTGACTGGCTGTCTATCTGTCTGCCTTGACTGTCTGTCTGTCTGTCTGTCTAGACTGAATGTCTGTCTGTCTGTCAGTCTGGCTGTCTTGACTGAGTGTCTCTCTGTCTGTGTCTTGACTGACTGACTGTCTGTCTGTCAGTCTTGACTGACTGTCTGTCTGTCTGTCTGTCTGTCTTGACTCTCTGTCTGTCTGTCTTGACTGACTGTCTGTCTTTCTGACTGTCTGTCTGTCTGTCTTGACTGACTGAATGTTTGTCTTTCTTGACTGACTGTCTGTCTGTTTGTCTTGACTGAATGTCTGTCTAGACTGACTGTCTGTCTGTCTGTCTAGACTGACTGTCTGTCTGTCTGTCTTGACTGACTGTCTATCTGTCTGTTTGTCTTGACTGACTGTTTGTCTGTTTGTCTTGACTGACTGTCTGTCAGTGTGTCTTGACTGACTGTCTGTCTGTCTGTCTTGACTGACTGTCTGTCTGTCTGTCTTGACTGACTATCTGCCTGTCTGTCTGTCTTGACTGACTGTCTATCTGTCTGTGTGTCTTGACTGACTGTCTGCCTGTCTGTCTTGACTGACTGTCTGTCTTTCTGTCTGTCTGTCTGTCTGTCTGTTTGTCTTGACTGTCTGGCTGTCCGTGTGTCTGTCTTGATTGATTGTCTGTCTGCTTGACTGACTGTCTGTCTGTCTTGACTGACTGTTTGTCTGTCTTGACTACTGTATGTCTGTCTTGACTGACTGTCTGTCTGTCTTGACTGACTGTCTGTCTTTCTGTCTTGACTGAATGTCTGTCTGGTTGTCTTTCTGTCTGTCTTGACTGACTATCTGTCTGTCTGTCTGTCTTGCCTGACTGTCTGTCTGTTTGTCTTGACTGACTGTCTGTCTCTCTGTCTTGACTGACTGTCTGTCTGTCTGTCTTGAGTGACTGTCTGTCCGTCTGTCTTGACTGAATGTCTGTCTGTATTTCTGTCTGTCTGTCTTGACTGACTGTCTCTCTGTCTGTGTCTTGACTGACTGACTGTCTGTCTGTCTTGACTGACTGTCTGTCTGTCTGTCTTGACTGACTGTCTGTCTTTCTGTATGTCTGTCTGTCTGTCTTGACTGTCTGTCTGTCCGTCTGTCTGTCTTGACTGTCTGTCTGTCCGTCTGTCTTTCTTGACTGACTGTCTGTCTGTCTTGACTGAGTGTCTGTCTGTCTTGACTGACTGTCTGTCTGTCTTGACTGACTGTCTGTCTGTCTTGACTGACTGTCTGTCTGTCTTTAATGACTGTCTGTCTGTCTGTCTTGACTGAATGTCTGTCTGTCTTGACTGACTGTCTGTGTGTCTTGACTGACTGTCTGTCTTTCTGTTTGTCTGTCTTGACTGTCTGTCTGTCCGTCTGTCTGTCTTGACTGTCTGTCTGTCTTGACTGACTGTCTGTCTGTCTTGAATGACTATCTGTCTGTCTTGACTGAATGTCTTGACTGACTGTCTGTCTGTCTGTCTGACTATCTGTCTGTCTGTCTGTCTTTACTGACTGTCTGTCTGTCTGTCTTGACTGTCTGTCTGTCTGTCTTGACGGACTGTCGGTCTATCTGTCTTGACTCAATGTCTGTCTGTCTGTGTGTCTGTCTGTCTTGACTGACTGTCTATCTGTCTGTGTGTCTTGACTGACTGTCTGTCTGTCTGTCTTGACTGACTGACTGTCTGTCTGTCTGTCTTGACTGTCTGTCTGTCTGTCTGTCTAGACTGAATGTCTGTCTGTCTGTCTGTCTTGACTGACTGTCTCTCTGTCTGTGTCTTGACTGACTGACTCCTTTCTGTCAGTCTTGACTGACTGTCTGGCTGTCTGTCTTGACTGACTGTCTGTCTTTCTGTATGTCTGTCTGTCTGTCTTGACTGTCTGTTTGTCCGTCTGTATGTCGTGACTGTCTGTCTGTCCGTCTGCCTTTCTTGACTGACTGTCTGTCTGTCTTGACTGACTGTCTGTCCGTCTTGACTGACTGTCTGTCTGTCTTGACTGACTGTCTGTCTGTCTTTACTGACTGTCTGTCTGTCTGTCTTGACTGAATGTCTGTCTGTCTTGACTGACTGTCTCTCTGTCTATGTCTTGACTGACTGTCTGTCTGTTGTCTTGACTGACTGTCTGTCTGTCTGTCTTGACTGACTGTCTGTCTTGACTGACTCTCTGTTTTTCATGTTTGTCTGTCTGTCTGTCTAACTATCTGTCTGTCTGTCTGTCTCGACTGACTGTCTGTTTGTCTGTCTGTCTGTTTGTCTGTCTTTCTTGACTGACTGTCTATCTGTCTGTCTTGACTGACTGACTGTCTGTCTATCTTGACTGACTGTCTGTCTGTCTCTCTGACTATCTGTCTGTCTGTCTGTCTTGACTGACTGTCTGTTTGTCTTGACTGACTGTCTGTCTGTCGGTCTTGACTGACTGTTTGTCTGTCTGTCTTGACTGACTGTTTGTCTGTCTTAACTGACTGTCTGTTTGTCTGTCTGTCTTGACTGACTGTCTGTCTGTCTTGACTGACTGTCTGTCTGTCCGTCTGTCTGTATTGACCTCCTGTCTATCTGTCTGTGTGTCTTGACTGACTGTCTGTCTGTCTGTCTTGACTGAATGTCTGTCTGTCTGTCTGTCTTGACTGACAATCTGTCTGTCTGTGTGTCTTGACTGACTGTCCGTCTGTCTGTCTTGACTGAATGTCAGTCTATCTGTCTTGACTGAATGTCTGTCTGTCTGTCTGTCTTGACTGACTGTCTATCTGTCTGTGTGTCTTGACTGACTGTTTGTCTGTCCGTCTTGAATGACTGTCTGTCTGTCTGTCTGTCTGTCTGTCTGTCTGTTTGTCTTGACTGTCTGTCTGTCCGTCTTTCTGTCTTGACTGACTGTCTGTCTGTCTTGACTGACTGTCTGTCTGTCTTGACTTACTGTCTGTCTGTCTTGACTGACTATTTGTCTGTCTTGACTGACTGTCTTTCTGTCTTGACTGTCTGTCTGTCTGTCTGTCTTGACTGAATGTCTGTCTGGGTGTCTGTCTGTCTGTCTTGACTGACTATCTGTCTGTCTGTCTGTCTTGACTGACTGTCTGTCTGTCTGTCTGTCTTGACTGACTGTCTGTTTGTCTTGACTGACTGTCTGTCAGTGTGTCTTGACTGACTGTCTGTCTGTCTGTCTTGACTGTCTGTCTGTCTGTCTGTCTGTCTGTCTGTCTGTCTGTCTGTCTGTCTGTCCTCTGTCTGTCTTGACTGACTATCTGTCTGTCTGTCTGTCTTGACTAACTGAATGTTTGTCTTTCTTGACTGACTGTCTGTCTGTTTGTCTTTACTGAATGTCTGTCTGTCTGTCTAGACTGACTGTCTGTCTGTCTGTCTTGACTGACGTCTGTCTGTCTGTCTTGACTGACTGTCTGTCTGTCTGTCTTGACTGACTGTCTGTCTGTCTGTCTTGACTGACTGTCTGTCTGTCTATCTTGACTGACTGTCTGTCTGTCTGTCTTGACTGAATGTCTCTCTGTCTGTGTCTTGACTGACTGACTGTCTGTCTGTCAGTCTTGACTGACTGTCTGTCGTGACTGACTGTCTGTCTTTCTGTATGTCTGTCTGTCTGTCTTGACTGTCTGTCTGCTCGTCTGTCTGTCTTGACTGTCTGTCTGTCCGTCTGTCTTTCTTGACTGACTGTCTGTCTGTCTTGACTGAGTGTCTGTCTGTCTTGACTGACTGTCTGTCTGTCTTGACTGACTGTCTGTCTGTCTTGACTGACTGTCTGTCTGTCTTTAATGACTGTCTGTCTGTCTGTCTTGACTGAATGTCTGTCTGTCTTGACTGACTGTCTGTCTGTTTGTCTTGACTGACTGTCTGTCAGTGTGTCTTGACTGACTGTCTGTCTGTCTGTCTTGACTGTCTGTATGTCTGTCTGTCTGTCTGTCTGTCCTCTGTCTGTCTTGACTGACTATCTGTCTGTCTGTCTTTCTTGACTAACTGAATGTTTGTCTTTCTTGACTGACTGTCTGTCTGTTTGTCTTGACTGAATGTCTGTCTGTCTGTCTAGACTGACTGTCTGTCTATCTGTCTTGACTGACTGTCTGTCTGTCTGTCTTGACTGACTGTCTGTCTGTCTGTCTTGACTGACTGTCTGTCTGTCTATCTTGACTGACTGTCTGTCTTGACTGAATGTCTCTCTGTCTGTGTTTTGACTGACTGACTGTCTGTCTGTCAGTCTTGACTGACTGTCTGTCTGTCTTTCTTGACTGACTGTCTGTCTTTCTGTATGTCTGTCTGTCTGTCTTGACTGTCTGTCTGTCCGTCTGTCTGTCTTGACTGTCTGTCTGTCCGTCTGTCTTTCTTGACTGACTGTCTGTCTGTCTTGACTGAGTGTCTGTCTGTATTGACTGACTGTCTGTCTGTCTTGACTGACTGTCTGTCTGTCTTGACTGACTGTCTGTCTGTCTTTAATGACTGTCTGTCTGTCTGTCTTGACTGAATGTCTGTCTGTCTTGACTGACTGTCTGTGTGTCTTGACTGACTGTCTGTCTTTCTGTTTGTCTGTCTTGACTGTCTGTCTGTCTAGACTGAATGTCTGGCTGTCTGTCTGTCTTGACTGACTGTCTCTCTGTCTGTGTCTTGACTGACTGACTGTCTGTCTGTCTGTCTTGACTGACTGTCTCTCTCTCTGTGTCTTGACTGACTGACTGTCTGTCTGTCAGTCTTGACTGACTGTCTGTCTGTCTTTCTTGACTGACTGTCTGTCTGTCTTGACTGACTGTCTGTCTGTCTTGACTGACTGTCTGTCTGTCTTGACTGACTGTCTGTCTGTCTTTACTGACTGTCTGTCTGTCTTGACTGTCTGTCTGTATTGACTGACTCTCTGTTTTTCATGTTTGTCTGTCTGTCGGTCTTGACTGTCTGTCTGTCCGTCTGTCTGTCTTGACCGACTGTCTGTCTGTCTTGACTGACTGTCTGTCTGTCTTGACTGACTGTCTGTCTGTCTTGACTGACTGTCTGTCTGTCTGTCTTGACTGTCTGTCTGTCTGTCTGTCTGTCTGTCTGTCTGTCTGTCTGTCTGTCTGTCTGTCTGTCCTCTGTCTGTCTTGACTGACTATCTGTCTGTCTGTCTGTCTTGACTAACTGAATGTTTGTCTTTCTTGACTGACTGTCTGTCTGTTTGTCTTTACTGAATGTCTGTCTGTCTGTCTAGACTGACTGTCTGTCTGTCTGTCTTGACTGACGTCTGTCTGTCTGTCTTGACTGACTGTCTGTCTGTCTGTCTTGACTGACTGTCTGTCTGTCTATCTTGACTGACTGTCTGTCTGTCTGTCTTGACTGAATGTCTCTCTGTCTGTGTCTTGACTGACTGACTGTCTGTCTGTCAGTCTTGACTGACTGTCTGTCGTGACTGACTGTCTGTCTTTCTGTATGTCTGTCTGTCTGTCTTGACTGTCTGTCTGTCCGTCTGTCTGTCTTGACTGTCTGTCTGTCCGTCTGTCTTTCTTGACTGACTGTCTGTCTGTCTTGACTGAGTGTCTGTCTGTCTTGACTGACTGTCTGTCTGTCTTGACTGACTGTCTGTCTGTCTTGACTGACTGTCTGTCTGTCTTTAATGACTGTCTGTCTGTCTGTCTTGACTGAATGTCTGTCTGTCTTGACTGACTGTCTGTCTGTTTGTCTTGACTGACTGTCTGTCAGTGTGTCTTGACTGACTGTCTGTCTGTCTGTCTTGACTGTCTGTATGTCTGTCTGTCTGTCTGTCTGTCCTCTGTCTGTCTTGACTGACTATCTGTCTGTCTGTCTTTCTTGACTAACTGAATGTTTGTCTTTCTTGACTGACTGTCTGTCTGTTTGTCTTGACTGAATGTCTGTCTGTCTGTCTAGACTGGCTGTCTGTCTATCTGTCTTGACTGACTGTCTGTCTGTCTGTCTTGACTGACTGTCTGTCTGTCTGTCTTGACTGACTGTCTGTCTGTCTATCTTGACTGACTGTCTGTCTTGACTGAATGTCTCTCTGTCTGTGTTTTGACTGACTGACTGTCTGTCTGTCAGTCTTGACTGACTGTCTGTCTGTCTTTCTTGACTGACTGTCTGTCTTTCTGTATGTCTGTCTGTCTGTCTTGACTGTCTGTCTGTCCGTCTGTCTGTCTTGACTGTCTGTCTGTCCGTCTGTCTTTCTTGACTGACTGTCTGTCTGTCTTGACTGAGTGTCTGTCTGTATTGACTGACTGTCTGTCTGTCTTGACTGACTGTCTGTCTGTCTTGACTGACTGTCTGTCTGTCTTTAATGACTGTCTGTCTGTCTGTCTTGACTGAATGTCTGTCTGTCTTGACTGACTGTCTGTGTGTCTTGACTGACTGTCTGTCTTTCTGTTTGTCTGTCTTGACTGTCTGTCTGTCTAGACTGAATGTCTGGCTGTCTGTCTGTCTTGACTGACTGTCTCTCTGTCTTTGTCTTGACTGACTGACTGTCTGTCTGTCTGTCTTGACTGACTGTCTCTCTCTCTGTGTCTTGACTGACTGACTGTCTGTCTGTCAGTCTTGACTGACTGTCTGTCTGTCTTTCTTGACTGACTGTCTGTCTGTCTTGACTGACTGTCTGTCTGTCTTGACTGACTGTCTGTCTGTCTTGACTGACTGTCTGTCTGTCTTGACTGACTGTCTGTCTGTCTTGACTGACTGTCTGTCTGTCTTTACTGACTGTCTGTCTGTCTTGACTGACTGTCTGTCTGTCTTGACTGACTGTCTGTCTGTCTTTACTGACTGTCTGTCTGTCTGTCTTGACTGAATGTCTGTCTGTCTTGACTGACTGTCTCTCTGTCTGTGTCTTGACTGACTGTCTGTCTGTTGTCTTGACTGACTGTCTGTCTGTCTGTCTTGACTGACTGTCTGTCTGTCTGTATTGACTGACTCTCTGTTTTTCATGTTTGTCTGTCTGTCGGTCTTGACTGTCTGTCTGTCCGTCTGTCTGTCTTGACCGACTGTCTGTCTGTCTTGACTGACTGTCTGTCTGTCTTGACTGACTGTCTGTCTGTCTTGACTGACTGTCTGTCTGTCTTGACTGACTGTCTGTCTGTCTTGACTGACTGTCTGTCTGTCTTGACTGACTGTCTGTCTTTCTGTTTGACTGTCTGTTTGTCTGTCTGTCTGTTTGTCTGTCTTTCTTGACTGACTGTCTATCTGTCTGTCTTGACTGACTGACTGTCTGTCTATCTTGACTGACTGTCTGTCTGTCTCTCTGACTATCTGTCTGTCTGTCTGTTTTGACTGACTGTCTGTTTGTCTTGACTGACTGTCTGTCTGTCTTGACTGACTGTCTGTCTGTCTGTCTGGACTGAATGTCTGTCTATCTGTCTTTACTGAATGTCTGTCTGTCTGTCTCTCTTGACTGACTGTCTATCTGTCTGTGTGTCTTGACTGACTGTCTGTCTGTCCGTCTTGACTGACTGTCTGTCTGTCTGTCTTTCTGTCTGTCCGTCTGTCTGTCTGTCTTGACTGACTGTCTGTCTGTCTTGACTGACTGTCTGTCTGTCTTTAATGACTGTCTGTCTGTCTGTCTTGACTGAATGTCTGTCTGTCTTGACTGACTGTCTGTGTGTCTTGACTGACTGTCTGTCTTTCTGTTTGTCTGTCTTGACTGTCTGTCTGTCTGTCTGTCTAGACTGAATGTCTGTCTGTCTGTCTGTCTTGACTGACTGTCTCTCTGTCTGTGTCTTGACTGACTGACTGTCTGTCTGTCTGTCTTGACTGACTGTCTCTCTCTCTGTGTCTTGACTGACTGACTGTCTGTCTGTCTTTCTTGACTGACTGTCTGTCTGTCTGTCTTGACTGACTGTCTGTCTGTCTTGACTGACTGTCTGTCTGTCTTGACTGACTGTCTGTCTGTCTTGACTGACTGTCTGTCTGTCTTGACTGACTGTCTGTCTGTCTTGACTGACTGTCTGTCTGTCTTGACTGACTGTCTGTCTGTCTTGACTGACTGTCTGTCTGTCTTTACTGACTGTTTGTCTGTCTGTCTTGACTGAATGTCTGTCTGTCTTGACTGACTGTCTCTCTGTCTGTGTCTTGACTGACTGTCTGTCTGTTGTCTTGACTGACTGTCTGTCTGTCTGTCTTGACTGACTGTCTGTCTGTCTGTATTGACTGACTCTCTGTTTTTCATGTTTGTCTGTCTGTCGGTCTTGACTGTCTGTCTGTCCGTCTGTCTGTCTTGACCGACTGTCTGTCTGTCTTGACTGACTGTCTGTCTGTCTTGACTGACTGTCTGTCTGTCTTGACTGACTGTCTGTCTGTCTTGACTGACTGTCTGTCTGTCTTGACTGACTGTCTGTCTTTCTGTTTGACTGTCTGTTTGTCTGTCTGTCTGTTTGTCTGTCTTTCTTGACTGACTGTCTATCTGTCTGTCTTGACTGACTGACTGTCTGTCTATCTTGACTGACTGTCTGTCTGTCTCTCTGACTATCTGTCTGTCTGTCTGTTTTGACTGACTGTCTGTTTGTCTTGACTGACTGTCTGTCTGTCTTGACTGACTGTCTGTCTGTCTGTCTGGACTGAATGTCTTTCTATCTGTCTTGACTGAATGTCTGTCTGTCTGTCTCTCTTGACTGACTGTCTATCTGTCTGTGTGTCTTGACTGACTGTCTGTCTGTCCGTCTTGACTGACTGTCTGTCTGTCTGTCTTTCTGTCTGTCTGTCTGTCCGTCTGTCTGTCTTGACTGACTATCTGTCTGTCTGTCTGTCTTGACTGACTGAATGTTTGTCTTTCTTGACTGACTGTCTGTCTGTTTGTCTTGACTGAATGTCTGTCTGTCTGTCTAGACTGACTGTCTGTCTGTCTGTCTTGACTGACTGTCTGTCTGTCTGTCCTGGCTGACTGACTGTCTGTCTGTCTTGACTGACTGTCTGTCAGTGTGTCTTGACTGACTGTCTGTCTGTCTGTCTTGACTGTCTGTCTGTCTGTCTGTCTGTCTGTCTGTCTGTCCTCTGTCTGTCTTGACTGACTATCTGTCTGTCTGTCTGTCTTGACTAACTGAATGTTTGTCTTTCTTGACTGACTGTCTGTCTGTTTTCTTGACTGAATGTCTGTCTGTCTGTCTGTCTAGACTGACTGTCTGTCTATCTGTCTTGACTGACTGTCTGTCTGTCTGTCTTGAGTGACTGTCTGTCTGTCTGTCTTGACTGACTGTCTGTCTGTCTATCTTGACTGACTGTCTGTCTGTCTGTCTTGACTGAATGTCTCTCTGTCTGTGTCTTGACTGACTGACTGTCTGTCTGTCAGTCTTGACTGACTGTCTGTCTGTCTTTCTTGACTGACTGTCTGTCTTTCTGTATGTCTGTCTGTCTGTCTTGACTGTCTGTCTGTCCGTCTGTCTTTCTTGACTGACTGTCTGTCTGTCTTGACTGAGTGTCTGTCTGTCTTGACTGACTGTCTGTCTGTCTTGACTGACTGTCTGTCTGTCTTGAGTGACTGTCTGTCTGTCTTGACTGTCTGTCAGTCTGTCTTTAATGACTGTCTGTCTGTCTGTCTTGACTGAATGTCTGTCTGTCTTGACTGACTGTCTGTGTGTCTTGACAGACTGTGTGTCTTTCTGTTTGTCTGTCTTGACTGTTTGTCTGTCTGTCTGTCTAGACTGAATGTCTGTCTGTCTGTCTGTCTTGACTGACTGTCTCTCTGTCTGTGTCTTGACTGACTGACTGTCTGTCTGTCTGTCTTGACTGACTGTCTCTCTCTCTGTGTCTTGACTGACTGACTGTCTGTCTGTCAGTCTTGACTGACTGTCTGTCTGTCTTTCTTGACTGACTGTCTGTCTGTCTTGACTGACTGTCTGTCTGTCTTGACTGACTGTCTGTCTGTCTTGACTGACTGTCTGTCTGTCTTGACTGACTGTCTGTCTGTCTTGACTGACTGTCTGTCTGTCTTTACTGACTGTCTGTCTGTCTGTCTTGACTGAATGTCTGTCTGTCTTGACTGACTGTCTCTCTGTCTGTGTCTTGACTGACTGTCTGTCTGTTGTCTTGACTGACTGTCTGTCTGTCTGTCTTGACTGACTGTCTGTCTGTCTGTATTGACTGACTCTCTGTTTTTCATGTTTGTCTGTCTGTCGGTCTTGACTGTCTGTCTGTCCGTCTGTCTGTCTTGACCGACTGTCTGTCTGTCTTGACTGACTGTCTGTCTGTCTTGACTGACTGTCTGTCTGTCTTGACTGACTGTCTGTCTGTCTTGACTGACTGTCTGTCTGTCTTGACTGACTGTCTGTCTGTCTTGACTGACTGTCTGTCTGTCTGTTTGACTGTCTGTCTGTCTGTCTGTCTTGACTGACTGTCTGTTTGTCTGTCTGTCTGTTTGTCTGTCTTTCTTGACTGACTGTGTATCTGTCTGTCTTGACTGACTGACTGTCTGTCTATCTTGACTGACTGTCTGTCTGTCTCTCTGACTATCTGTCTGTCTGTCTGTCTTGACTGACTGTCTGTTTGTCTTGACTGACTGTCTGTCTGTCTTGACTGACTGTCTGTCTGTCTGTCTGGACTGAATGTCTGTCTATCTGTCTTTACTGAATGTCTGTCTGTCTGTCTCTCTTGACTGACTGTCTATCTGTCTGTGTGTCTTGACTGACTGTCTGTCTGTCCGTCTTGACTGACTGTCTGTCTGTCTGTCTTTCTGTCTGTCCGTCTGTCTGTCTGTCTTGACTGACTGTCTGTCTGTCTTGACTGACTGTCTGTCTGTCTTTAATGACTGTCTGTCTGTCTGTCTTGACTGAATGTCTGTCTGTCTTGACTGACTGTCTGTGTGTCTTGACTGACTGTCTGTCTTTCTGTTTGTCTGTCTTGACTGTCTGTCTGTCTGTCTGTCTAGACTGAATGTCTGTCTGTCTGTCTGTCTTGACTGACTGTCTCTCTGTCTGTGTCTTGACTGACTGACTGTCTGTCTGTCTGTCTTGACTGACTGTCTCTCTCTCTGTGTCTTGACTGACTGACTGTCTGTCTGTCTTTCTTGACTGACTGTCTGTCTGTCTGTCTTGACTGACTGTCTGTCTGTCTTGACTGACTGTCTGTCTGTCTTGACTGACTGTCTGTCTGTCTTGACTGACTGTCTGTCTGTCTTGACTGACTGTCTGTCTGTCTTGACTGACTGTCTGTCTGTCTTGACTGACTGTCTGTCTGTCTTTACTGACTGTTTGTCTGTCTGTCTTGACTGAATGTCTGTCTGTCTTGACTGACTGTCTCTCTGTCTGTGTCTTGACTGACTGTCTGTCTGTTGTCTTGACTGACTGTCTGTCTGTCTGTCTTGACTGACTGTCTGTCTGTCTGTATTGACTGACTCTCTGTTTTTCATGTTTGTCTGTCTGTCGGTCTTGACTGTCTGTCTGTCCGTCTGTCTGTCTTGACCGACTGTCTGTCTGTCTTGACTGACTGTCTGTCTGTCTTGACTGACTGTCTGTCTGTCTTGACTGACTGTCTGTCTGTCTTGACTGACTGTCTATCTGTCTGTGTGTCTTGACTGACTGTCTGTCTGTCCGTCTTGACTGACTGTCTGTCTGTCTGTCTTTCTGTCTGTCCGTCTGTCTGTCTGTCTTGACTGACTGTCTGTCTGTCTTGACTGACTGTCTGTCTGTCTTTAATGACTGTCTGTCTGTCTGTCTTGACTGAATGTCTGTCTGTCTTGACTGACTGTCTGTGTGTCTTGACTGACTGTCTGTCTTTCTGTTTGTCTGTCTTGACTGTCTGTCTGTCTGTCTGTCTAGACTGAATGTCTGTCTGTCTGTCTGTCTTGACTGACTGTCTCTCTGTCTGTGTCTTGACTGACTGACTGTCTGTCTGTCTGTCTTGACTGACTGTCTCTCTCTCTGTGTCTTGACTGACTGACTGTCTGTCTGTCTTTCTTGACTGACTGTCTGTCTGTCTGTCTTGACTGACTGTCTGTCTGTCTTGACTGACTGTCTGTCTGTCTTGACTGACTGTCTGTCTGTCTTGACTGACTGTCTGTCTGTCTTGACTGACTGTCTGTCTGTCTTGACTGACTGTCTGTCTGTCTTGACTGACTGTCTGTCTGTCTTTACTGACTGTTTGTCTGTCTGTCTTGACTGAATGTCTGTCTGTCTTGACTGACTGTCTCTCTGTCTGTGTCTTGACTGACTGTCTGTCTGTTGTCTTGACTGACTGTCTGTCTGTCTGTCTTGACTGACTGTCTGTCTGTCTGTATTGACTGACTCTCTGTTTTTCATGTTTGTCTGTCTGTCGGTCTTGACTGTCTGTCTGTCCGTCTGTCTGTCTTGACCGACTGTCTGTCTGTCTTGACTGACTGTCTGTCTGTCTTGACTGACTGTCTGTCTGTCTTGACTGACTGTCTGTCTGTCTTGACTGACTGTCTGTCTGTCTTGACTGACTGTCTGTCTTTCTGTTTGACTGTCTGTTTGTCTGTCTGTCTGTTTGTCTGTCTTTCTTGACTGACTGTCTATCTGTCTGTCTTGACTGACTGACTGTCTGTCTGTCTTGACTGACTGTCTCTCTGTCTGTGTCTTGACTGACTGACTGTCTGTCTGTCTGTCTTGACTGACTGTCTCTCTCTCTGTGTCTTGACTGACTGACTGTCTGTCTGTCAGTCTTGACTGACTGTCTGTCTGTCTTTCTTGACTGACTGTCTGTCTGTCTTGACTGACTGTCTGTCTGTCTGTCTTGACTGACTGTCTGTCTGTCTTGACTGACTGTCTGTCTGTCTTGACTGACTGTCTGTCTGTCTTGACTGACTGTCTGTCTGTCTTTACTGACTGTCTGTCTGTCTGTCTTGACTGAATGTCTGTCTGTCTTGACTGACTGTCTCTCTGTCTGTGTCTTGACTGACTGTCTGTCTGTTGTCTTGACTGACTGTCTGTCTGTCTGTCTTGACTGACTGTCTGTCTGTCTGTATTGACTGACTCTCTGTTTTTCATGTTTGTCTGTCTGTCGGTCTTGACTGTCTGTCTGTCCGTCTGTCTGTCTTGACCGACTGTCTGTCTGTCTTGACTGACTGTCTGTCTGTCTTGACTGACTGTCTGTCTGTCTTGACTGACTGTCTGTCTGTCTTGACTGACTGTCTGTCTGTCTTGACTGACTGTCTGTCTGTCTTGACTGACTGTCTGTCTGTCTGTTTGACTGTCTGTCTGTCTGTCTGTCTTGACTGACTGTCTGTTTGTCTGTCTGTCTGTTTGTCTGTCTTTCTTGACTGACTGTGTATCTGTCTGTCTTGACTGACTGACTGTCTGTCTATCTTGACTGACTGTCTGTCTGTCTCTCTGACTATCTGTCTGTCTGTCTGTCTTGACTGACTGTCTGTTTGTCTTGACTGACTGTCTGTCTGTCTTGACTGACTGTCTGTCTGTCTGTCTGGACTGAATGTCTGTCTATCTGTCTTTACTGAATGTCTGTCTGTCTGTCTCTCTTGACTGACTGTCTATCTGTCTGTGTGTCTTGACTGACTGTCTGTCTGTCCGTCTTGACTGACTGTCTGTCTGTCTGTCTTTCTGTCTGTCCGTCTGTCTGTCTGTCTTGACTGACTGTCTGTCTGTCTTGACTGACTGTCTGTCTGTCTTTAATGACTGTCTGTCTGTCTGTCTTGACTGAATGTCTGTCTGTCTTGACTGACTGTCTGTGTGTCTTGACTGACTGTCTGTCTTTCTGTTTGTCTGTCTTGACTGTCTGTCTGTCTGTCTGTCTAGACTGAATGTCTGTCTGTCTGTCTGTCTCGACTGACTGTCTCTCTGTCTGTGTCTTGACTGACTGACTGTCTGTCTGTCTGTCTTGACTGACTGTCTCTCTCTCTGTGTCTTGACTGACTGACTGTCTGTCTGTCTTTCTTGACTGACTGTCTGTCTGTCTGTCTTGACTGACTGTCTGTCTGTCTTGACTGACTGTCTGTCTGTCTTGACTGACTGTCTGTCTGTCTTGACTGACTGTCTGTCTGTCTTGACTGACTGTCTGTCTGTCTTGACTGACTGTCTGTCTGTCTTGACTGACTGTCTGTCTGTCTTTACTGACTGTTTGTCTGTCTGTCTTGACTGAATGTCTGTCTGTCTTGACTGACTGTCTCTCTGTCTGTGTCTTGACTGACTGTCTGTCTGTTGTCTTGACTGACTGTCTGTCTGTCTGTCTTGACTGACTGTCTGTCTGTCTGTATTGACTGACTCTCTGTTTTTCATGTTTGTCTGTCTGTCGGTCTTGACTGTCTGTCTGTCCGTCTGTCTGTCTTGACCGACTGTCTGTCTGTCTTGACTGACTGTCTGTCTGTCTTGACTGACTGTCTGTCTGTCTTGACTGACTGTCTGTCTGTCTTGACTGACTGTCTGTCTGTCTTGACTGACTGTCTGTCTTTCTGTTTGACTGTCTGTTTGTCTGTCTGTCTGTTTGTCTGTCTTTCTTGACTGACTGTCTATCTGTCTGTCTTGACTGACTGACTGTCTGTCTATCTTGACTGACTGTCTGTCTGTCTCTCTGACTATCTGTCTGTCTGTCTGTTTTGACTGACTGTCTGTTTGTCTTGACTGACTGTCTGTCTGTCTTGACTGACTGTCTGTCTGTCTGTCTGGACTGAATGTCTTTCTATCTGTCTTGACTGAATGTCTGTCTGTCTGTCTCTCTTGACTGACTGTCTATCTGTCTGTGTGTCTTGACTGACTGTCTGTCTGTCCGTCTTGACTGACTGTCTGTCTGTCTGTCTTTCTGTCTGTCTGTCTGTCCGTCTGTCTGTCTTGACTGACTATCTGTCTGTCTGTCTGTCTTGACTGACTGAATGTTTGTCTTTCTTGACTGACTGTCTGTCTGTTTGTCTTGACTGAATGTCTGTCTGTCTGTCTAGACTGACTGTCTGTCTGTCTGTCTTGACTGACTGTCTGTCTGTCTGTCCTGGCTGACTGACTGTCTGTCTGTCTTGACTGACTGTCTGTCAGTGTGTCTTGACTGACTGTCTGTCTGTCTGTCTTGACTGTCTGTCTGTCTGTCTGTCTGTCTGTCTGTCTGTCCTCTGTCTGTCTTGACTGACTATCTGTCTGTCTGTCTGTCTTGACTAACTGAATGTTTGTCTTTCTTGACTGACTGTCTGTCTGTTTTCTTGACTGAATGTCTGTCTGTCTGTCTGTCTAGACTGACTGTCTGTCTATCTGTCTTGACTGACTGTCTGTCTGTCTGTCTTGAGTGACTGTCTGTCTGTCTGTCTTGACTGACTGTCTGTCTGTCTATCTTGACTGACTGTCTGTCTGTCTGTCTTGACTGAATGTCTCTCTGTCTGTGTCTTGACTGACTGACTGTCTGTCTGTCAGTCTTGACTGACTGTCTGTCTGTCTTTCTTGACTGACTGTCTGTCTTTCTGTATGTCTGTCTGTCTGTCTTGACTGTCTGTCTGTCCGTCTGTCTTTCTTGACTGACTGTCTGTCTGTCTTGACTGAGTGTCTGTCTGTCTTGACTGACTGTCTGTCTGTCTTGACTGACTGTCTGTCTGTCTTGAGTGACTGTCTGTCTGTCTTGACTGTCTGTCAGTCTGTCTTTAATGACTGTCTGTCTGTCTGTCTTGACTGAATGTCTGTCTGTCTTGACTGACTGTCTGTGTGTCTTGACAGACTGTGTGTCTTTCTGTTTGTCTGTCTTGACTGTTTGTCTGTCTGTCTGTCTAGACTGAATGTCTGTCTGTCTGTCTGTCTTGACTGACTGTCTCTCTGTCTGTGTCTTGACTGACTGACTGTCTGTCTGTCTGTCTTGACTGACTGTCTCTCTCTCTGTGTCTTGACTGACTGACTGTCTGTCTGTCAGTCTTGACTGACTGTCTGTCTGTCTTTCTTGACTGACTGTCTGTCTGTCTTGACTGACTGTCTGTCTGTCTTGACTGACTGTCTGTCTGTCTTGACTGACTGTCTGTCTGTCTTGACTGACTGTCTGTCTGTCTTGACTGACTGTCTGTCTGTCTTTACTGACTGTCTGTCTGTCTGTCTTGACTGAATGTCTGTCTGTCTTGACTGACTGTCTCTCTGTCTGTGTCTTGACTGACTGTCTGTCTGTTGTCTTGACTGACTGTCTGTCTGTCTGTCTTGACTGACTGTCTGTCTGTCTGTATTGACTGACTCTCTGTTTTTCATGTTTGTCTGTCTGTCGGTCTTGACTGTCTGTCTGTCCGTCTGTCTGTCTTGACCGACTGTCTGTCTGTCTTGACTGACTGTCTGTCTGTCTTGACTGACTGTCTGTCTGTCTTGACTGACTGTCTGTCTGTCTTGACTGACTGTCTGTCTGTCTTGACTGACTGTCTGTCTGTCTTGACTGACTGTCTGTCTGTCTGTTTGACTGTCTGTCTGTCTGTCTGTCTTGACTGACTGTCTGTTTGTCTGTCTGTCTGTTTGTTTGTCTTTCTTGACTGACTGTGTATCTGTCTGTCTTGACTGACTGACTGTCTGTCTATCTTGACTGACTGTCTGTCTGTCTCTCTGACCATCTGTCTGTCTGTCTGTCTTGACTGACTGTCTGTTTGTCTTGACTGACTGTCTGTCTGTCTTGACTGACTGTCTGTCTGTCTGTCTTGACTGAATGTCTGTCTATCTGTCTTGACTGAATGTCTGTCTGTCTGTCTGTCTTGACTGACTGTCTATCTGTCTGTGTGTCTTGACTGACTGTCTGTCTGTCCGTCTTGACTGACTGTCTGTCTGTCTGTCTGTCCGTCTGTCTGTCTTGACTGACTATCTGTCTGTCTGTCTGTCTTGACTGACTGAATGTTTGTCTTTCTTGACTGACTGTCTGTCTGTTTGTTTTGACTGAATGTCTGTCTGTCTGTCTAGACTGACTGTCTTTCTGTCTGTCTTGACTGACTGTCTGTCTGTCTGTCCTGACTGACTGACTGTCTGTCTGTCTTGACTGACTGTCTGTCAGTGTGTCTTGACTGACTGTCTGTCTGTTTGTCTTGACTGTCTGTCTGTCTGTCTGTCTGTCTGTCTGTCCTCTGTCTGTCTTGACTGACTATCTGTCTGTCTGTCTGTCTTGACTAACTGAATGTTTGTCTTTCTTGACTGACTGTCTGTCTGTTTGTCTTGACTGAATGTCTGTCTGTCTGTCTAGACTGACTGTCTGTCTATCTGTCTTGACTGACTGTCTGTCTGTCTGTCTTGACTGACTGTCTGTCTGTCTGTCTTGACTGACTGTCTGTCTGTCTATCTTGACTGACTGTCTGTCTGTCTGTCTTGACTGAATGTCTCTCTGTCTGTGTCTTGACTGACTGTCTGTCTGTCTGTCAGTCTTGACTGACTGTCTGTCTGTCTGTCTTGACTGACTGTCTGTCTTTCTGTATGTCTGTCTGTCTGTCTTGACTGTCTGTCTGTCCGTCTGTCTGTCTTGACTGTCTGTCTGTCCGTCTGTCTTTCTTGACTGACTGTCTGTCTGTCTTGACTGAGTGTCTGTCTGTCTTGACTGACTGTCTGTCTGTCTTGACTGACTGTCTGTCTGTCTTGACTGACTGTCTGTCTGTCTTTAATGACTGTCTGTCTGTCTGTCTTGACTGAATGTCTGTCTGTCTTGACTGACTGTCTGTGTGTCTTGACTGACTGTCTGTCTTTCTGTTTGTCTGTCTTGACTGTCTGTCTGTCTGTCTGTCTAGACTGAATGTCTGTCTGTCTGCCTGTCTTGACTGACTGTCTCTCTGTCTGTGTCTTGACTGACTGACTGTCTGTCTGTCTGTCTTGACAGACTGTCTCTCTCTCTTTGTCTTGACTGACTGACTGTCTGTCTGTCAGTCTTGACTGACTGTCTGTCGGTCTTTCTTGACTGACTGTCTGTCTGTCTTGACTGACTGTCTGTCTGTCTTAACTGACTGTCTGTCTGTCTTGACTGACTGTCTGTCTGTCTTGACTGACTGTCTGTCTGTCTTGACTGACTGTCTGTCTGTCTTTACTGACTGTCTGTCTGTCTGCTTTGACTGAATGTCTGTCTGTCTTGACTGACTGTCTCTCTGTCTGTGTCTTGACTGACTGTCTGTCTGTTGTCTTGACTGACTGTCTGTCTGTCTGTCTTGACTGACTGTCTGTCTGTCTGTATTGACTGACTCTCTGTTTTCATGTTTGTCTGTCTGTCGGTCTTGACTGTCTGTCTGTCCGTCTGTCTGTCTTGACTGACTGTGTGTCTGTCTTGACTGACTGTCTGTCTGTCTTGACTGACTGTCTGTCTGTCTGTTTGACTATCTGTCTGTCTGTCTGTCTTGACTGACTGTCTGTTTGTCTGTCTGTCTGTTTGTCTGTCTTTCTTGACTGACTGTCTATCTGTCTGTCTTGACTGACTGACTGTCTGTCTATCTTGACTGACTGTCTGTCTGTCTCTCTGACTATCTGTCTGTCTGTCTGTCTTGACTGACTGTCTGTTTGTCTTGACTGACTGTCTGTCTGTCTTGACTGACTGTCTGTCTGTCTGTCTTGACTGACTGTTTGTCTGTCTATCTTGACTGACTGTCTGTCTGTCTCTCTGACTATCTGTCTGTCTGTCTGTCTTGACTGACTGTCTGTTTGTCTTGACTGACTGTCTGTCTGTCTTGACTGACTGTCTGTCTGTCTCTCTGACTATCTGTCTGTCTTGACTGACTGTCTGTTTGTCTTGACCGACTGTCTGTCTGTCTGGACTGACTGTCTGTCTGTCTTGACTGACTGTGTGTCTGTCTTGACTGACTGTCTGTCTGTCTTGACTGACTGTCTGTCTGTCTGTTTGACTATCTGTCTGTCTGTCTGTCTTGACTGACTGTCTGTTTGTCTGTCTGTCTGTTTGTCTGTCTTTCTTGACTGACTGTCTATCTGTCTGTCTTGACTGACTGACTGTCTGTCTATCTTGACTGACTGGCTGTCTGTCTCTCTGACTATCTGTCTGTCTGTCTGTCTTGACTGACTGTCTGTTTGTCTTGACTGACTGTCTGTCTGTCTTGACTGACTGTCTGTCTGTCTGTCTTGACTGACTGTCTGTCTGTCTCTCTGACTATCTGTCTGTCTGTCTGTTTTGACTGACTGTCTGTTTGTCTTGACTGACTGTCTGTCTGTCTTGACTGACTGTCTGTCTGTCTGTCTGGACTGAATGTCTGTCTATCTGTCTTGACTGAATGTCTGTCTGTCTGTCTCTCTTGACTGACTGTCTATCTGTCTGTGTGTCTTGACTGACTGTCTGTCTGTCTGTCTTTCTGTCTGTCTGTCTGTCCGTCTGTCTGTCTGTCTTGACTGACTGTCTGTCTGTCTTGACTGACTGTCTGTCTGTCTTTAATGACTGTCTGTCTGTCTGTCTTGACTGAATGTCTGTCTGTCTTGACTGACTGTCTGTGTGTCTTGACTGACTGTCTGTCTTTCTGATTGTCTGTCTTGACTGTCTGTCTGTCTAGACTGAATGTCTGTCTGTCTGTCTGTCTTGACTGACTGTCTCTCTGTCTGTGTCTTGACTGACTGACTGTCTGTCTGTCTGTCTTGACTGACTGTCTCTCTCTCTGTGTCTTGACTGACTGACTGTCTGTCTGTCAGTCTTGACTGACTGTCTGTCTGTCTTTCTTGACTGACTGTCTGTCTGTCTGTCTTGACTGACTGTCTGTCTGTCTTGACTGACTGTCTGTCTGTCTTGACTGACTGTCTGTCTGTCTTGACTGACTGTCTGTTTGTCTTGACTGACTGTCTGTCTGTCTTGACTGACTGTCTGTCTGTCTTGACTGACTGTCTGTCTGTCTTTACTGACTGTCTGTCTGTCTGTCTTGACTGAATGTCTGTCTGTCTTGACTGACTGTCTCTCTGTCTGTGTCTTGACTGACTGTCTGTCTGTTGTCTTGACTGACTGTCTGTCTGTCTGTCTTGACTGACTGTCTGTCTGTCTGTATTGACTGACTCTCTGTTTTTCATGTTTGTCTGTCTGTCGGTCTTGACTGTCTGTCTGTCCGTCTGTCTGTCTTGACCGACTGTCTGTCTGTCTTGACTGACTGTCTGTCTGTCTTGACTGACTGTCTGTCTGTCTTGACTGACTGTCTGTCTGTCTTGACTGACTGTCTGTCTGTCTTGACTGACTGTCTGTCTTTCTGTTTGACTGTCTGTTTGTCTGTCTGTCTGTTTGTCTGTCTTTCTTGACTGACTGTCTATCTGTCTGTCTTGACTGACTGACTGTCTGTCTATCTTGACTGACTGTCTGTCATTCTCTCTGACTATCTGTCTGTTTGTCTGTTTTGACTGACTGTCTGTTTGTCTTGACTGACTGTCTGTCTGTCTTGACTGACTGTCTGTCTGTCTGTCTGGACTGAATGTCTGTCTATCTGTCTTGACTGAATGTTTGTCTGTCTGTCTCTCTTGACTGACTGTCTATCTGTCTGTGTGTCTTGACTGACTGTATGTCTGTCCGTCTTGACTGACTGTCTGTCTGTCTGTCTTTCTGTCTGTCTGTCTGTCCGTCTGTCTGTCTTGACTGACTATCTGTCTGTCTGTCTGTCTTGACTGACTGAATGTTTGTCTTTCTTGACTGACTGTCTGTCTGTTTGTCTTGACTGAATGTCTGTCTGTCTGTCTAGACTGACTGTCTGTCTGTCTGTCTTGACTGACTGTCTGTCTGTCTGTCCTGACTGACTGACTGTCTGTCTGTCTTGACTGACTGTCTGTCAGTGTGTCTTGACTGACTGTCTGTCTGTCTGTCTTGACTGTCTGTCTGTCTGTCTGTCTGTCTGTCTGTCCTCTGTCTGTCTTGACTGACTATCTGTCTGTCTGTCTGTCTTGACTAACTGAATGTTTGTCTTTCTTGACTGACTGTCTGCCTGTTTTCTTGACTGAATGTCTGTCTGTCTGTCTGTCTAGACTGACTGTCTGTCTATCTGTCTTGACTGACTGTCTGTCTGTCTGTCTTGACTGACTGTCTGTCTGTCTGTCTTGACTGACTGTCTGTCTGTCTATCTTGACTGACTGTCTGTCTGTCTGTCTTGACTGAATGTCTCTCTGTCTGTGTCTTGACTGACTGACTGTCTGTCTGTCAGTCTTGACTGACTGTCTGTCTGTCTTTCTTGACTGACTGTCTGTCTTTCTGTATGTCTGTCTGTCTGTCCGTCTGTCTTTCTTGACTGACTGTCTGTCTGTCTTGACTGAGTGTCTGTCTGTCTTGACTGACTGTCTGTCTGTCTTGACTGACTGTCTGTCTGTCTTGACTGACTGTCTGTCTGTCTTGACTGTCTGTCTGTCTGTCTTTAATGACTGTCTGTCTGTCTGTCTTGACTGAATGTCTGTCTGTCTTGACTGACTGTCTGTGTGTCTTGACAGACTGTCTGTTTTCTGTTTGTCTGTCTTGACTGTTTGTCTGTCTGTCTGTCTAGACTGAATGTCTGTCTGTCTGTCTGTCTTGACTGACTGTCTCTCTGTCTGTGTCTTGACTGACTGACTGTCTGTCTGTCTGTCTTGACTGACTTTCTCTCTCTCTGTGTCTTGACTGACTGACTGTCTGTCTGTCAGTCTTGACTGACTGTCTGTCTGTCTGTCTTGACTGACTGTCTGTCTGTCTTGACTGACTGTCTGTCTGTCTTGACTGACTGTCTGTCTGTCTTGACTGACTGTCTGTCTGTCTTGACTGACTGTCTGTCTGTCTTTACTGACTGTCTGTCTGTCTTTACTGACTGTCTGTCTGTCTGTCTTGACTGAATGTCTGTCTGTCTTGACTGACTGTCTCTCTGTCTGTGTCTTGACTGACTGTCTGTCTGTTGTCTTGACTGACTGTCTGTCTGTCTGTCTTGACTGACTGTCTGTCTGTCTGTATTGACTGACTCTCTGTTTTTCATGTTTGTCTGTCTGTCGGTCTTGACTGTCTGTCTGTCCGTCTGTCTGTCTTGACCGACTGTCTGTCTGTCTTGACTGAGTGTCTGTCTGTCTTGACTGACTGTCTGTCTGTCTTGACTGACTGTCTGTCTGTCTTGACTGACTGTCTGTCTGTCTTGACTGACTGTCTGTCTGTCTGTTTGACTGTCTGTCTGTCTGTCTGTCTTGACTGACTGTCTGTTTGTCTGTCTGTCTGTTTGTCTGTCTTTCTTGACTGACTGTGTATCTGTCTGTCTTGACTGACTGACTGTCTGTCTATCTTGACTGACTGTCTGTCTGTCTCTCTGACTATCTGTCTGTCTGTCTGTCTTGACTGACTGTCTGTTTGTCTTGACTGACTGTCTGTCTGTCTTGACTGACTGTCTGTCTGTCTGTCTTGACTGAATGTCTGTCTATCTGTCTTGACTGAATGTCTGTCTGTCTGTCTGTCTTGACTGACTGTCTATCTGTCTGTGTGTCTTGACTGACTGTCTGTCTGTCCGTCTTGACTGACTGTCTGTCTGTCTGTCTGTCCGTCTGTCTGTCTTGACTGACTATCTGTCTGTCTGTCTGTCTTGACTGACTGAATGTTTGTCTTTCTTGACTGACTGTCTGTCTGTTTGTCTTGACTGAATGTCTGTCTGTCTGTCTAGACTGACTGTCTTTCTGTCTGTCTTGACTGACTGTCTGTCTGTCTGTCCTGACTGACTGACTGTCTGTCTGTCTTGACTGACTGTCTGTCAGTGTGTCTTGACTGACTGTCTGTCTGTTTGTCTTGACTGTCTGTCTGTCTGTCTGTCTGTCTGTCTGTCCTCTGTCTGTCTTGACTGACTATCTGTCTGTCTGTCTGTCTTGACTAACTGAATGTTTGTCTTTCTTGACTGACTGTCTGTCTGTTTGTCTTGACTGAATGTCTGTCTGTCTGTCTAGACTGACTGTCTGTCTATCTGTCTTGACTGACTGTCTGTCTGTCTGTCTTGACTGACTGTCTGTCTGTCTGTCTTGACTGACTGTCTGTCTGTCTATCTTGACTGACTGTCTGTCTGTCTGTCTTGACTGAATGTCTCTCTGTCTGTGTCTTGACTGACTGTCTGTCTGTCTGTCAGTCTTGACTGACTGTCTGTCTGTCTGTCTTGACTGACTGTCTGTCTTTCTGTATGTCTGTCTGTCTGTCTTGACTGTCTGTCTGTCCGTCTGTCTGTCTTGACTGTCTGTCTGTCCGTCTGTCTTTCTTGACTGACTGTCTGTCTGTCTTGACTGAGTGTCTGTCTGTCTTGACTGACTGTCTGTCTGTCTTGACTGACTGTCTGTCTGTCTTGACTGACTGTCTGTCTGTCTTTAATGACTGTCTGTCTGTCTGTCTTGACTGAATGTCTGTCTGTCTTGACTGACTGTCTGTGTGTCTTGACTGACTGTCTGTCTTTCTGTTTGTCTGTCTTGACTGTCTGTCTGTCTGTCTGTCTAGACTGAATGTCTGTCTGTCTGCCTGTCTTGACTGACTGTCTCTCTGTCTGTGTCTTGACTGACTGACTGTCTGTCTGTCTGTCTTGACAGACTGTCTCTCTCTCTATGTCTTGACTGACTGACTGTCTGTCTGTCAGTCTTGACTGACTGTCTGTCGGTCTTTCTTGACTGACTGTCTGTCTGTCTTGACTGACTGTCTGTCTGTCTTGACTGACTGTCTGTCTGTCTTGACTGACTGTCTGTCTGTCTTGACTGACTGTCTGTCTGTCTTTACTGACTGTCTGTCTGTCTGTCTTGACTGAATGTCTGTCTGTCTTGACTGACTGTCTCTCTGTCTGTGTCTTGACTGACTGTCTGTCTGTTGTCTTGACTGACTGTCTGTCATTCTGTCTTGACTGAATGTCTGTCTGTCTTGACTGACTGTCTGTGTGTCTTGACTGACTGTCTGTCTTTCTGTTTGTCTGTCTTGACTGTCTGTCTGTCTGTCTGTCTAGACTGAATGTCTGTCTGTCTGCCTGTCTTGACTGACTGTCTCTCTGTCTGTGTCTTGACTGACTGACTGTCTGTCTGTCAGTCTTGACTGACTGTCTGTCGGTCTTTCTTGACTGACTGTCTGTCTGTCTTGACTGACTGTCTGTCTGTCTTAACTGACTGTCTGTCTGTCTTGACTGACTGTCTGTCTGTCTTGACTGACTGTCTGTCTGTCTTTCTTGACTGACTGTCTGTCTGTCTTGACTGACTGTCTGTCTGTCTTGACTGACTGTCTGTCTGTCTTGACTGACTGTCTGTCTGTCTTGACTGACTGTCTGTCTGTCTTGACTGACTGTCTGTCTGTCTTGACTGACTGTCTGTCTGTCTTTACTGACTGTCTGTCTGTCTGTCTTGACTGAATGTCTGTCTGTCTTGACTGACTGTCTCTCTGTCTGTGTCTTGACTGACTGTCTGTCTGTTGTCTTGACTGACTGTCTGTCTGTCTGTCTTGACTGACTGTCTGTCTGTCTGTATTGACTGACTCTCTGTTTTTCATGTTTGTCTGTCTGTCGGTCTTGACTGTCTGTCTGTCCGTCTGTCTGTCTTGACCGACTGTCTGTCTGTCTTGACTGACTGTCTGTCTGTCTTGACTGACTGTCTGTCTGTCTTGACTGACTGTCTGTCTGTCTTGACTGACTGTCTGTCTGTCTTGACTGACTGTCTGTCTGTCTTGACTGACTGTCTGTCTGTCTTGACTGACTGTCTGTCTGTCTGTTTGACTGTCTGTCTGTCTGTCTGTCTTGACTGACTGTCTGTTTGTCTGTCTGTCTGTTTGTCTGTCTTTCTTGACTGACTGTGTATCTGTCTGTCTTGACTGACTGACTGTCTGTCTATCTTGACTGACTGTCTGTCTGTCTCTCTGAGTATCTGTCTGTCTGTCTGTCTTGACTGACTGTCTGTTTGTCTTGACTGACTGTCTGTCTGTCTTGACTGACTGTCTGTCTGTCTGTCTTGACTGAATGTCTGTCTATCTGTCTTGACTGAATGTCTGTCTGTCTGTCTGTCTTGACTGACTGTCTATCTGTCTGTGTGTCTTGACTGACTGTCTGTCTGTCCGTCTTGACTGACTGTCTGTCTGTCTGTCTGTCCGTCTGTCTGTCTTGACTGACTATCTGTCTGTCTGTCTGTCTTGACTGACTGAATGTTTGTCTTTCTTGACTGACTGTCTGTCTGTTTGTTTTGACTGAATGTCTGTCTGTCTGTCTAGACTGACTGTCTTTCTGTCTGTCTTGACTGACTGTCTGTCTGTCTGTCCTGACTGACTGACTGTCTGTCTGTCTTGACTGACTGTCTGTCAGTGTGTCTTGACTGACTGTCTGTCTGTTTGTCTTGACTGTCTGTCTGTCTGTCTGTCTTGACTGAATGTCTGTCTGTCTGTCTGTCTTGACTGACTGTCTATCTGTCTGTGTGTCTTGACTGACTGTCTGTCTGTCCGTCTTGACTGACTGTCTGTCTGTCTGTCTGTCCGTCTGTCTGTCTTGACTGACTATCTGTCTGTCTGTCTGTCTTGACTAACTGAATGTTTGTCTTTCTTGACTGACTGTCTGTCTGTTTGTCTTGACTGAATGTCTGTCTGTCTGTCTGTCTTGACTGACTGTTTATCTGTCTGTGTGTCTTGACTGACTGTCTGTCTGTCCGTCTTGACTGACTGTCTGTCTGTCTGTCTGTCCGTCTGTCTGTCTTGACTGACTATCTGTCTGTCTGTCTGTCTTGACTGACTGAATGTTTGTCTTTCTTGACTGACTGTCTGTCTGTTTGTTTTGACTGAATGTCTGTCTGTCTGTCTAGACTGACTGTCTTTCTGTCTGTCTTGACTGACTGTCTGTCTGTCTGTCCTGACTGACTGACTGTCTGTCTGTCTTGACTGACTGTCTGTCAGTGTGTCTTGACTGACTGTCTGTCTGTTTGTCTTGACTGAATGTCTGTCTATCTGTCTTGACTGAATGTCTGTCTGTCTGTCTGTCTTGACTGACTGTCTATCTGTCTGTGTGTCTTGACTGACTGTCTGTCTGTCCGTCTTGACTGACTGTCTGTCTGTCTGTCTGTCCGTCTGTCTGTCTTGACTGACTATCTGTCTGTCTGTCTGTCTTGACTAACTGAATGTTTGTCTTACTTGACTGACTGTCTGTCAGTGTGTCTTGACTGACTGTCTGTCTGTTTGTCTTGACTGTCTGTCTGTCTGTCTGTCTGTCCTCTGTCTGTCTTGACTGACTATCTGTCTGTCTGTCTGTCTTGACTAACTGAATGTTTGTCTTTCTTGACTGACTGTCTGTCTGTTTGTCTTGACTGAATGTCTGTCTGTCTGTCTAGACTGACTGTCTGTCTATCTGTCTTGACTGACTGTCTGTCTGTCTGTCTTGACTGACTGTCTGTCTGTCTGTCTTGACTGACTGTCTGTCTGTCTATCTTGACTGACTGTCTGTCTGTCTGTCTGTCTTGACTGAATGTCTCTCTGTCTGTGTCTTGACTGACTGTCTGTCTGTCTGTCAGTCTTGACTGACTGTCTGTCTGTCTGTCTTGACTGACTGTCTGTCTTTCTGTATGTCTGTCTGTCTGTCTTGACTGTCTGTCTGTCCGTCTGTCTGTCTTGACTGTCTGTCTGTCCGTCTGTCTTTCTTGACTGACTGTCTGTCTGTCTTGACTGAGTGTCTGTCTGTCTTGACTGACTGTCTGTCTGTCTTGACTGACTGTCTGTCGGTCTTGACTGACTGTCTGTCTGTCTTTAATGACAGACTTTAATGATCTGTCTGTCTTGACTGACTGTCTGTGTGTCTTGACTGACTGTCTGTCTTTCTGTTTGTCTGTCTTGACTGTCTGTCTGTCTGTCTGTCTAGACTGAATGTCTGTCTGTCTGCCTGTCTTGACTGACTGTCTCTCTGTCTGTGTCTTGACTGACTGACTGTCTGTCTGTCTGTCTTGACAGACTGTCTCTCTCTCTATGTCTTGACTGACTGAATGTCTGTCTGTCAGTCTTGACTGACTGTCTGTCGGTCTTTCTTGACTGACTGTCTGTCTGTCTTGACTGACTGTCTGTCTGTCTTAACTGACTGTCTGTCTGTCTTGACTGACTGTCTGTCTGTCTTGACTGACTGTCTGTCTGTCTTGACTGACTGTCTGTCTGTCTTTACTGACTGTCTGTCTGTCTGCTTTGACTGAATGTCTGTCTGTCTTGACTGACTGTCTCTCTGTCTGTGTCTTGACTGACTGTCTGTCTGTTGTCTTGACTGACTGTCTGTCTGTCTGTCTTGACTGACTGTCTGTCTGTCTGTATTGACTGACTCTCTGTTTTCATGTTTGTCTGTCTGTCGGTCTTGACTGTCTGTCTGTCCGTCTGTCTGTCTTGACCGACTGTCTGTCTGTCTGGACTGACTGTCTGTCTGTCTTGACTGACTGTGTGTCTGTCTTGACTGACTGTCTGTCTGTCTTGACTGACTGTCTGTCTGTCTGTTTGACTATCTGTCTGTCTGTCTGTCTTGACTGACTGTCTGTTTGTCTGTCTGTCTGTTTGTCTGTCTTTCTTGACTGACTGTCTATCTGTCTGTCTTGACTGACTGACTGTCTGTCTATCTTGACTGACTGTCTGTCTGTCTCTCTGACTATCTGTCTGTCTGTCTGTCTTGACTGACTGTCTGTTTGTCTTGACTGACTGTCTGTCTGTCTTGACTGACTGTCTGTCTGTCTGTCTTGACTGACTGTTTGTCTGTCTATCTTGACTGACTGTCTGTCTGTCTCTCTGACTATCTGTCTGTCTGTCTGTCTTGACTGACTGTCTGTTTGTCTTGACTGACTGTCTGTCTGTCTTGACTGACTGTCTGTCTGTCTCTCTGACTATCTGTCTGTCTTGACTGACTGTCTGTTTGTCTTGACCGACTGTCTGTCTGTCTGGACTGACTGTCTGTCTGTCTTGACTGACTGTGTGTCTGTCTTGACTGACTGTCTGTCTGTCTTGACTGACTGTCTGTCTGTCTGTTTGACTATCTGTCTGTCTGTCTGTCTTGACTGACTGTCTGTTTGTCTGTCTGTCTGTTTGTCTGTCTTTCTTGACTGACTGTCTATCTGTCTGTCTTGACTGACTGACTGTCTGTCTATCTTGACTGACTGTCTGTCTGTCTCTCTGACTATCTGTCTGTCTGTCTGTCTTGACTGACTGTCTGTTTGTCTTGACTGACTGTCTGTCTGTCTTGACTGACTGTCTGTCTGTCTGTCTTGACTGACTGTCTGTCTGTCTCTCTGACTATCTGTCTGTCTGTCTGTTTTGACTGACTGTCTGTTTGTCTTGACTGACTGTCTGTCTGTCTTGACTGACTGTCTGTCTGTCTGTCTGGACTGAATGTCTGTCTATCTGTCTTGACTGAATGTCTGTCTGTCTGTCTCTCTTGACTGACTGTCTATCTGTCTGTGTGTCTTGACTGACTGTCTGTCTGTCTGTCTTTCTGTCTGTCTGTCTGTCCGTCTGTCTGTCTGTCTTGACTGACTGTCTGTCTGTCTTGACTGACTGTCTGTCTGTCTTTAATGACTGTCTGTCTGTCTGTCTTGACTGAATGTCTGTCTGTCTTGACTGACTGTCTGTGTGTCTTGACTGACTGTCTGTCTTTCTGATTGTCTGTCTTGACTGTCTGTCTGTCTGTCTGTCTAGACTGAATGTCTGTCTGTCTGTCTGTCTTGACTGACTGTCTCTCTGTCTGTATCTTGACTGACTGACTGTCTGTCTGTCTGTCTTGACTGACTGTCTCTCTCTCTGTGTCTTGACTGACTGACTGTCTGTCTGTCAGTCTTGACTGACTGTCTGTCTGTCTTTCTTGACTGACTGTCTGTCTGTCTGTCTTGACTGACTGTCTGTCTGTCTTGACTGACTGTCTGTCTGTCTTGACTGACTGTCTGTCTGTCTTGACTGACTGTCTGTCTGTCTTGACTGACTGTCTGTCTGTCTTGACTGACTGTCTGTCTGTCTTGACTGACTGTCTGTCTGTCTTTACTGACTGTCTGTCTGTCTGTCTTGACTGAATGTCTGTCTGTCTTGACTGACTGTCTCTCTGTCTGTGTCTTGACTGACTGTCTGTCTGTTGTCTTGACTGACTGTCTGTCTGTCTGTCTTGACTGACTGTCTGTCTGTCTGTATTGACTGACTCTCTGTTTTTCATGTTTGTCTGTCTGTCGGTCTTGACTGTCTGTCTGTCCGTCTGTCTGTCTTGACCGACTGTCTGTCTGTCTTGACTGACTGTCTGTCTGTCTTGACTGACTGTCTGTCTGTCTTGACTGACTGTCTGTCTGTCTTGACTGACTGTCTGTCTGTCTTGACTGACTGTCTGTCTTTCTGTTTGACTGTCTGTTTGTCTGTCTGTCTGTTTGTCTGTCTACCTTGACTGACTGTCTATCTGTCTGTCTTGACTGACTGACTGTCTGTCTATCTTGACTGACTGTCTGTCTGTCTCTCTGACTATCTGTCTGTTTGTCTGTTTTGACTGACTGTCTGTTTGTCTTGACTGACTGTCTGTCTGTCTTGACTGACTGTCTATCTGTCTGTCTGGACTGAATGTCTGTCTATCTGTCTTGACTGAATGTCTGTCTGTCTGTCTCTCTTGACTGACTGTCTATCTGTCTGTGTGTCTTGACTGACTGTATGTCTGTCCGTCTTGACTGACTGTCTGTCTGTCTGTCTTTCTGTCTGTCTGTCTGTCCGTCTGTCTGTCTTGACTGACTATCTGTCTGTCTGTCTGTCTTGACTGACTGAATGTTTGTCTTTCTTGACTGACTGTCTGTCTGTTTGTCTTGACTGAATGTCTGTCTGTCTGTCTAGACTGACTGTCTGTCTGTCTGTCTTGACTGACTGTCTGTCTGTCTGTCCTGACTGACTGACTGTCTGTCTGTCTGTCTTGACTGTCTGTCTGTCTGTCTGTCTGTCTGTCTGTCCTCTGTCTGTCTTGACTGACTATCTGTCTGTCTGTCTGTCTTGACTAACTGAATGTTTGTCTTTCTTGACTGACTGTCTGTCTGTTTTCTTGACTGAATGTCTGTCTGTCTGTCTGTCTAGACTGACTGTCTGTCTATCTGTCTTGACTGACTGTCTGTCTGTCTGTCTTGACTGACTGTCTGTCTGTCTGTCTTGACTGACTGTCTGTCTGTCTATCTTGACTGACTGTCTGTCTGTCTGTCTTGACTGAATGTCTCTCTGTCTGTGTCTTGACTGACTGACTGTCTGTCTGTCAGTCTTGACTGACTGTCTGTCTGTCTTTCTTGACTGACTGTCTGTCTTTCTGTATGTCTGTCTGTCTGTCTTGACTGTCTGTCTGTCCGTCTGTCTTTCTTGACTGACTGTCTGTCTGTCTTGACTGAGTGTCTGTCTGTCTTGACTGACTGTCTGTCTGTCTTGACTGACTGTCTGTCTGTCTTGACTGACTGTCTGTCTGTCTTGACTGTCTGTCTGTCTGTCTTTAATGACTGTCTGTCTGTCTGTCTTGACTGAATGTCTGTCTGTCTTGACTGACTGTCTGTGTGTCTTGACAGACTGTCTGTTTTCTGTTTGTCTGTCTTGACTGTTTGTCTGTCTGTGTCTTGACTGACTGTCTGTCTGTTGTCTTGACTGACTGTCTGTCTGTCTGTCTTGACTGACTGTCTGTCTGTCTGTATTGACTGACTCTCTGTTTTTCATGTTTGTCTGTCTGTCGGTCTTGACTGTCTGTCTGTCCGTCTGTCTGTCTTGACTGACTGTCTGTCTGTCTTGACTGACTGTCTGTCTGTCTTGACTGACTGTCTGTCTGTCTTGACTGACTGTCTGTCTGTCTGTCTGTCTTGACTGACTGTCTCTCTGTCTGTGTCTTGACTGACTGACTGTCTGTCTGTCTGTCTTGACTGACTTTCTCTCTCTCTGTGTCTTGACTGACTGACTGTCTGTCTGTCAGTCTTGAGTGACTGTCTGTCTGTCTGTCTTGACTGACTGTCTGTCTGTCTTGACTGACTGTCTCTCTGTCTGTGTCTTGACTGACTGACTGTCTGTCTGTCTGTCTTGACTGACTTTCTCTCTCTCTGTGTCTTGACTGACTGACTGTCTGTCTGTCAGTCTTGACTGACTGTCTGTCTGTCTGTCTTGACTGACTGTCTGTCTGTCTTGACTGACTGTCTGTCTGTCTTGACTGACTGTCTGTCTGTCTTGACTGACTGTCTGTCTGTCTTGACTGACTGTCTGTCTGTCTTGACTGACTGTCTGTCTGTCTTGACTGACTGTCTGTCTGTCTTTACTGACTGTCTGTCTGTCTGTCTTGACTGAATGTCTGTCTGTCTTGACTGACTGTCTCTCTGTCTGTGTCTTGACTGACTGTCTGTCTGTTGTCTTGACTGACTGTCTGTCTGTCTGTCTTGACTGACTGTCTGTCTGTCTGTATTGACTGACTCTCTGTTTTTCATGTTTGTCTGTCTGTCGGTCTTGACTGTCTGTCTGTCCGTCTGTCTGTCTTGACCGACTGTCTGTCTGTCTTGACTGACTGTCTGTCTGTCTTGACTGACTGTCTGTCTGTCTTGACTGACTGTCTGTCTGTCTTGACTGACTGTCTGTCTGTCTTGACTGACTGTCTGTCTGTCTTGACTGACTGTCTGTCTGTCTGTTTGACTGTCTGTCTGTCTGTCTGTCTTGACTGACTGTCTGTTTGTCTGTCTGTCTGTTTGTCTGTCTTTCTTGACTGACTGTGTATCTGTCTGTCTTGACTGACTGACTGTCTGTCTATCTTGACTGACTGTCTGTCTGTCTCTCTGACTATCTGTCTGTCTGTCTGTCTTGACTGACTGTCTGTTTGTCTTGACTGACTGTCTGTCTGTCTTGACTGACTGTCTGTCTGTCTGTCTTGACTGAATGTCTGTCTATCTGTCTTGAATGAATGTCTGTCTGTCTGTCTGTCTTGACTGACTGTCTATCTGTCTGTGTGTCTTGACTGACTGTCTGTCTGTCCGTCTTGACTGACTGTCTGTCTGTCTGTCTGTCCGTCTGTCTGTCTTGACTGACTATCTGTCTGTCTGTCTGTCTTGACTGACTGAATGTTTGTCTTTCTTGACTGACTGTCTGTCTGTTTGTCTTGACTGAATGTCTGTCTGTCTGTCTAGACTGACTGTCTTTCTGTCTGTCTTGACTGACTGTCTGTCTGTCTGTCCTGACTGACTGACTGTCTGTCTGTCTTGACTGACTGTCTGTCAGTGTGTCTTGACTGACTGTCTGTCTGTTTGTCTTGACTGTCTGTCTGTCTGTCTGTCTGTCTGTCTGTCCTCTGTCTGTCTTGACTGACTATCTGTCTGTCTGTCTGTCTTGACTAACTGAATGTTTGTCTTTCTTGACTGACTGTCTGTCTGTTTGTCTTGACTGAATGTCTGTCTGTCTGTCTAGACTGACTGTCTGTCTATCTGTCTTGACTGACTGTCTGTCTGTCTGTCTTGACTGACTGTCTGTCTGTCTGTCTTGACTGACTGTCTGTCTGTCTATCTTGACTGACTGTCTGTCTGTCTGTCTTGACTGAATGTCTCTCTGTCTGTGTCTTGACTGACTGTCTGTCTGTCTGTCAGTCTTGACTGACTGTCTGTCTGTCTGTCTTGACTGACTGTCTGTCTTTCTGTATGTCTGTCTGTCTGTCTTGACTGTCTGTCTGTCCGTCTGTCTGTCTTGACTGTCTGTCTGTCCGTCTGTCTTTCTTGACTGACTGTCTGTCTGTCTTGACTGAGTGTCTGTCTGTCTTGACTGACTGTCTGTCTGTCTTGACTGACTGTCTGTCTGTCTTTAATGACTGTCTGTCTGTCTGTCTTGACTGAATGTCTGTCTGTCTTGACTGACTGTCTGTGTGTCTTGACTGACTGTCTGTCTTTCTGTTTGTCTGTCTTGACTGTCTGTCTGTCTGTCTGTCTAGACTGAATGTCTGTCTGTCTGCCTGTCTTGACTGACTGTCTCTCTGTCTGTGTCTTGACTGACTGACTGTCTGTCTGTCTGTCTTGACAGACTGTCTCTCTCTCTATGTCTTGACTGACTGACTGTCTGTCTGTCAGTCTTGACTGACTGTCTGTCAGTCTTTCTTGACTGACTGTCTGTCTGTCTTGACTGTCTGTCTGTCTGTCTTGACTGACTGTCTGTTTGTCTTGACTGACTGTCTGTCTGTCTTGACTGACTGTCTGTCTGTCTGTCTTGACTGACTGTCTGTCTGTCTCTCTGACTATCTGTCTGTCTGTCTGTTTTGACTGACTGTCTGTTTGTCTTGACTGACTGTCTGTCTGTCTTGACTGACTGTCTGTCTGTCTGTCTGGACTGAATGTCTGTCTATCTGTCTTGACTGAATGTCTGTCTGTCTGTCTCTCTTGACTGACTGTCTATCTGTCTGTGTGTCTTGACTGACTGTCTGTCTGTCTGTCTTTCTGTCTGTCTGTCTGTCCGTCTGTCTGTCTGTCTTGACTGACTGTCTGTCTGTCTTGACTGACTGTCTGTCTGTCTTTAATGACTGTCTGTCTGTCTGTCTTGACTGAATGTCTGTCTGTCTTGACTGACTGTCTGTGTGTCTTGACTGACTGTCTGTCTTTCTGATTGTCTGTCTTGACTGTCTGTCTGTCTGTCTGTCTAGACTGAATGTCTGTCTGTCTGTCTGTCTTGACTGACTGTCTCTCTGTCTGTGTCTTGACTGACTGACTGTCTGTCTGTCTGTCTTGACTGACTGTCTCTCTCTCTGTGTCTTGACTGACTGACTGTCTGTCTGTCAGTCTTGACTGACTGTCTGTCTGTCTTTCTTGACTGACTGTCTGTCTGTCTGTCTTGACTGACTGTCTGTCTGTCTTGACTGACTGTCTGTCTGTCTTGACTGACTGTCTGTCTGTCTTGACTGACTGTCTGGACTGTCTGTCTGTCTTGACTGACTGTCTGTCTGTCTTGACTGACTGTCTGTCTGTCTTTACTGACTGTCTGTCTGTCTGTCTTGACTGAATGTCTGTCTGTCTTGACTGACTGTCTCTCTGTCTGTGTCTTGACTGACTGTCTGTCTGTTGTCTTGACTGACTGTCTGTCTGTCTGTCTTGACTGACTGTCTGTCTGTCTGTATTGACTGACTCTCTGTTTTTCATGTTTGTCTGTCTGTCGGTCTTGACTGTCTGTCTGTCCGTCTGTCTGTCTTGACCGACCGTCTGTCTGTCTTGACTGACTGTCTGTTTGTCTTGACTGACTGTCTGTCTGTCTTGACTGACTGTCTGTCTGTCTTGACTGACTGTCTGTCTGTCTTGACTGACTGTCTGTCTTTCTGTTTGACTGTCTGTTTGTCTGTCTGTCTGTTTGTCTGTCTTTCTTGACTGACTGTCTATCTGTCTGTCTTGACTGACTGACTGTCTGTCTATCTTGACTGACTGTCTGTCTGTCTCTCTGACTATCTGTCTGTTTGTCTGTTTTGACTGACTGTCTGTTTGTCTTGACTGACTGTCTGTCTGTCTTGACTGACTGTCTGTCTGTCTGTCTGGACTGAATGTCTGTCTATCTGTCTTGACTGAATGTCTGTCTGTCTGTCTCTCTTGACTGACTGTCTATCTGTCTGTGTGTCTTGACTGACTGTATGTCTGTCCGTCTTGACTGACTGTCTGTCTGTCTGTCTTTCTGTCTGTCTGTCTGTCTGTCTTGACTGACTATCTGTCTGTCTGTCTGTCTTGACTGACTGAATGTTTGTCTTTCTTGACTGACTGTCTGTCTGTTTGTCTTGACTGAATGTCTGTCTGTCTGTCTAGACTGACTGTCTGTCTGTCTGTCTTGACTGACTGTCTGTCTGTCTGTCCTGACTGACTGACTGTCTGTCTGTCTTGACTGACTGTCTGTCAGTGTGTCTTGACTGACTGTCTGTCTGTCTGTCTTGACTGTCTGTCTGTCTGTCTGTCTGTCTGTCTGTCCTCTGTCTGTCTTGACTGACTATCTGTCTGTCTGTCTGTCTTGACTAACTGAATGTTTGTCTTTCTTGACTGACTGTCTGTCTGTTTTCTTGACTGAATGTCTGTCTGTCTGTCTGTCTAGACTGACTGTCTGTCTATCTGTCTTGACTGACTGTCTGTCTGTCTGTCTTGACTGACTGTCTGTCTGTCTGTCTTGACTGACTGTCTGTCTGTCTATCTTGACTGACTGTCTGTCTGTCTGTCTTGACTGAATGTCTCTCTGTCTGTGTCTTGACTGACTGACTGTCTGTCTGTCAGTCTTGACTGACTGTCTGTCTGTCTTTCTTGACTGACTGTCTGTCTTTCTGTATGTCTGTCTGTCTGTCTTGACTGTCTGTCTGTCCGTCTGTCTTTCTTGACTGACTGTCTGTCTGTCTTGACTGAGTGTCTGTCTGTCTTGACTGACTGTCTGTCTGTCTTGACTGACTGTCTGTCTGTCTTGACTGACTGTCTGTCTGTCTTGACTGTCTGTCTGTCTGTCTTTAATGACTGTCTGTCTGTCTGTCTTGACTGAATGTCTGTCTGTCTTGACTGACTGTCTGTGTGTCTTGACAGACTGTCTGTTTTCTGTTTGTCTGTCTTGACTGTTTGTCTGTCTGTGTCTTGACTGACTGTCTGTCTGTTGTCTTGACTGACTGTCTGTCTGTCTGTCTTGACTGACTGTCTGTCTGTCTGTATTGACTGACTCTCTGTTTTTCATGTTTGTCTGTCTGTCGGTCTTGACTGTCTGTCTGTCCGTCTGTCTGTCTTGACCGACTGTCTGTCTGTCTTGACTGACTGTCTGTCTGTCTTGACTGACTGTCTGTCTGTCTTGACTGACTGTCTGTCTGTCTGTCTGTCTTGACTGACTGTCTCTCTGTCTGTGTCTTGACTGACAGACTGTCTGTCTGTCTGTCTTGACTGACTTTCTCTCTCTCTGTGTCTTGACTGACTGACTGTCTGTCTGTCAGTCTTGACTGACTGTCTGTCTGTCTGTCTTGACTGACTGTCTGTCTGTCTTGACTGACTGTCTGTCTGTCTTGACTGACTGTCTGTCTGTCTTGACTGACTGTCTGTCTGTCTTGACTGACTGTCTGTCTGTCTTGACTGACTGTCTGTCTGTCTTTACTGACTGTCTGTCTGTCTTTACTGACTGTCTGTCTGTCTGTCTTGACTGAATGTCTGTCTGTCTTGACTGACTGTCTCTCTGTCTGTGTCTTGACTGACTGTCTGTCTGTTGTCTTGACCGACTGTCTGTCTGTCTGTCTTGACTGACTGTCTGTCTGTCTGTATTGACTGACTCTCTGTTTTTCATGTTTGTCTGTCTGTCGGTCTTGACTGTCTGTCTGTCCGTCTGTCTGTCTTGACCGACTGTCTGTCTGTCTTGACTGACTGTCTGTCTGTCTTGACTGACTGTCTGTCTGTCTTGACGGACTGTCTGTCTGTCTTGACTGACTGTCTGTCTGTCTTGACTGACTGTCTGTCTGTCTTGACTGACTGTCTGTCTGTCTGTTTGACTGTCTGTCTGTCTGTCTGTCTTGACTGACTGTCTGTTTGTCTGTCTGTCTGTTTGTCTGTCTTTCTTGACTGACTGTGTATCTGTCTGTCTTGACTGACTGACTGTCTGTCTATCTTGACTGACTGTCTGTCTGTCTCTCTGACTATCTGTCTGTCTGTCTGTCTTGACTGACTGTCTGTTTGTCTTGACTGACTGTCTGTCTGTCTTGACTGACTGTCTGTCTGTCTGTCTTGACTGAATGTCTGTCTATCTGTCTTGACTGAATGTCTGTCTGTCTGTCTGTCTTGACTGACTGTCTATCTGTCTGTGTGTCTTGACTGACTGTCTGTCTGTCCGTCTTGACTGACTGTCTGTCTGTCTGTCTGTCCGTCTGTCTGTCTTGACTGACTATCTGTCTGTCTGTCTGTCTTGACTGACTGAATGTTTGTCTTTCTTGACTGACTGTCTGTCTGTTTGTCTTGACTGAATGTCTGTCTGTCTGTCTAGACTGACTGTCTTTCTGTCTGTCTTGACTGACTGTCTGTCTGTCTGTCCTGACTGACTGACTGTCTGTCTGTCTTGACTGACTGTCTGTCAGTGTGTCTTGACTGACTGTTTGTCTGTTTGTCTTGACTGTCTGTCTGTCTGTCTGTCTGTCTGTCTGTCCTCTGTCTGTCTTGACTGACTATCTGTCTGTCTGTCTGTCTTGACTAACTGAATGTTTGTCTTTCTTGACTGACTGTCTGTCTGTTTGTCTTGACTGAATGTCTGTCTGTCTGTCTAGACTGACTGTCTGTCTATCTGTCTTGACTGACTGTCTGTCTGTCTGTCTTGACTGACTGTCTGTCTGTCTGTCTTGACTGACTGTCTGTCTGTCTATCTTGACTGACTGTCTGTCTGTCTGTCTTGACTGAATGTCTCTCTGTCTGTGTCTTGACTGACTGTCTGTCTGTCTGTCAGTCTTGACTGACTGTCTGTCTGTCTGTCTGTCTTGACTGTCTGTCTGTCCGTCTGTCTGTCTTGACTGTCTGTCTGTCCGTCTGTCTTTCTTGACTGACTGTCTGTCTGTCTTGACTGAGTGTCTGTCTGTCTTGACTGACTGTCTGTCTGTCTTGACTGACTGTCTGTCTGTCTTGACTGACTGTCTGTCTGTCTTTAATGACTGTCTGTCTGTCTGTCTTGACTGAATGTCTGTCTGTCTTGACTGACTGTCTGTGTGTCTTGACTGACTGTCTGTCTTTCTGTTTGTCTGTCTTGACTGTCTGTCTGTCTAGACTGAATGTCTGTCTGTCTGCCTGTCTTGACTGACTGTCTCTCTGTCTGTGTCTTGACTGACTGACTGTCTGTCTGTCTGTCTTGACAGACTGTCTCTCTCTCTATGTCTTGACTGACTGACTGTCTGTCTGTCAGTCTTGACTGTCTGTCTGTCAGTCTTGACTGACTGTCTGTCAGTCTTTCTTGACTGACTGTCTGTCTGTCTTGACTGACTGTCTGTCTGTCTTAACTGACTGTCTGTCTGTCTTGACTGACTGTCTGTCTGTCTTGACTGACTGTCTGTCTGTCTTTACTGACTGTCTGTCTGTCTGCTTTGACTGAATGTCTGTCTGTCTTGACTGACTGTCTCTCTGTCTGTGTCTTGACTGACTGTCTGTCTGTTGTCTTGACTGACTGTCTGTCTGTCTGTCTTGACTGACTGTCTGTCTGTCTGTATTGACTGACTCTCTGTTTTCATGTTTGTCTGTCTGTCGGTCTTGACTGTCTGTCTGTCCGTCTGTCTGTCTTGACCGACTGTCTGTCTGTCTGGACTGACTGTCTGTCTGTCTTGACTGACTGTGTGTCTGTCTTGACTGACTGTCTGTCTGTCTTGACTGACTGTCTGTCTGTCTGTTTGACTATCTGTCTGTCTGTCTGTCTTGACTGACTGTCTGTTTGTCTGTCTGTCTGTTTGTCTGTCTTTCTTGACTGACTGTCTATCTGTCTGTCTTGACTGACTGACTGTCTGTCTATCTTGACTGACTGTCTGTCTGTCTCTCTGACTATCTGTCTGTCTGTCTGTCTTGACTGACTGTCTTTTTGTCTTGACTGACTGTCTGTCTGTCTTGACTGACTGTCTGTCTGTCTGTCTTAACTGACTGTTTGTCTGTCTTAACTGACTGTCTGTTTGTCTGTCTGTCTTGACTGACTGTCTGTCTGTCCGTCTGTCTGTATTGACTGCCTGTCTATCAGTCTGTGTGTCTTGACTGACTGTCTGTCTGTCTGTGTTGACTGAATGTCTGTCTGTCTGTCTGTCTTGACTGACAATCTGTGTGTCTTGACTGACTGTCTGTCTGTCTGTCTTGACTGAATGTCTGTCTATCTGTCTTGACTGAATGTCTGTCTGTCTGTCTGTCTTGACTGACTGTCTATCTGTATGTGTGTCTTGACTGACTGTCTGTCTGTCCGTCTTGACTGACTGTCTGTCTGTCTGTCTGTCTGTCTGTCCGTCTGTCTGTCTTGACTGACTATCTGTCTGTCTGTCTGTCTTGACTGACTGAATGTTTGTCTTTCTTGACTGACTGTCTGTCTGTTTGTCTTGACTGAATGTCTGTCTGTCTGTCTAGACTGACTGTCTGTCTGTCTGTCTTGACTGACTGTCTGTCTGTCTGTCCTGACTGACTGACTGTCTGTCTGTCTTGACTGAATGTCTGTCTGTCTGTCTGTCTGTGTGTCTTGACTGACTGTCTGTCTTTCTGTCTGTCTGTCTTGACTATCTGTCTGTCCGTCTGTCTGTCTTGACTGTCTGTCTGTCTTCGCTGACTGTCTGTCTGTCTTGAATGACTGTCTGTCTGTCTTGACTGAATGTCTTGACTGACTGTCTGTCTGTCTGTCTGACTATCTGTCTGTCTGTCTGTCTTGACTGACTGTCTGTCTGTCTGTCTTGACTGTCTGTCTGTCTGTCTTGACGGACTGTCGGTCTATCTGTCTTGACTGAATGTCTGTCTGTCTGTCTGTCTTGACAGACTGTCTGTCTGTCTGTGTGTCTTGACTGACTGTCTGTCTGTCTGTTTTGACTGACTGACTGTCTGTCTGTCTGCCTTGACTGTCTGTCTGTCTGTCTGTCTAGACTGAATGTCTGTCTGTCTGGCTGTCTTGACTGACTGTCTCTCTGTCTGTGTCTTGACTGACTGACTGTCTGTCTGTCAGTCTTGAATGACTGACTGTCTGTCTGTCAGTCTTGACTGTCTGTCTGTCAGTCTTGACTGACTGTCTGTCTGTCTGTCTGTCTGTCTTGACTCTCTGTCTGTCTGTCTTGACTGACTGTCTGTCTTTCTGACTGTCTGTCTGTCTGTCTTGACTGACTGAATGTATGTCTTTCTTGACTGACTGTCTGTCTGTTTGTCTTGACCGAATGTCTGTCTGTCTGTCTAGACTGACTGTCTGTCTGTCTGTCTTGACTGACTGTCTATCTGTCTGTTTGTCTTGACTGACTGTCTGTCTGTCTTTCTTGACTGACTGTCTGTCAGTGTGTCTTGACTGACTGTCTGTCTGTCTGTCTTGACTGACTGTCTGTCTGTCTGTCTTGACTGACTATCTGCCTGTCTGTCTGTCTTGACAGACTGTCTATCTGTAGGTGTGTCTTGACTGACTGTCTGTCTGTCTGTCTTGACTGACTGTCTGTCTTTCTGTCTGTCTGTCTGTCTGTCTGTTTGTCTTGACTGTCTGGCTGTCCGTGGGTCTGTCTTGATTGATTGTCTGTCTGCTTGACTGACTGTCTGTCTGTCTTGACTGACTGTTTGTCTGTCTTGACTACTGTATGTCTGTCTTGACTGACTGTCTGTCTGTCTTGACTGACTGTCTATCTGTCTGTGTGTCTTGACTGACTGTCTGTCTGTCTGTCTTGACTGACTGTCTGTCTTTCTGTATGTCTGTCTGTCTGTCTTGACTGTCTGTCTGTCCGTCTGTCTGTTTTGACTGTCTGTCTGTCCGTCTGTCTTTCTTGACTGACTGTCTGTCTGTCTTGACTGAGTGACTGTCTGTCTTGACTGAGTGTCTGTCTGTCTTGACTAACTGTCTGTCTGTCTTGACTGACTGTCTGTCTGTCTTTAATGACTGTCTGTCTGTCTGTCTTGACTGAATGTCTGTCTGTCTTGACTGACTGTCTGTGTGTCTTGACTGAATGTCTGTCTTTCTGTTTGTCTGTCTTGACTGTCTGTCTGTCTGTCTGTCTAGACTGAATGTCTGTCTGTCTGTCTGTCTTGACTGACTGTCTGTCTGTCCGTCTGTCTGTATTGACTGCCTGTCTATCACTCTGTGTGTCTTGACTGACTGTCTGTCTGTCTGTGTTGACTGAATGTCTGTCTGTCTGTCTGTCTTGACTGACAATCTGTCTGTCTGTGTGTCTTGACTGACTGTCTGTCTGTCTGTCTTGACTGACTGTCTATCTGTCTGTGTGTCTTGACTGACTGTCTGTCTGTCCGTCTTGACTGACTGTCTGTCTGTCTGTCTGTCTGTCTGTCTGTCTGTCCGTCTGTCTGTCTTGACTGACTATCTGTCTGTCTGTCTGTCTTGACTGACTGAATGTTTGTCTTTCTTGACTGACTGTCTGTCTGTTTGTCTTGACTGAATGTCTGTCTGTCTGTCTAGACTGACTGTCTGTCTGTCTGTCTTGACTGACTGTCTGTCTGTCTATCCTGACTGACTGACTGTCTGTCTGTCTTGACTGACTGTCTGTCAGTGTGTCTTGACTGACTGTCTGTCTGTCTGTCTTGACTGTCTGTCTGTCTGTCTGTCTGTCCTCTGTCTGTCTTGACTGACTATCTGTCTGTCTGTCTGTCTTTACTAACTGAATGTTTGTCTTTCTTGACTGACTGTCTGTCTGTTTGTCTTGACTGAATGTCTGTCTGTCTGTCTAGACTGACTGTCTGTCTATCTGTCTTGACTGACTGTCTGTCTGTCTGTCTTGACTGACTGTCTGTCTGTCTGTCTTGACTGACTGTCTGTCTGTCTATCTTGACTGACTGTCTGTCTGTCTGTCTTGACTGAATGTCTCTCTGTCTGTGTCTTGACTGACTGACTGTCTGTCTGTCAGTCTTGACTGACGGTCTGTCTGTCTGTCTTGACTGACTGTCTGTTTTTCTGTATGTCTGTCTGTCTTTCTTGACTGACTGTCTGTGTGTCCGTCTGCCTGTCTTGACTGTCTGTCTGTCCGTCTGTCTGTCTTGACTGACTGTCTGTCTGTCTTGACTGACTGTCTGTCTGTCTTGACTGACTGTCTGTCTGTCTTAACTGACTGTCTGTCTGTCTTTAATGACTGTCTGTCTGTCTGTCTTGACTGAATGTCTGTCTGTCTTGACTGACTGTCTGTGTGTCTTGACTGACTGTCTGTCTTTCTGTTTGTCTGTCTTGACTGTCTGTCTGTCTGTCTGTCTGGACTGAATGTCTGTCTGTCTGTCTGTCTTGACTGACTGTCTCTCTGTCTGTGTCTTGACTGACTGACTGTCTGTCTGTCTGTCTTGACTGACTGTCTCTCTCTCTGTGTCTTGACTGACTGACTGTCTGTCTGTCAGTCTTGACTGACTGTCTGTCTGTCTTTCTTGACTGACTGTCTGTCTGTCTTGACTGACTGTCTGTCTGTCTTGACTGACTGTCTGTCTGTCTTGACTGACTGTCTGTCGGTCTTGACTGACTGTCTGTCTGTCTTGACTGACTGTCTGTCTGTCTTGACTGACTGTCTGTCTGTCTTTACTGACTGTCTGTCTGTCTGTCTTGACTGAATGTCTGTCTGTCTTGACTGACTGTCTCTCTGTCTGTGTCTTGACTGACTGTCTGTCTGTTGTCTTGACTGACTGTCTGTCTGTCTGTCTTGACTGACTGTCTGTCTGTCTGTATTGACTGACTCTCTGTTTTTCATGTTTGTCTGTCTGTCGGTCTTGACTGTCTGTCTGTCCGTCTGTCTGTCTTGACCGACTGTCTGTCTGTCTTGACTGAATGTCTGTCTGTCTTGACTGACTGTCTGTCTGTCTTGACTGACTGTCGGTCTGTCTTGACTGACTGTCTGTCTGTCTTGACCGACTATTTGTCTGTCTTGACTGACTGTCTTTCTGTCTTGACTGTCTGTCTGTCTGTCTGTCTTGACTGAATGTCTGTCTGGGTGTCTGTCTGTCTGTTTTGACTGACTGTCTGTCTTTCTGTATGTCTGTCTGTCTGTCTTGACTGTCTGTCTGTCCGTCTGTCTGTCTGTCCGTCTGTCTTTCTTGACTGACTGTCTGTCTGTCTTGACTGAGTGTCTGTCTGTCTTGACTGACTGTCTGTCTGTCTTGACTGACTGTCGGTCTGTCTTGACTGACTATCTGTCTGTCTTGACTGACTATTTGTCTGTCTTGACTGACTGTCTTTCTGTCTTGACTGTCTGTCTGTCTGTCTGTCTTGACTGAATGCCTGTCTGGGTGCCTGTCTGTCTGTCTTGACTGACTATCTGTCTGTCTGTCTGTCTTGACTGACTGTCTGTCTGTCTTGACTGACTGTCTGTCTGTCTGTCTTTCTTGACTGACTGTCTGTCTGTCTTGACTGACTTTCATGTTTGTCTGTCTGTCGGTCTTGACTGTCTGTCTGTCCGTCTGTCTGTCTTGACCGACTGTCTGTCTGTCTTGACTGAATGAATGAATGAATGATTTATTTGCACATTAAAGCCATCCGGCCATCATGCAACAAAACGAAACAAAAAGTGAACAGTCTTACATGCGCATATCCACACTAACACACTCTTAATATTTTTAATTTACACTGAATACTTTATTAACACTAAAAACACAACTTCCCCATCAGAAGAAATCTTTCCGGTGTTTAAAAGCTAACCTGAGGAACTTCCCAATATTTCTTATTTCTTTAAAATCTTTACTTCCCATCATTTTAATAATCCATTTCTTATCAGTTCCCCCCACCCCGAAAATCTCCTCCCTTAGCCCCCGTAACTCTCTACAATCACACAAAAGGTGGCATATATCCTCGTTCATTTCTCCACAAATAGGGCAGAAGTAGTAAGGACCCGATCTTTCCTCTTTTTTCCCCATATACTTTCTTCTTTCACCGAGCGGCAAACCATCAGCCCTCATACTTATAAACAAACCCAACTCCTCCCTACTTAACCCTACCTTAAAATATATTTCCTCACCCCACGTCTCTTTTGCCGCAGCGTACAACCTCAGAGATTCTGACTTACTCACCTCGCATAACCACGTCTGTATTTCCTGGTCTTGGAGTGTCTGTCTAACTACTCTAGTCACACTTCCTAACTCCCATCCTGGACCTTCCCCTTCATTCCACATATTACTTAAACCTGTATTATCTAAAATGCACTTAATCTGGTTTGCCCACGACTGCTTCCTTCCATCACACAATGATTCTAGGTATGCCTCCTTTAGTAGTCTTGAATGGGGCATAATCAAAATTCTTTCCCAAAAATTTACCATACTCACTAGCCTCCTACTCCTTAGTGACAATAGACCTAAATCACCCTTTACCACTAGACCGTTAATTCTATTATTTACACCTAGAATCCTTTTAAAGTAATTTAATTGCAACTTATCCAATTTCCCAGCTACTGCATATCCCCATATCTCTGCTCCGTAATGGATTATCGGCACTACTTTCGACAAAAATACTTCTTTAACCATTCTTACTTTACTACTATTTCTCAATCTACTGGCATGCAACATACTTACGCACCTTTTACCTTTCGTGACACAATATTCTATATGCTTACTTGCTCCTCCACGTGCACTCATCTTACATCCCAAATACATCCATTCTTCCTTCACCGCGATTCGTCTTCCCTTGAACACAAATTCTGGGTCCTCCGATGTTTTACCTCCCTTTCTAAATATCATTACTACTGTCTTATCTACATTCAATTCTAGTCGTTTTTTGTCCAAATAGTCACCCAGGATTTGGAGCAGCTTTTGCAGTTTTTGTTCAGATTCTGCAATCAGAGCAATATCATCTGCGAACAGTAGCAGACATAACAGCGTAGTACGAAGTGTTACCATTGGCGCAGCTCGCTCCTCCATAAATTTCTCAATATCATTCAAAAACAAACTAAACAGCTTAGGTGATAGCGTACATCCTTGCTTCACGCCTACAAACGATCTTACACTCCTTGATATTTTTCCCATCACCCGTACAACAAATTTTACCCATGTATACATTTCGCACACCATCAAAATAAATCCAACGGGTAGCCCCAACTGCAACAAAGCCTCCACCAGTAACTTACGATTTACATTATCGAACGCTCCTTTAAGGTCTACGAACGCTACGAACAAACGACCCCTTCTCTTTCTTGTATATTTCTTTACTAACACATCCAACACGAATATCTGGTCTAGTGTACTGTAACCCTCTCGAAATCCAGTCTGTAATCCGCTTAACTTCCCTTTCTTTTCTAACCATTTTTTTAATCTATTATCGATTGCCCTACAAAATAATTTACTCACCGTATTTCCCAACTGGATCCCTCTATAATTAACATGTTGACTTCTATCCCCTTTCTTAAATATCGGGACCAAAACCGATATACACCACTGGGTTGGCCATACTACGTTCTTCTGGATTGAAGAGAAGATCAATGCCAACAGCGGCACCAAAAAAACACGACTCCACTTCCAAAGCGTAGTGGGTATACCATCAGTACCTGGCGCCGACCCACCTTTCATTGTCTTCATTGCTGTCCAGACTTCCTCTTCTTTAAACGGCTGTAGTAGCTGAAGGTCCTCGTCGTCCACTGGTAGCTGCTCTTCACTCATAAGCTTCTCTTTTATTTCTTCGAGCTCTATCTGGTCCCTCATCGCTTCGTCGTCTTTTCTCTCGAGTACCGCCGGCCAAGTTTCCGCTGTTGGTGTGAGGTTCTCTTCTCTAGATCCAAGTTCCTTCCTAATACTACTCCAAAATTGCCTGCTATTTTTGTCTTTATAACTCGTTTCTATTAACCTAAGTCTTGATTTATCCCCTTCTATCTTTTTTTGGGAAACTAACTTCTTATACTCTTTCCTTAATCTTCTATAATCAATTAGCCTATTTTTCAATTCTTCTCCATTTGACTCTTTCACTTTTATCAATGCAAACACCACTTCCCTTCTCTTCTTCTCACAATCTCTATCAAAAAAATCTTTTTTCCTCTTCCTCTTTGGTTTATTTTCTTTCCGCGTCACACTTCCTGCTGCTTCCTGTATTACCCGAGATAATTGATTAACAGCTTCCTCTACTCTATGTTCCTCAATAAGACTATAACATGCGTCTAATCTAGCCTCAATCTGTACTTCTCCTAGTGCCTTAGCATATTCTTTTTCTTCTATATCCTTAACGCAAATAGCCCTATGCACCTGTACATCACACTTTTCTCCTTTTCCTTTTGGGAGTTGCGATTGTCGTTGGCAACGCAGCTCAACTTCCAACTCTAGTGGGACGTGGTCTGATCCAGTTACCTGCAGAATCCTGAGATTTTTACACTCGGGAAAAAGAGACATATCAACTAAAATATAATCTATTACGCTCGGTGACCCCGAAAAACAAGTGAAACCTCCCCCTAATTCAAAATCCTCTCCAACCCTACCATTAACAATCACCAAATTTTCCTTTCCCAGCAAATCCAACAAATTTTCTCCCCATTTATTTCTTCTTCTTTTGTGGTCCTTACTTCTCCTCTCCACCATACCTCTCACACTATCATCCTCATTCACACAATCCCGGCCCCTATCCAATTCCTCAAGTTTACTTCCAGACAGATAACATACTTTGTCTTCACGCGTGTATGCATTGAAGTCACCTAGGATTATCACACGACAACCCGAGTACTTTCTCCTATAGAGACTAATCTCCGAATAAAACAAATCCCAGGTGTCTTCGTATGCATAACTGCTTGATTCTGGTGGTAAATAAACACTTGCCAATAGCAACACTTCATTATTTTCCAGAGTGCTCACTACCCAAACAATGTTTTCTGACTTACTTTTCAATCTTGTATTTGCTTTGAATACTCCTCTCTTGATTAGCAGTGCGACACCACCGTAAACTCTTCCATTGGAGCTTTTCTTCCTCTCTTTTGAATGACATTCGAATCCCCTCGCGTCCATGGGCATATCCTTCCAGGTTTCAACTAGACTTATTATGTCCCACTCCTTCGCTAAACACAATATTTTAAATTTCTCATCCGAAAAGCCTTGCACGTTCCAGTGGCCACAGATATACAAGCAAGAATCACCAGCCCCCTGTTCCTCCTGTATCCCTTCCTAGGCACTGGGTCTAAACGGGCCACTTGCATTATGACCGCTGCGGCTGGAACCTGCCCGCGGCGGGTTTCGTCTTGGTGGCGGCACTTCATTAGGGCTACTGCTGGCTGCACGCTTACGATTTGTGCTATCCTGATCATCACTTCCCATGGATTCCACAGAGCCGTATCTTGTCATTCCTGACATAACGCTCACATCACTATTCACACTAGCACTTCTTATTCTAGGCTCATTCACCTGCTCAGATTGCAAGGGAACGCTTTCCCTTTGGTCTTGTGACCACTGGTTTTCAGGCTGTGCCGGAATCCTGGATTCAGGCGCACTTCTCGTTTTCTTTTCTTCCACTCTGTTCTCCCTCTTATTGAAGACAAAAATCACTCCGTCAATAATGAGAGATGTGCCTCTAAGTCTCACATCTCTTTTTTCTTCGATCGCCTTTTTCATCTCCACCTTCAGCTTATTTCTTGCCTCCCTTTCTTCAGGTGTAAAGTCGCTCGATACAGCTACGCCAAAGGGGCGGAGCTTTCTGGCATTACTGATGATCAAATCTCTTGTAGCGCTGCTTGCAAACTTGACAAGTAATGGCTTAGGATCATTTGCTGACTTTAGTCGGAATGCGTCAGAAATATCGTGTTCGGTGATGTTGACATTCGGTAGGATGGACTTCATAACTAGAACAAAATCAGATCGCAATGACACGTTCCTATTTTTTGGGGCTAGACCGTGGAAAACCAGGTTCGATCGCCTGAGTTCTTTGTCTATTGCTGACAGACGACGTTCGTAGTTCGATAACCTAATGTTTTGATTACAAACTTGTTGTTCGCATGATTCTACTTTGCTGGTAAGCTCCATTTTCAGACTTGACAGCCCTTTGTTAAGATCCTCGATCACAGACGGTAAATTCACCAGTGGAGCAAGGGTTTGTTGTATTTCCGCCATTTTCTGTAGGAACAAATCCTCGGATAATGACATCTTCAAGTGAAAAAATAACAACAGCAAAAGTCTTGACTTAACTTTACGTGAGGGCTGTGCCTCACGGATGCTTCCGTAATCCGGCCAAACTTTGCGAGGACAGCCCACCTGCTATGCCTGCCGACAGTAAACACTGTATTTCACGGTCAGGTCCTAATTCAGATTTATATGATCACGGATGTAACCTTGTTTTCAAATGCGACCGCGAGGAATGAATGCCGGCAGTCAACTGTCTGTCTGTCTGTCTTGACTGACTGTCTGTCTGTCATGACTGACTGTCGGTCTGTCTTGACTGACTGTCTGTCTTTCTTGACTGACTATTTGTCTGTCTTGACTGACTGTCTTTCTGTCTTGACTGTCTGTCTGTCTGCCTGTCTTGACTGAATGTCTGTCTGGGTGTCTGTCTGTCTGTCTTGACTGACTATCTGTCTGTCTGTCTGTCTTGACTGACTGTCTGTCTGTCTGTCTTTCTTGACTGACTGTCTGTCTGTCTTGACTGAGTGTCTGTCTGTCTTGACTGACTGTCTGTCTGTCTTGACTGACTGTCTGTCTGTCTTGACTGACTGTCTGTCTGTCTTGACTGACTGTCTGTCTGTCTTTAATGACTGTCTGTCTGTCTGTCTTGACTAAATGTCTGTCTGTCTTGACTGACTGTCTGTGTGTCTTGACTGACTGTCCGTCTTTCTGTTTGTCTGTCTTGACTGTCTGTCTGTCTGTCTGTCTAGACTGAATGTCTGTCTGTCTGTCTGTCTTGACTGACTGTCTCTCTGTCTGTGTCTTGACTGACTGACTGTCTGTCTGTCTGTCTTGACTGACTGTCTCTCTCTCTGTGTCTTGACTGACTGACTGTCTGTCTGTCAGTCTTGACTGACTGTCTGTCTGTCTTTCTTGACTGACTGTCTGTCTGTCTTGACTGACTGTCTGTCTGTCTTGACTGATTGTCTGTCTTTCTTGACTGACTGTCTGTCTGTCTTGACTGACTGTCTGTCTGTCTTGACTGACTGTCTGTCTGTCTTTACTGACTGTCTGTCTGTCTGTCTTGACTGAATGTCTGTCTGTCTTGACTGACTGTCTCTCTGTCTGTGTCTTGACTGACTGTCTGTCTGTTGTCTTGACTGACTGTCTGTCTGTCTGGCTTGACTGACTGTCTGTCTGTCTGTATTGACTGACTCTCTGTTTTTCATGTTTGTCTGTCTGTCGGTCTTGACTGTCTGTCTGTCCGCCTGTCTGTCTTGACCGACTGTCTGTCTGTGTTGACTGACTGTCTGTCTGTGTTGACTGACTGTCTGTCTGTCTTGACTGACTGTCTGTCTGTCTTGACTGACTGTCTGTCTGTCTTGACTGACTGTATGTCTGTCTGTTTGACTGTCTGTCTGTCTGTCTGTCTTGACTGACTGTCTGTTTGTCTGTCTGTCTGTTTGTCTGTCTTTCTTGACTGACTGTCTATCTGTCTGTCTTGACTGACTGACTGTCTGTCTATCTTGACTGACTGTCTGTCTGTCTCTCTGACTATCTGTCTGTCTGTCTGTCTTGACTGACTGTCTGTTTGTCTTGACTGACTGTCTGTCTGTCTTGACTGACTGTCTGTCTGTCTGTCTTGACTGAATGTCTGTCTATCTGTCTTGACTGAATGTCTGTCTGTCTGTCTGTCTTGACTGACTGTCTATCTGTCTGTGTGTCTTGACTGACTGTCTGTCTGTCCGTCTTGACTGACTGTCTGTCTGTCTGTCTGTCTGTCTGTCTGTCTGTCCGTCTGTCTGTCTTGACTGATGATCTGTCTGTCTGTCTGTCTTGACTGACTGAATGTTTGTCTTTCTTGACTGACTGTCTGTCTGTTGTCTTGACTGACTGTCTGTCTGTCTGTCTAGACTGACTGTCTGTCTGTCTGTCTTGACTGACTGTCTGTCTGTCTGTTCTGACTGACTGAATGTCTGTCTGTCTTGACTGACTGTCTGTCAGTGTGTCTTGACTGACTGTCTGTCTGTCTGTCTTGACTGTCTGTCTGTCTGTCTGTCTGTCTGTCTGTCCTCTGCCTGTCTTGACTGACTATATGTCTGTCTGTCTGTCTTGACTAACTGAATGTTTGTCTTTCTTGACTGACTGTCTGTCTGTTTGTCTTGACTGAATGTCTGTCTGTCTGTCTAGATTGACTGTCTGTCTATCTGTCTTGACTGACTGTCTGTCTGTCTGTCTTGACTGACTGTCTGTCTGTCTGTCTTGACTGACTGTCTGTCTGTCTATCTTGACTGACTGTCTGTCTGTCTGTCTTGACTGAATGTCTCTCTGTCTGTGTCTTGACTGACTGACTGTCTGTCTGTCAGTCTTGACTGACTGTCTGTCTTTCTGTATGTCTGTCTGTCTGTCTTGACTGTCTGTCTGTCCGTCTGTCTGTCTTGACTGTCTGTCTGTCCGTCTGTCTTTCTTGACTGACTGTCTGTCTGTCTTGACTTAGTGTCTGTCTGTCTTGACTGACTGTCTGTCTGTCTTGACTGACTTTCTGTCTGTCTTGACTGACTGTCTGTCTGTCTTGACTGACTGTCTGTCTGTCTTTAATGACTGTCTGTCTGTCTGTCTTGACTGAATGTCTGTCTGTCTTGACTGACTGTCTGTGTGTCTTGACTGACTGTCTGTCTTTCTGTTTGTCTGTCTTGACTGTCTGTCTGTCTGTCTGTCTGTCTTGACTGACCGTCTCTCTGTCTGTGTCTTGACTGACTGACTGTCTGTCTGTCTGTCTTGACTGAATGTCTGTCTGTCTGTCTGTCTGTGTGTCTTGACTGACTGTCTGTCTTTCTGTCTGTCGGTCTTGACTATCTGTCTGTCCGTCTGTCTGTCTTGACTGTCTGTCTGTCTTCGCTGACTGTCTGTCTGTCTTGAATGAATGTCTGTCTGTCTTGACTGAATGTCTTGACTGACTGTCTGTCTGACTATCTGTCTGTCTGTCTGTCTTGACTGACTGTCTGTCTGTCTGTCTTGACTGTCTGTCTGTCTTGACGGACTGTCGGTCTATCTGTCTTGACTGAATGTCTGTCTGTCTGTCTGTCTTGACAGACTGTCTATCTGTCTGTGTGTCTTGACTGACTGTCTGTCTGTCTGTCTTGACTGACTGACTGTCTGTCTGTATGCCTTGACTGTCTGTCTGTCTGTCTGTCTAGACTGAATGTCTGTCTGTCTGTCTGTCTGGCTGTCTTGACTGACTGTCTCTCTGTCTGTGTCTTGACTGACTGACTGTCTGTCTGTCAGTCTTGAATGACTGACTGTCTGTCTGTCAGTCTTGACTGACTGTCTGTCTGTCTGTCTGTCTGTCTTGACTCTCTGTCTGTCTGTCTTGACTGACTGTCTGTCTTTCTGACTGTCTGTCTGTCTGTCTTGACTGACTGAATGTATGTCTTTCTTGACTGACTGTCTGTCTGTTTGTCTTGACTGAATGTCTGTCTGTCTGTCTAGACTGACTGTCTGTCTGTCTAGACTGACTGTCTGTCTGTCTGTCTTGACTGGCTGTCTATCTGTCTGTTTGTCTTGACTGACTGTCTGTCTGTCTGTCTTGACTGACTGTCTGTCAGTGTGTCTTGACTGACTGTCTGTCAGTCTGTCTTGACTGACTGTCTGTCTGTCTGTCTTGACTGACTATCTGCCTGTCTGTCTGTCTTGACTGACTGTTTATCTGTCTTTGTGTCTTGACTGACTGTCTGTCTGTCTGTCTTGACTGACTGTCTGTCTTTCTGTCTGTCTGTCTGTTTGTCTTGACTGTCTGGCTGTCCGTGTGTCTGTCTTGATTGATTGTCTGTCTGCTTGACTGACTGTCTGTCTGTCTTGACTGACTGTTTGTCTGTCTTGACTACTGTATGTCTGTCTTGACTGACTGTCTGTCTGTCTTGACTGACTGTTTATCTGTCTGTGTGTCTTGACTGACTGTCTGTCTGTCTGTCTTGACTGACTGTCTGTCTTTCTGTATGTCTGTCTGTCTGTCTTGACTGTCTGTCTGTCCGTCTGTCTGTCTTGACTGTCTGTCTGTCCGTCTGTCTTTCTTGACTGACTGTCTGTCTGTCTTGACTGAGTGTCTGTCTGTCTTGACTGACTGTCTGTCTGTCTTGACTGACTGTCTGTCTGTCTTTAATGACTGTCTGTCTGTCTGTCTTGACTGAATGTCTGTCTGTCTTGACTGACTGTCTGTGTGTCTTGACTGACTGTCTGTCTTTCTGTTTGTCTGTCTTGACTGTCTGTCTGTCTGTCTGTCTTGACTGACTGTCTGTCTGTCAGTCTTGACTGACTGTTTGTCTGTCTTAACTGACTGTCTGTTTGTCTGTCTGTCTGTCTTGACTGTCTGTCTGTCCGTCTGTCTTTCTTGACTGACTGTCTGTCTGTCTTGACTGAGTGTGTGTCTGTCTTGACTGACTGTCTGTCTGTCTTTAATGACTGTCTGTCTGTCTGTCTTGACTGAATGTCTGTCTGTCTTGACTGACTGTCTGTGTGTCTTGACTGACTGTCTGTCTTTCTGTTTGTCTGTCTTGACTGTCTGTCTGTCTGTCTGTCTTGACTGACTGTCTGTCTGTCTGTCTTGACTGACTGTTTGTCTGTCTTAACTGACTGTCTGTTTGTCTGTCTGTCTCGACTGACTGTCTGTCTTTCCGTCTGTCTGTATTGACTGCCTGTCTATCACTCTGTGTGTCTTGACTGACTGTCTGTCTGTCTGTGTTGACTGAATGTCTGTCTGTCTGTCTGTCTTGACTGACAATCTGTCTGTCTGTGTGTCTTGACTGACTGTCTGTCTGTCTGTCTTGACTGAAAGTCTGTCTATCTGTCTTGACTGAATGTCTGTCTGTCTGTCTGTCTTGACTGACTGTCTATCTGTCTGTGTGTCTTGACTGACTGTCTGTCTGTCCGTCTTGACTGACTGTCTGTCTTTCTGTCTGTCTGTCTGTCCGTCTGTCTGTCTTGACCTACTGTCTGTCTGTCTTGACTGACTGTCTGTCTGTCTTTAATGACTGTCTGTCTGTCTGTCTTGACTGAATGTCTGTCTGTCTTGACTGACTGTCTGTGTGTCTTGACTGACTGTCTGTCTTTCTGTTTGTCTGTCTTGACTGTCTGTCTGTCTGTCTGTCTGTCTTGACTGACTGTCTGTCTGTCTGTCTTGACTGACTGTTTGTCTGTCTTAACTGACTGTCTGTTTGTCTGTCTGTCTCGACTGACTGTCTGTCTGTCCGTCTGTCTGTATTCACTGCCTGTCTATCACTCTGTGTGTCTTGACTGACTGTCTGTCTGTCTGTGTTGACTGAATGTCTGTCTGTCTGTCTGTCTTGACTGACAATCTGTCTGTCTGTGTGTCTTGACTGACTGTCTGTCTGTCTGTCTTGACTGAAAGTCTGTCTATCTGTCTTGACTGAATGTCTGTCTGTCTGTCTGTCTTGACTGACTGTCTATCTGTCTGTGTGTCTTGACTGACTGTCTGTCTGTCCGTCTTGACTGACTGTCTGTCTGTCTGTCTGTCTGTCTGTCCGTCTGTCTGTCTTGACTGACTATCTGTCTGTCTGTCTGTCTTGACTGACTGAATGTTTGTCTTTCTTGACTGACTGTCTGTATGTTTGTCTTGACTGAATGTCTGTCTGTCTGTCTAGACTGACTGTCTGTCTGTCTGTCTTGACTGACTGTCTGTCTGTCTGTCCTGACTGACTGACTGACTGTCTGTCTGTCTTGACTGACTGTCTGTCAGTGTGTCTTGACTGACTGTCTGTCTGTCTGTCTTGACTGTCTGTCTGTCTGTCCTCTGTCTGTCTTGACTGACTATCTGTCTGGGTGTCTGTCTTTACTAACTGAATGTTTGTCTTTCTTGACTGACTGTCTGTCTGTTTGTCTTGACTGAATGTCTGTCTGTCTGTCTAGACTGACTGTCTGTCTATCTGTCTTGACTGACTGTCTGTCTGTCTGTCTTGCCTGACTGTCTGTCTGTCTGTCTTGACTGACTATCTGCCTGTCTGTCTGTCTTGACTGACTGTCTATCTGTCTGTGTGTCTTGACTGACTGTCTGTCTGTCTGTCTTGACTGACTGTCTGTCTGTCTGTCTGTTTGTCTTGACTGTCTGGCTGTCCGTGTGTCTGTCTTGATTGATTGTCTGTCTGCTTGACTGACTGTCTGTCTGTCTTGACTGACTGTTTGTCTGTCTTGACTACTGTATGTCTGTCTTGACTGACTGTCTGTCTGTCTTGACTGACTGTCTATCTGTCTGTGTGTCTTGACTGACTGTCTGTCTGTCTGTCTTGACTGACTGTCTGTCTTTCTGTATGTCTGTCTGTCTGTCTTGACTGTCTGTCTGTCCGTCTGTCTGTCTTGACTGTCTGTCTGTCCGTCTGTCTTTCTTGACTGACTGTCTGTCTGTCTTGACTGAGTGTCAGTCTGTCTTGACTGACTGTCTGTCTGTCTTGACTGACTGTCTGTCTGTCTTGACTGACTGTCTGTCTGTCTTTAATGACTGTCTGTCTGTCTGTCTTGACTGAATGTCTGTCTGTCTTGACTGACTGTCTGTGTGTCTTGACTGACTGTCTGTCTTTCTGTTTGTCTGTCGTGACTGTCTGTCTGTCTGTCTGTCTTGACTGACTGTCTGTCTGTCTGTCTTGACTGACTGTTTGTCTGTCTTAACTGACTGTCTGTTTGTCTGTCTGTCTCGACTGACTGTCTGTCTGTCCGTCTGTCTGTATTCACTGCCTGTCTATCACTCTGTGTGTCTTGACTGACTGTCTGTCTGTCTGTGTTGACTGAATGTCTGTCTGTCTGTCTGTCTTGACTGACAATCTGTCTGTCTGTGTGTCTTGACTGACTGTCTGTCTGTCTGTCTTGACTGAAAGTCTGTCTATCTGTCTTGACTGAATGTCTGTCTGTCTGTCTGTCTTGACTGACTGTCTATCTGTCTGTGTGTCTTGACTGACTGTCTGTCTGTCCGTCTTGACTGACTGTCTGTCTTTCTGTCTGTCTGTCTGTCTGTCTGTCCGTCTGTCTGTCTTGACTGACTGTCTGTCTGTCTTGACTGACTGTCTGTCTGTCTTTAATGACTGTCTGTCTGTCTGTCTTGACTGAATGTCTGTCTGTCTTGACTGACTGTCTGTGTGTCTTGACTGACTGTCTGTCTTTCTGTTTGTCTGTCTTCACTGTCTGTCTGTCTGTCTGTCTGTCTTGACTGACTGTCTGTCTGTCTGTCTTGACTGACTGTTTGTCTGTCTTAACTGACTGTCTGTTTGTCTGTCTGTCTCGACTGACTGTCTGTCTGTCCGTCTGTCTGTATTGACTGCCTGTCTATCACTCTGTGTGTCTTGACTGACTGTCTGTCTGTCTGTGTTGACTGAATGTCTGTCTGTCTGTCTGTCTTGACTGACAATCTTTTTGTCTGTGTGTCTTGACTGACTGTCTGTCTGTCTGTCTTGACTGAAAGTCTGTCTATCTGTCTTGACTGAATGTCTGTCTGTCTGTCTGTCTTGACTGACTGTCTATCTGTCTTTGTGTCTTGACTGACTGTCTGTCTGTCCGTCTTGACTGACTGTCTGTCTGTCTGTCTGTCCGTCTGTCTGTCTTGACTGACTATCTGTCTGTCTGTCTGTCTTGACTGACTGAATGTTTGTCTTTCTTGACTGACTGTCTGTATGTTTGTCTTGACTGAATGTCTGTCTGTTGTCTAGACTGACTGTCTGTCTGTCTGTCTTGACTGACTGTCTGTCTGTCTGTCCTGACTGACTGACTGTCTGTCTGTCTTGACTGACTGTCTGTCAGTGTGTCTTGACTGACTGTCTGTCTGTCTGTCTTGACTGTCTGTCTGTCTGTCTGTCTGTCTGTCTGTCCTCTGTCTGTCTTGACTGACTATCTGTCTGGGTGTCTGTCTTTACTAACTGAATGTTTGTCTTTCTTGACTGACTGTCTGTCTGTTTGTCTTGACTGAATGTCTGTCTGTCTGTCTAGACTGACTGTCTGTCTATCTGTCTTGACTGACTGTCTATCTGTCTGTCTTGACTGACTGTCTGTCTGTCTGTCTTGACTGACTATCTGCCTGTCTGTCTGTCTTGACTGACTGTCTATCTGTCTGTGTGTCTTGACTGACTGTCTGTCTGTCTGTCTTGACTGACTGTCTGTCTTTCTGTCTGTCTGTCTGTCTGTCTGTTTGTCTTGACTGTCTGGCTGACCGTGTGTCTGTCTTGATTGATTGTCTGTCTGCTTGACTGACTGTCTGTCTGTCTTGACTGACTGTTTGTCTGTCTTGACTACTGTATGTCTGTCTTGACTGACTGTCTGTCTGTGTTGACTGACTGTCTATCTGTCTGTGTGTCTTGACTGACTGTCTGTCTGTCTGTCTTGACTGACTGTCTGTCTTTCTGTATGTCTGTCAGACAGTCAGTCAAGAAAGACAAACATTCTGTCAGTCAAGACAGACAGACAGACAGATAGTCAGTCAAGACAGACAGACGGACAGACAGACAGACAGACAGACATACAGACAGACAGTCAAGACAGACAGACAGACAGTCAGTCAAGACACACTGACAGACAGTCAGTCAAGACAAACAGACAGACAGTCAGTCAAGACAAACAGACAGATTGACAGTCAGTCAAGACAGACAGACAGACAGTCAGTCAAGACAGACAGACAGACAGTCAGTCAAGACAGACAGACAAACAGACAGTCAGTCAAGACTGACAGACAGACAGATAGTCAGACAGACAGACAGACAGTCAGTCAAGACAGACAAACAGTCAGTCAAGACAGACAGACAGTCAGTCAAGACAGACAGACAGTTAGTCAAGACAGACAGACAGTCAGTCAAGACAGACAGACAGTCAGTCAAGACAGACAGACAGTCAGTCAAGACAGACAGACAGTCAGTCAAGACAGACAGACAGTCAGTCAAGACAGACAGACGGACAGACAGACAGTCAAGACAGTCAGACAGACAGACAGAAAGACTGACAGTCAGTCAAGACAGACAGACAGACAGTCAGTCAAGACACAGACAGAGAGACAGTCAGTCAAGACAGACAGACAGAAAGACAGACAGACATTCAGTCAAGACAGACAGACAGACAGTCACTCAAGACAGACAGACAGAGAGACAGACAGTCAGTCAAGATAAACAGACAAACAGTCAGGCAAGACAGACAGACAGACAGATAGTCAGTCAAGACAGACAGAAAGACAACCAGACAGACATTCAGTCAAGACAGAAAGACAGACAGTCAGTCAAGACACACAGACAGATAGACAGTCAGTCAAGACAGACAGACAGTCAGTCAAGATAGACATACAGTAGTCAAGACAGACAAACAGTCAGTCAAGACAGACAGACAGTCAGTCAAGCAGACAGACAATCAGTCAAGACAGACAGACGGACAGGCAGACAGTCAAGACAAACAGACAGACAGAAAGACAGACAGTCAGTCAAGACAGACAGACAGACAGTCAGTCAAGACAGACAGACAGACAGTCAGTCAAGACAGACAGACAGACAGTCAGTCAAGACACACTGACAGACAGTCAGTCAAGACAGACAGACAGACAGTCAGTCGAGACAAACAGACAGATAGACAGTCAGTCAAGACAGACAGACAGAAAGACACACAGACATTCAGTCAAGACAGACAGTCACTCAAGACAGACAGAGAGACAGTCAGTCAAGACAGAGAGACAGACAGTCAGTCAAGACAAACAGACAGACAGTCAGGCAAGACAGACAGACAGACAGATAGTCAGTCAAGACAGACAGAAAGACAACCAGACAGACATTCAGTCAAGACAGAAAGACAGACAGTCAGTCAAGACACACAGACAGATAGACAGTCAGTCAAGACAGACAGACAGTCAAGACAGACAGACAGACAGTCAGTCAAGACACACTGACAGACAGTCAGTCAAGACAAACAGACAGACAGTCAGTCAAGACAAACAGACAGATTGACAGTCAGTCAAGACACACAGCCAGACAGTCAGTCAAGACAGACAGACAGACAGTCAGTCAAGACAGACAGACAAACAGACAGTCAGTCAAGACTGACAGACAGACAGATAGTCAGACAGACAGACAGACAGTCAGTCAAGACAGACAGACAGTCAGTCAAGACAGACAGACAGTCAGTCACGACAGACAGACAGTCAGTCAAGACAGACAGACAGTCAGTCAAGACAGACAGACAGTCAGTCAAGACAGACAGACAGTCAGTCAAGACAGACAGACAGTCAGTCAAGACAGACAGACAGTCAGTCAAGACAGACAGACAGTCAGTCAAGACAGACAGACAGTCAGTCAAGACAGACAGACGGACAGACAGACAGTCAAGACAGTCAGACAGACAGACAGAAAGACTGAAAGTCAGTCAAGACAGACAGACAGACAGACAGTCAGTCAAGACACAGACAGAGAGACAGTCAGTCAAGACAGACAGACAGAAAGACATACAGACATTCAGTCAAGACAGACAGACAGACAGTCACTCAAGACAGACAGACAGACAGTCAGTCAAGACAGAGAGACAGACAGTCAGTCAAGACAAACAGACAGACAGTCAGGCAAGACAGACAGACAGACAGATAGTCAGTCAAGACAGACATAAAGACAACCAGACAGACATTCAGTCAAGACAAAAAGACAGACAGTCAGTCAAGACACACAGACAGATAGACAGTCAGTCAAGACAGACAGACAGTCAGTCAAGACAGACATACAGTAGTCAAGACAGACAAACAGTCAGTCAAGACAGACAGACAGTCAGTCAAGCAGACAGACAATCAGTCAAGACAGACAGACGGACAGGCAGACAGTCAAGACAAACAGACAGACAGAAAGACAGACAGTCAGTCAAGACAGACAGACATACAGTCAGTCAAGACAGACAGACAGACAGTCAGTCAAGACACACTGACAGACAGTCAGTCAAGACAGACAGACAGACAGTCAGTCAAGACAAACAGACAGATAGACAGTCAGTCAAGACAGACAGACAGACAGTCAGTCTAGACAGACAGACAGACATTCAGTGAAGACAAACAGATAGACAGTCAGTCAAGACAGACAAAAATTCAGTCAGTCAAGACAGACGGACAGACAGACAGTCAAGACAGTCAGACAGACAGACAGAAAGACTGAAAGTCAGTCAAGACAGACAGACAGACAGACAGTCAGTCAAGACACAGACAGAGAGACAGTCAGTCAAGACAGACAGACAGAAAGACATACAGACATTCAGTCAAGACAGACAGACAGACAGTCACTCAAGACAGACAGACAGACAGTCAGTCAAGACAAACAGACTGACTGTCTGACTGACTGTCTGTCTTTCTGTCTGTCTGTCTGTCTGTCTGTTTGTCTTGACTGTCTGGCTGTCCGTGTGTCTGTCTTGATTGATTGTCTGTCTGCTTGACTGACTGTCTGTCTGTCTTGACTGACTGTTTGTCTGTCTTGACTACTGTATGTCTGTCTTGACTGACTGTCTGTCTGTCTTGACTGACTGTCTATCTGTCTGTGTGTCTTGACTGACTGTCTGTCTGTCTGTCTTGACTGACTGTCTGTCTTTCTGTATGTCTGTCAGACAGTCAGTCAAGAAAGACAAACATTCTGTCAGTCAAGACAGACAGACAGACAGATAGTCAGTCAAGACAGACAGACGGACAGACAGACAGACAGACAGACATACAGACAGACAGTCAAGACAGACAGACAGACAGTCAGTCAAGACACACTGACAGACAGTCAGTCAAGACAAACAGACAGACAGTCAGTCAAGACAAACAGACAGATTGACAGTCAGTCAAGACAGACAGACAGACAGTCAGTCAAGACAGACAGACAGACAGTCAGTCAAGACAGACAGACAAACAGACAGTCAGTCAAGACTGACAGACAGACAGATAGTCAGACAGACAGACAGACAGTCAGTCAAGACAGACAGACAGTCAGTCAAGACAGACAGACAGTCAGTCAAGACAGACAGACAGTTAGTCAAGACAGACAGACAGTCAGTCAAGACAGACAGACAGTCAGTCAAGACAGACAGACAGTCAGTCAAGACAGACAGACAGTCAGTCAAGACAGACAGACGGACAGACAGACAGTCAAGACAGTCAGACAGACAGACAGAAAGACTGACAGTCAGTCAAGACAGACAGACAGACAGTCACTCAAGACAGACAGACAGAGAGACAGACAGTCAGTCAAGATAAACAGACAAACAGTCAGGCAAGACAGACAGACAGACAGTCACTCAAGACAGACAGACAGAGAGACAGACAGTCAAGACAGACAGACAGAAAGACAGACAGACATTCAGTCAAGACAGACAGACAGACAGTCACTCAAGACAGACAGACAGAGAGACAGACAGTCAGTCAAGATAAACAGACAAACAGTCAGGCAAGACAGACAGACAGACAGATAGTCAGTCAAGACAGACAGAAAGACAACCAGACAGACATTCAGTCAAGACAGAAAGACAGACAGTCAGTCAAGACACACAGACAGATAGACAGTCAGTCAAGACAGACAGACAGTCAGTCACGACAGACAGACAGTCAGTCAAGACAGACAGACAGTCAGTCAAGACAGACAGACAGTCAGTCAAGACAGACAGACAGTCAGTCAAGACAGACAGACAGTCAGTCAAGACAGACAGACAGTCAGTCAAGACAGACAGACAGTCAGTCAAGACAGACAGACGGACAGACAGACAGTCAAGACAGTCAGACAGACAGACAGAAAGACTGAAAGTCAGTCAAGACAGACAGACAGACAGACAGTCAGTCAAGACACAGACAGAGAGACAGTCAGTCAAGACAGACAGACAGAAAGACATACAGACATTCAGTCAAGACAGACAGACAGACAGTCACTCAAGACAGACAGACAGACAGTCAGTCAAGACAGAGAGACAGACAGTCAGTCAAGACAAACAGACAGACAGTCAGGCAAGACAGACAGACAGACAGATAGTCAGTCAAGACAGACATAAAGACAACCAGACAGACATTCAGTCAAGACAGAAAGACAGACAGTCAGTCAAGACACACAGACAGATAGACAGTCAGTCAAGACAGACAGACAGTCAGTCAAGACAGACATACAGTAGTCAAGACAGACAAACAGTCAGTCAAGACAGACAGACAGTCAGTCAAGCAGACAGACAATCAGTCAAGACAGACAGACGGACAGGCAGACAGTCAAGACAAACAGACAGACAGAAAGACAGACAGTCAGTCAAGACAGACAGACATACAGTCAGTCAAGACAGACAGACAGACTGTCAGTCAAGACACACTGACAGACAGTCAGTCGAGACAGACAGACAGACAGTCAGTCAAGACAAACAGACAGATAGACAGTCAGTCAAGACAGACAGACAGACAGTCAGTCTAGACAGACAGACAGACATTCAGTGAAGACAAACAGACAGACAGTCAGTCAAGACAGACAAACATTCAGTCAGTCAAGACAGACAGACAGACAGACAGAAAGACAGACAGTCAGTCAAGACAGACAGACAGACAGTCAGTCAAGACTGACAGACAGACAGTCAGTCAAGACAAAGACAGAGAGACAGTCAGTCAAGACAGCCAGACAGACAGAGAGACAGACATTCAGTCTAGACAGACAGACAGACAGAAAGTCCAGGCAGACAGACAGACAGTCAGTCAGTCAAGACAGACAGACAGACAGTCAGTCAAGACACACAGACAGATAGACAGTCAGTCAAGACAGACAGACGGACAGACAGACAGAAAGACAGACAGACAGAAAGACAGACAGTCAGTCAAGACACACAGACAGACAGACAGACAGACATTCAGTCAAGACAGACAGACAGACAGTCAGTCAGGACAGACAGACAGACAGACAGTCAAGACAGACAGACAGACAGTCAGTCTAGACAGACAGACAGATAGACATTCAGTCAACACAGACAAACAGACAGTCAGTCAAGACAAACAGACAGACAGACAGAAAGACAGACAGTCAGTCAAGACTGACAGATAGACAGTCAGTCAAGAGACGGACAGAGACAGTAAGTCAAGACAGCCAGACAGACAGACAGACAGACATTCAGTCTAGACAGACAGACAGTCAAGGCAGACAGACAGACAATCAGTCAGTCAAGACAGACAGACAGACAGTCAGTCAAGACACACAGACAGATAGACAGTCTGTCAAGACAGACAGACAGACAGACATTCAGTCAAGACAGATAGACCGACAGTCCGTCAAGACAGACAGACAGACAGTCAAGACAGACAGACAGACAGTCAGTCAAGACAGACAGACAGACAGATAGTCAGACAGACAGACAGACAGTCAGTCAAGACATTCAGTCAAGACAGACAGACAGTCATTCAAGACAGACAGACAGTCAGCCAAGACAGACAGACAGTCAAGACAGACAGACGGACAGACAGATAGTCAAGACAGACAGACAGAAAGACAGACAGTCAGTCAAGACACACAGACAGACAGACAGACAGACATTCAGTCAAGACAGACAGACAGTCAGTCAGTCAGGACAGACAGACAGACAGTCAGTCAAGACAGACAGACAGACAGACAGTCAAGACAGACAGACAGACAGACAGACAGAAAGACTGACAGTCAGTCAATAGAGACAGACAGACAGTCAGTCAAGACACAGACAGAGAGACAGTCAGTCAAGACAGAGAGACAGTCAGTCAAGACGGACAGACAGAAAGACAGACAGACATTCAGTTAAGACAGACAGACAGACAGTCACTCAAGACAGAGAGACAGACAGTCAGTCAAGACAGAGAGACAGACAGTCAGGCAAGACAGACAGACAGACAGTCAGTCAAGACACACTGACAGACAGTCAGTCAAGACAAACAGACAGACAGTCAGTCAAGACAAACAGACGGATTGACAGTCAGTCAAGACAGACAGACAGACAGTCAGTCAAGACAGACAGACAGACAGTCAGTCAAGACAGACAGACAAACAGACAGTCAGTCAAGACTGACAGACAGACAGATAGTCAGACAGACAGACAGACAGTCAGTCAAGACAGACAGACAGTCAGTCAAAACAGACAGACAGTCAGTCAAGACAGACAGACAGTCAGTCAAGACAGACAGATAGTCAGTCAAGACAGACAGATAGTCAGTCAAGACAGACAGACAGTCAGTCAAGACAGACATACAGTAGTCAAGACAGACAAACAGTCAGTCAAGACAGACAGAAAGTCAGTCAAGACAGACAGACAATCAGTCAAGACAGACAAACGGACAGGCAGATAGTCAAGACAAACAGACAGACAGTCAGTCAAGACACACAGACAGATAGACAGTCAATCAAGACACACAGACAGGCAGATAGTCAGTCAAGACAGACAGACAGACAGTCAGTCAAGACACACTGACAGACAGTCAGTCAAGACAGACAGACAGACAGTCAGTCAAGACAAACAGACAGATAGACAGTCAGTCAAGACAGACAGACAGACAGTCAGTCAAGACAGACAGATAGACAGTCAGTCAGTCAAGACACAGACAGAGAGACAGTCCGTCAAGACAGACAGACAGACAGACAGTCAAGACAAACAGACAGATAGACAAACAGACAGTCAGTCAAGACAGACAGACAGACAGATAGTCAGACAGACAGACAGACAGTCAGTCAAGACAGACAGACAGACAGTCAGTCAATACCGACAGACAGACAGTCAGTCAGTCAAGACACAGACAGAGAGACAGTCCGTCAAGACAGACAGACAGACAGACAGTCAAGACAAACAGACAGATAGACAGTCAGTCAAGACAGACAGACAGACAGACAGACAGGCATTGAGTCAAGACAGATAGACCGACAGTCCGTCAAGACAGACAGACAGACAGTCAAGACAGACAGGCAGACAGTCAGTCATTCAAGACAGACAGACAGACAGTCAGTCAAGACACACAGACAGATAGACAGTCAGTCAAGACAGACAGACAGTCAGACAGACAGACATTGAGTCAAGACAGATAGACCGACAGTCCGTCAAGACCGACAGTCAGTCAGTCAAGACAGACAGACAGACAGATAGTCAGACAGACAGACAGACAGTCAGTCAAGACATTCAGTCAAGACAGACAGACAGTCATTCAAGACAGACAGACAGTCAGTCAAGATAGACAGACAGTCAAGACAGACAGACTGACAGACAGACAGACAAACAGAAAGACAGACAGTCAGTCAAGACACACAGACAGACAGACAGACAGACATTCAGTCAAGACAGACAGACAGACAGTCAGTCAAGATAGACAGACAGACAGTCAGTCAAGACAGACAGACAGACAGATAGTCAGTCAAGACAGACAGACGGACAGACAGACAGACAGACAGACAAACAGACAGACAGTCAAGACAGACAGACAGACAGTCAGTCAAGACACACTGACAGACAGTCAGTCAAGACAAACAGACAGACAGTCAGTCAAGACAAACAGACAGATTGACAGTCAGTCAAGACAGACAGACAGACAGTGAGTCAAGACAGACAGACAGACAGTCAGTCAAGACAGACAGACAAACAGACAGTCAGTCAAGACTGACAGACAGACAGATAGTCAGACAGACAGACAGATAGTCTGTCAAGACAGACAGACAGTCAGTCAAGACAGACAGACAGTCAGTCAAGACAGACAGACAGTTAGTCAAGACAGACAGACAGTCAGTCAAGACAGACAGACAGTCAGTCAAGACAGACAGACAGTCAGTCAAGACAGACAGACAGTCAGTCAAGACAGACAGACGGACAGACAGACAGTCAAGACAGTCAGACAGAAAGACTGACAGTCAGTCAAGACAGACAGACAGACAGTCAGTCAAGACACGGACAGAGAGACAGTCAGTCAAGACAGACAGACAGAAAGACAGACAGACATTCAGTCAAGACAGACAGACAGACAGTCACTCAAGACAGACAGACAGAGAGACAGACAGTCAGTCAAGATAAACAGACAGACAGTCAGGCAAGACAGACAGACAGACAGATAGTCAGTCAAGACAGACAGAAAGACAACCAGACAGACATTCAGTCAAGACAGAAAGACAGACAGTCAGTCAAGACACACAGACAGATAGACAGTCAGTCAAGACAGACAGACAGTCAGTCAAGATAGACATACAGTAGTCAAGACAGACAAACAGTCAGTCAAGACAGACAGACAATCAGTCAAGCAGACAGACAATTAGTCAAGACAGACAGACGGACAGGCAGACAGTCAAGACAAACAGACAGACAGAAAGACAGACAGTCAGTCAAGACAGACAGACAGACAGTCAGTCAAGACAGACAGAAGGACAGTCAGTCAAGACAGACAGACAGACAGTCAGTCAAGACACACTGACAGACAATCAGTCAAGACAGACAGACAGACAGTCAGTCGAGACAAGCAGACAGATAGACAGTCAGTCAAGACAGACAGACAGAAAGACACACAGACATTCAGTCAAGACAGACAGTCACTCAAGACAGACAGACAGACAGTCAGTCAAGACAGAGAGACAGACAGTCAGTCAAGACAAACAGACAGACAGTCAGGCAAGACAGACAGACAGACAGATAGTCAGTCAAGACAGACAGAAAGACAACCAGACAGACATTCAGTCAAGACAGAAAGACAGACAGTCAGTCAAGACACACAGACAGATAGACAGTCAGTCAAGACAGACAGACAGTCAAGACAGACAGACAGACAGTCAGTCAAGACACACTGACAGACAGTCAGTCAAGACAAACAGACAGACAGTCAGTCAAGACAAACAGACAGATTGACAGTCAGTCAAGACACACAGCCAGACAGTCAGTCAAGACAGAAAGACAGACAGTCAGTCAAGACAGACAGACAAACAGACAGTCAGTCAAGACTGACAGACAGACAGATAGTCAGACAGACAGACAGACAGTCAGTCAAGACAGACAGACAGTCAGTCAAGACAGACAGACAGTCAGTCAAGACAGACAGACAGTCAGTCAAGACAGACAGACAGTCAGTCACGACAGACAGACAGTCAGTCAAGACAGACAGACAGTCAGTCAAGACAGACAGACAGTCAGTCAAGACAGACAGACAGTCAGTCAAGACAGACAGACAGTCAGTCAAGACAGACAGACGGACAGACAGACAGTCAAGACAGTCAGACAGACAGACAGAAAGACTGACAGTCAGTCAAGACAGACAGACAGACAGACAGTCAGTCAAGACACAGACAGAGAGACAGTCAGTCAAGACAGACAGACAGAAAGACATACAGACAGTCAGTCAAGACAGACAGACGGACAGACAGACAGTCAAGACAGTCAGACAGACAGACAGAAAGACTGACAGTCAGTCAAGACAGACAGACAGACAGACAGTCAGTCAAGACACAGACAGAGAGACAGTCAGTCAAGACAGACAGACAGAAAGACATACAGACATTCAGTCAAGACAGACAGACAGACAGTCACTCAAGACAGACAGACAGACAGTCAGTCAAGACAGATAGACAGTCAGTCAAGACAGACAGACAGAAAGACACACAGACATTCAGTCAAGACAGACAGACAGACAGTCAGTCAAGACAGAGAGACAGACAGTCAGTCAAGACAAACAGACAGACAGTCAGGCAAGACAGACAGACAGACAGATAGTCAGTCAAGACAGACATAAAGACAACCAGACAGACATTCAGTCAAGACAGAAAGACAGACAGTCAGTCAAGACACACAGTCAGATAGACAGTCAGTCAAGACAGACAGACAGTCAGTCAAGACAGACATACAGTAGTCAAGACAGACAAACAGTCAGTCAAGACAGACAGACAGTCAGTCAAGCAGACAGACAATCAGTCAAGACAGACAGACGGACAGGCAGACAGTCAAGACAAACAGACAGACAGAAAGACAGACAGTCAGTCAAGACAGACAGACATACAGTCAGTCAAGACAGACAGACAGACAGTCAGTCAAGACACACTGACAGACAGTCAGTCAAGACAGACAGACAGACAGTCAGTCAAGACAAACAGACAGATAGACAGCCAGTCAAGACAGACAGACAGACAGTCAGACAGACATTCAGTGAAGACAAACAGACAGACAGTCAGTCAAGACAGACAAATATTCAGTCAGTCAAGACAGACAGACAGACAGACAGAAAGACAGACAGTCAGTCAAGACAGACAGACAGACAGTCAGTCAAGACTGACAGACAGACAGTCAGTCAGTCAGTCAAGACAAAGACAGAGAGACAGTCAGTCAAGACAGCCAGACAGACAGAGAGACAGACATTCAGTCTAGACAAACAGACAGACAGAAAGTCCAGGCAGACAGACAGACAGTCAGTCAGTCAAGACAGACAGACAGACAGTCAGTCAAGACACACAGACAGATAGACAGTCAGTCAAGACAGACAGACGGACAGACAGACAGAAAGACAGACAGACAGAAAGACAGACAGTCAGTCAAGACACACAGACAGACAGACAGACAGACATTCAGTCAAGACAGACAGACAGACAGTCAGTCAGGACAGACAGACAGACAGACAGTCAAGACAGACAGACAGACAGTCAGTCTAGACAGACAGACAGATAGACATTCAGTCAAGACAGACAAACAGACAGTCAGTCTAGACATACAGACAGACATTCAGTCAAGACAAACAGACAGACAGACAGAAAGACAGACAGTCAGTCAAGACTGACAGACAGACAGTCAGTCAAGAGACGGACAGAGAGACAGTAAGTCAAGACAGCCAGACAGACAGACAGACAGACATTCAGTCTAGACAGACAGACAGTCAAGGCAGACAGACAGACAGTCAGTCAGTCAAGACAGACAGACAGACAGTCAGTCAAGACACACAGACAGATAGACAGTCTGTCAAGACAGACAGACAGACAGACATTCAGTCAAGACAGATAGACCGACAGTCCGTCAAGACAGACAGACAGACAGTCAAGACAGACAGACAGACAGTCAGTCAAGACAGACAGACAGACAGTCAAGACAGAGAGACAGTCAGTCAAGACGGACAGACAGAAAGACAGACAGACATTCAGTTAAGACAGAAAGACAGACAGACATTCAGTCAAGACAGACAGACAGTCAGTCAAGACAGAGAGACAGTCAGTCAAGACGGACAGACAGAAAGACAGACAGACATTCAGTTAAGACAGACAGACAGACAGTCACTCAAGACAGACAGACAGACAGTCAGTCAAGACAGAGAGACATACAGTCAGTCAAGACAAACAGACAGACAGTCAGGCAAGACAGACAGACAGACAGACAGTCAGTCAAGACAGACAGACAGACAGTCAGTCAAGACACACTGACAGACAGTCAGTCAAGACAAACAGACAGATAGACAGTCAGTCAAGACAGACAGACAGACAGTCAGTCTAGACAGACAGACAGACATTCAGTCAAGACAAACAGACAGACAGTCAGTCAAGAAAGACAAACATTCAGTCAGTCAAGACAGACAGACATACAGACAGAAAGACAGACAGTCAGTCAAGACAGACAGACAGGGAGTCAAGACAGACAGACAGACAGACAGACAGTCAGTCAAGACTGACTGACAGACAGTCAGTCAGTCAAGACTGACTGACAGACAGTCAGTCAGTCAAGACACAGACAGAGAGACAGTCAGTCAAGACAGCCAGACAGACAGACATTCAGTCTAGACAGACAGACAGACAGACAGTCAAGGCAGACAGACAGACAGTCAGTCAGTCAAGACAGACAGACAGACAGTCAGTCAAGACACACAGACAGATAGACAGTCTGTCAAGACAGACAGACAGACAGACATTCAGTCAAGACAGATAGACCGACAGTCCGTCAAGACAGACAGACAGACAGTCAAATCAGACAGACAGACAGTCAGTCAAGACAGACAGACAGACAGATAGTCAGACAGACAGACAGACAGTCAGTCAAGACATTCAGTCAAGACAGACAGACAGTCATTCAAGACAGACAGACAGTCAGCCAAGACAGACAGACAGTCAAGACAGACAGACGGACAGACAGATAGTCAAGACAGACTGACAGAAAGACAGACAGTCAGTCAAGACACACAGACAGACAGACAGACAGACATTCAGTCAAGACAGACAGACAGTCAGTCAGTCAGGACAGACAGACAGACAGTCAGTCAAGAAAGACAGACAGACAGACAGTCAAGACAGACAGACAGACAGGCAGACAGAAAGACTGACAGTCAGTCAATAGAGACAGACAGACAGTCAGTCAAGACACAGACAGAGAGACAGTCAGTCAAGACAGAGAGACAGTCAGTCAAGACGGACAGACAGAAAGACAGACAGACATTCAGTTAAGACAGACAGACAGACAGTCACTCAAGACAGAGAGACAGACAGTCAGTCAAGACAGAGAGACAGACAGTCAGGCAAGACAGACAGACAGACAGTCAGTCAAGACACACTGACAGACAGTCAGTCAAGACAAACAGACAGACAGTCAGTCAAGACAAACAGACGGATTGACAGTCAGTCAAGACAGACAGACAGACAGTCAGTCAAGACAGACAGACAGACAGTCAGTCAAGACAGACAGACAGACAGTCAGTCAAGACAGACAGACAAACAGACAGTCAGTCAAGACTGACAGACAGACAGATAGTCAGACAGACAGACAGACAGTCTGTCAAGACAGACAGACAGTCAGTCAAAACAGACAGACAGTCAGTCAAGACAGACAGACAGTCAGTCAAGACAGACAGATAGTCAGTCAAGACAGACAGACAGTCAGTCAAGACAGACAGACAGTCAGTCAAGACAGACATACAGTAGTCAAGACAGACAAACAGTCAGTCAAGACAGACAGAAAGTCAGTCAAGACAGACAGACAATCAGTCAAGACAGACAAACGGACAGGCAGATAGTGAAGACAAACAGACAGACAGTCAGTCAAGACACACAGACAGATAGACAGTCAGTCAAGACACACAGACAGGCAGATAGTCAGTCAAGACAGACAGACAGTCAGTCAAGACACACTGACAGACAGTCAGTCAAGACAGACAGACAGACAGTCAGTCAAGACAAACAGACAGATAGACAGTCAGTCAAGACAGACAGACAGACAGTCAGTCAAGACAGACAGATAGACAGTCAGTCAAGAAAGACAGACAGACAGATAGTCAGACAGACAGACAGACAGTCAGTCAAGACAGACAGACAGTCAGTCAAGACAGACAGACAGTCAGTCAAGACAGACAGACAGTCAGTCAAGACAGACAGACAGTCAGTCAAGACCTTCAGACAGTCAGGCAAGACCTTCAGACAGTCAGTCAAGACAGAGAGACAGTCAGTCAAGACAGACAGACAGAAAGACAGACAGACATTCAGTCAAGACAGACAGACAGTCAGTCAAGACAGAGAGACAGTCAGTCAAGACGGACAGACAGAAAGACAGACAGACATTCAGTTAAGACAGACAGACAGACAGTCACTCAAGACAGACAGACAGACAGTCAGTCAAGACAGAGAGACATACAGTCAGTCAAGACACACAGACAGGCAGATAGTCAGTCAAGACAGACAGACAGACAGTCAGTCAAGACACACTGACAGACAGTCAGTCAAGACAGACAGACAGACAGTCAGTCAAGACAAACAGACAGATAGACAGTCAGTCAAGACAGACAGACAGACAGTCAGTCAAGACAGACAGATAGACAGTCAGTCAAGAAAGACAGACAAACAGACAGACAGACAAACAGACAGTCAGTCAAGACAGACAGACAGACAGATAGTCAGACAGACAGTCAAGTCATATAGTCAGTCAAGACAGACAGTCAGACAGTCAGTCAAGACACACTGACAGACAGTCAGTCAAGACAGACAGACAGACAGTCAGTCAAGACAAACAGACAGATAGACAGTCAGTCAAGACAGACAGACAGACAGTCAGTCTAGACAGACAGACAGACATTCAGTCAAGACAAACAGACAGACAGTCAGTCAAGAAAGACAAACATTCAGTCAGTCAAGACAGACAGACATACAGACAGTCAGTCAAGACAGACAGACAGACAGTCAAGACAGACAGACAGACAGACAGACAGTCAGTCAAGACTGACTGACAGACAGTCAGTCAGTCAAGACACAGACAGAGAGACAGTCAGTCAAGACAGCCAGACAGACAGACAGACAGACATTCAGTCTAGACAGACAGACAGACAGACAGTCAAGGCAGACAGACAGACAGTCAGTCAGTCAAGACAGACAGACAGACAGTCAGTCAAGACACACAGACAGATAGACAGTCTGTCAAGACAGACAGACAGACAGACATTCAGTCAAGACAGATAGACCGACAGTCCGTCAAGACAGACAGACAGACAGTCAAGACAGACAGACAGACAGTCAGTCAAGACAGACAGACAGACAGATAGTCAGACAGACAGACAGACAGTCAGTCAAGACATTCAGTCAAGACAGACAGACAGTCATTCAAGACAGACAGACAGTCAGCCAAGACAGACAGACAGTCAAGACAGACAGACGGACAGACAGATAGTCAAGACAGACAGACAGAAAGACAGACAGTCAGTCAAGACACACAGACAGACAGACAGACAGACATTCAGTCAAGACAGACAGACAGTCAGTCAGTCAGGACAGACAGACAGACAGTCAGTCAAGACAGACAGACAGACAGTCAGTCTAGACAGACAAACAGACATTCAGTCAAGACAAACAGATGGACAGTCAGTCAAGAAGCACAAACATTCAATCAGTCAAGACAGACAGACAGACAGATAGTCAGTCAAGACAGACAGACAGATAGACAGTCAGTCAAGACAGACAGACAGACAGACATTCAGTCGAGACAGATAGACAGACATTCAGTCGAGACAGATAGACAGACATTCAGTAAAGACAGAAAGACAGACAGTCAGTCAAGACACACAGACAGACAGATTGTCAGTCAAGACAGACAGACAGACATACATTCAGTCAACACAGACAGACAGACAGTCAGTCAAGACACACAGACTGATAGACAGGCAGTCAATACAGACAAACGGACAGACAGACGGTCAGTCAAGACAGACAGACAGACAGACAGTCAGTCAAGGCAGACAGACAAACAGACAGTCAGTTAAGACAGACAAATAGTCAGTCAAGACAGAGAGACAGACAGTCAGTCAAGACAGACAGACAGTCAGTCAAGACAAACAGACAGTCAGTCAAGACAGACAGACAGACAGATAGTCAGAGAGACAGACAGACAGTCAGTCAAGATAGACAGAGAGTCAGTCAGTCAAGACAGACAGATAGACAGTCAGTCAAGAAAGACAGACAAACAGACAGACAGACAAACAGACAGTCAGTTAAGACAGACAGATAGTCAAACAGACAGACAGACAGTCAGTCAAGACAGACAGACAGTCAGTCAAGACAACAGACAGACAGTCAGTCAAGACGCAGACAGAGAGACAGTCAGTCAAGACAGACAGACATTCAGTCAAGACAGACAAACAGACAGTCAGTAAAGACAGACAGACAGTCAGTCAAGACAGACAGACAGTCAGTCAAGACAGACAGACAGTCAGTCAAGACAGACAGACAGTCAGTCAAGACAGACAGACAGTCAGTCAAGACAGACAGACAGTCAGTCAAGACAGACAGACAGTCAGTCAAGACAACAGACAGACAGTCAGTCAAGACGTAGACAGAGAGACAGTCAGTCAAGACAGACAGACATTCAGTCAAGACAGACAAACAGACAGTCAGTAAAGACAGACAGACAGTCAGTCAAGACAGACAGACAGTCAGTCAAGACAGACAGACAGTCAGTCTAGACAGACAAACAGACATTCAGTGAAGACAAACAGATAGACAGTCAGTCAAGAAAGACAAACATTCAGTCAGTCAAGACAGACGGACAGACAGACAGTCAGTCAAGACACACAGACAGATAGACAGTCAGTCAAGACAGACAGACAGACAGACATTCAGTCGAGACAGATAGACAGACATTCAGTCAAGACAGAAAGACAGACAGTCAGTCAAGACACACAGACAGACAGATTGTCAGTCAAGACAGAAAGACAGACATACATTCAGTCAACACAGACAGACAGACAGTCAGTCAAGACACACAGACTGATAGACAGTCAGTCAATACAGACAAACGGACAGACAGACGGTCAGTCAAGACAGACAGACAGACAGACAGTCAGTCAAGACAGACAGACAAACAGACAGTCAGTTAAGACAGACAAATAGTCAGTCAAGACAGAGAGACAGACAGTCAGTCAAGACAGACAGACAGTCAGTCAAGACAAACAGACAGTCAGTCAAGACAGACAGACAGACAGATAGTCAGAGAGACAGACAGACAGTCAGTCAAGATAGACAGAGAGTCAGTCAGTCAAGACAGACAGATAGACAGTCAGTCAAGAAAGACAGACAAACAGACAGACAGACAAACAGACAGTCAGTTAAGACAGACAGATAGTCAAACAGACAGACAGACAGTCAGTCAAGACAGACAGACAGTCAGTCAAGACAACAGACAGACAGTCAGTCAAGACGCAGACAGAGAGACAGTCAGTCAAGACAGACAGACATTCAGTCAAGACAGACAAACAGACAGTCAGTAAAGACAGACAGACAGTCAGTCAAGACAGACAGACAGTCAGTCAAGACAGACAGACAGTCAGTCAAGACAGACAGACAGTCAGTCAAGACAGACAGACAGTCAGTCAAGACAGACAAACAGTCAGTCAAGACAGACAGACAGTCAGTCAAGAAAGACAGACAGACAGTCAGTAAAGACAGACAGACAGTCAGTCAAGACAGACAGACAGTCAGTCAAGACAAACAGACAGTCAGTCAAGACAGACAGACAGACAGATAGTCAGAGAGACAGACAGACAGTCAGTCAAGATAGACAGAGAGTCAGTCAGTCAAGACAGACAGATAGACAGTCAGTCAAGAAAGACAGACAAACAGACAGACAGACAAACAGACAGTCAGTTAAGACAGACAGATAGTCAAACAGACAGACAGACAGTCAGTCAAGACAGACAGACAGTCAGTCAAGACAACAGACAGACAGTCAGTCAAGACGCAGACAGAGAGACAGTCAGTCAAGACAGACAGACAGTCAGTCAAGACAGACAGACAGTCAGTCAAGACAGACAAACAGTCAGTCAAGACAGACAGACATTCAGTCAAGACAGACAAACAGACAGTCAGTAAAGACAGACAGACAGTCAGTCAAGACAGACAGACAGTCAGTCAAGACAGACAGACAGTCAGTCAAGACTGACAGACAGACAGTCAGTCAAGACTGACAGACAGACAGTCAGTCAGTCAAGACACAAAGAGGTAGACAGTCAGCCAAGAGACAGTCAGTCAAGACAGACAGACAGACAGTCAGTCAGTCAAGACACAGACAGAGAGACAGTCAGTCAAGACAGACAGACAGACAGACATTCAGTCTAGACAGACAGACAGACAGACAGTCAAGACAGACAGACAGACATACAGAAAGACAGACAGTCAGACAGACAGTCAGTCAAGACAGAAAGACAGTCAGTCAAGACAGACAGACAGTCAGTCAAGACAGACAGACAGTCGGTCAAGACAGACAGACGGACAGACAGACAGTCAAGACCGACAGACAGACAAACATGAAAAACAGAGAGTCAGTCAAGACAGACAGACAGACAGTCAGTCAAGACAGACAGACAGACAGTCAGTCAAGACAACAGACAGACAGTCAGTCAAGACACAGACAGAGAGACAGTCAATGAAGACAGACAGACATTCAGTCAAGACAGACAAACAGACAGTCAGTAAAGACAGACAGACAATCAGTCAAGACAGACAGACAGTCAGTCAAGACAGACAGACAGTCAGTCAAGACAGACAGACAGTCAGTCAAGAGAGACAAACAGTCAGTCAAGACAGACTGACAGTCAGTCAAGAAAGACAGACAGACAGTCAGTCAAGACTGACAGACAGACAGTCAGTCACTCAAGACACAGATAGAGAGACAGTCAGTCAAGACAGACAGACAGACAGTCAGTCAGTCAAGACACAGACAGAGAGACAGTCAGTCAAGACAGACAGACAGACAGACATTCAGTCTAGACAGACAGACAGACAGACAGTCAAGACAGACAGACAGACATACAGAAAGACAGACAGTCAGTCAAGACAGACAGACAGACAGTCAGTCAATACTGACAGACAGACAGTCAGTCAGTCAAGACACACAGACTGATAGACAGGCAGTCAATACAGACAAACGGACAGACAGACGGTCAGTCAAGACAGACAGACAGACAGACAGTCAGTCAAGACAGACAGACAAACAGACAGTCAGTTAAGACAGACAAATAGTCAGTCAAGACAGAGAGACAGACAGTCAGTCAAGACAGACAGACAGTCAGTCAAGACAAACAGACAGTCAGTCAAGACAGACAGACAGACAGACAAACAGACTGTCAGTAAGACAGACAGATAGTCAAACAGACAGACAGACAGTCAGTCAAGACAGACAGACAGTCAGTCAAGACAACAGACAGACAGTCAGTCAAGACGCAGACAGAGAGACAGTCAGTCAAGACAGACAGACATTCAGTCAAGACAGACAAACAGACAGTCAGTAAAGACAGACAGACAGTCAGTCAAGACAGACAGACAGTCAGTCAAGACAGACAGACAGTCAGTCAAGACAGACAGACAGTCAGTCAAGACAGACAGACAGTCAGTCAAGACAGACAAACAGTCAGTCAAGAAAGACAGACAGACAGTCAGTCAAGACTGACAGACAGACAGTCAGTCAAGACTGACAGACAGACAGTCAGTCAGTCAAGACACAGAGAGGTAGACAGTCAGTCAAGAGACAGTCAGTCAAGACAGACAGACAGACAGTCAGTCAGTCAAGACACAGACAGAGAGACAGTCAGTCAAGACAGACAGACAGACAGACATTCAGTCTAGACAGACAGACAGACAGACAGTCAAGACAGACAGACAGACATACAGAAAGACAGACAGTCAGACAGACAGTCAGTCAAGACAGAAAGACAGTCAGTCAAGACAGACAGACAGTCAGTCAAGACAGACAGACAGTCGGTCAAGACAGACAGACGGACAGACAGACAGTCAAGACCGACAGACAGACAAACATGAAAAACAGAGAGTCAGTCAAGACAGACAGACAGACAGTCAGTCAATACTGACAGACAGACAGACAGTCAGTCAAGACAACAGACAGACAGTCAGTCAAGACACAGACAGAGAGACAGTCAATGAAGACAGACAGACATTCAGTCAAGACAGACAAACAGACAGTCAATAAAGACAGACAGACAGTCAGTCAAGACAGGCAGACAGACAGTCAGTCAAGACAGACAGACAGTCAGTCAAGACAGACAGACAGTCAGTCAAGAGAGACAAACAGTCAGTCAAGACAGACAGACAGTCAGTCAAGAAAGACAGACAGACAGTCAGTCAAGACTGACAGACAGACAGTCAGTCAGTCAAGACACAGAGAGAGAGACAGTCAGTCAAGACAGACAGACAGACAGTCAGTCAGTCAAGACACAGACAGAGAGACAGTCAGTCAAGACAGACAGACAGACAGACATTCAGTCAAGACAACAGACAGACAGTCAGTCAAGACACAGACAGAGAGACAGTCAATGAAGACAGACAGACATTCAGTCAAGACAGACAAACAGACAGTCAATAAAGACAGACAGACAGTCAGTCAAGACAGACAGACAGTCAGTCAAGACAGACAGACAGTCAGTCAAGACAGACAGACAGTCAGTCAAGAGAGACAAACAGTCAGTCAAGACAGACAGACAGTCAGTCAAGAAAGACAGACAGACAGTCAGTCAAGACTGACAGACAGACAGTCAGTCAGTCAAGACACAGAGAGAGAGACAGTCAGTCAAGACAGACAGACAGACAGTCAGTCAGTCAAGACACAGACAGAGAGACAGTCAGTCAAGACAGACAGACAGACAGACATTCAGTCTAGACAGACAGACAGACAGACAGTCAAGACAACAGACAGACAGTCAGTCAAGACGCAGACAGAGAGACAGTCAGTCAAGACAGACAGACATTCAGTCAAGACAGACAAACAGACAGTCAGTCAAGACAGACAGACAGTCAGTCAAGACAGACAGACAGTCAGTCAAGACAGACAGACAGTCAGTCAAGACAGACAGACAGTCAGTCAAGACAGACAGACAGTCAGTCAAGACAGACAAACAGTCAGTCAAGACAGACAAACAGTCAGTCAAGACAGACAGACAGTCAGTCAAGAAAGACAGACAGACAGTCAGTCAAGACTGACAGACAGACAGTCAGTCAGTCAAGACACAGAGAGGTAGACAGTCAGTCAAGAGACAGTCAGTCAAGACAGACAGACAGACAGTCAGTCAGTCAAGACACAGACAGAGAGACAGTCAGTCAAGACAGACAGACAGACAGACATTCAGTCTAGACAGACAGACAGACAGACAGTCAAGACAGACAGACAGACATACAGAAAGACAGACAGTCAGACAGACAGTCAGTCAAGACAGAAAGACAGTCAGTCAAGACAGACAGACAGTCAGTCAAGACAGACAGACAGTCGGTCAAGACAGACAGACGGACAGACAGACAGTCAAGAGAGTCAGACAGACAGACAGAAAGACTGACAGTCAGTCAAGACAGACAGACAGACAGTCAGTCAAGACACAGACAGAGAGACAGTCAGTCAAGACAGACAGACAGAAAGACAGACAGACATTCAGTCAAGACAGACAGGCAGACAGTCACTCAAGACAGACAGACAGACAGTCAGTCAAGACAGAGAGACAGACAGTCAGTCAAGACAAACAGACAGACAGTCAGGCAAGACAGACAGACAGACAGATAGTCAGTCAAGACAGACAGAAAGACAACCAGACAGACATTCAGTCAAGACAGAAAGACAGACAGTCAGTCAAGACACACAGACAGATAGACAGTCAGTCAAGACAGACAGACAGTCAGTCAAGACAGACATACAGTAGTCAAGACATACAAACAGTCAGTCAAGACAGACAGACAGTCAGTCAAGCAGACAGACAATCAGTCAAGACAGACAGACGGACAGGCAGACAGTCAAGACAAACAGACAGACAGAAAGACAGACAGTCAGTCAAGACAGACAGACAGACAGTCAGTCAAGACAGACAGACAGACAGTCAGTCAAGACACACTGACAGACAGTCAGTCAAGACAGACAGACAGACAGTCAGTCAAGACAAACAGACAGATAGACAGTCAGTCAAGACAGACAGACAGACAGCCAGTCTAGACAGACAGACAGACATTCAGTCAAGACAAACAGACAGACAGTCAGTCAAGACAGACAAACATTCAGTCAGTCAAGACAGACAGACAGAGAGACAGACAGTCAGTCAAGACAGACAGACAGACAGTCAGTCAAGACTGACAGACAGACAGTCAGTCAGTCAGTCAAGACAAAGACAGAGAGACAGTCAGTCAAGACAGCCAGACAGACAGAGAGACAGACATTCAGTCTAGACAGACAGACAGACAGAAAGTCAAGGCAGACAGACAGACAGTCAGTCAGTCAAGACAGACAGACAGACAGTCAGTCAAGACACAGACAGAGAGACAGTCAGTCAAGACAGACAGACAGAAAGACAGACAGACATTCAGTCAAGACAGACAGACAGACAGTCAGTCAAGACAGACAGACAGACAGTCAGTCAAGACACACAGACAGATAGACAGTCAGTCAAGACAGACAGACAGTCAATCAGTCAAGACAGACAGACAGACAGTCAGTCAAGACACACTGACAGACAGTCAGTCAAGACAGACAGACAGACAGTCAGTCAAGACAAACAGACAGATAGACAGTCAGTCAAGACAGACAGACAGAAAGACACACAGACATTCAGTCAAGACAGACAGTCACTCAAGACAGACAGACAGACAGTCAGTCAAGACACACAGACAGACAAACAGTCAGTCAAGACAGACAGACAGTCAGTCAAGCAGACAGACAATCAGTCAAGACAGACAGACGGACAGGCAGACAGTCAAGACAAACAGACAGACAGAAAGACAGACAGTCAGTCAAGACTGACAGACAGACAGTCAGTCAAGACAGACAGACAGACAGTCAGTCAAGACAGACAGACAGACAGTCAGTCAAGACACACTGACAGACAGTCAGTCAAGACAGACAGACAGACAGTCAGTCAAGACAAACAGACAGATAGACAGTCAGTCAAGACAGACAGACATAAAGACACACAGACATTCAGTCAAGACAGACAGTCACTCAAGACAGACAGACAGACAGTCAGTCAAGATAGAGAGACAGACAGTCAGTCAAGACAAACAGACAGATAGTCAGGCAAGACAGACAGACAGACAGATAGTCAGTCAAGAAAGACAGAAAGACAACCAGACAGACATTCAGTCAAGACAGAAAGACAGACAGTCAGTCAAGACACACAGACAGATAGACAGTCAGTCAAGACAGACAGACAGTCAAGACAGACAGACAGTCAGTCAAGACACACTGACAGACAGTCAGTCAAGACAAACAGACAGACAGTCAGTCAAGACAAACAGGCAGATTGACAGTCAGTCAAGACAGACAGACAGACAGTCAGTCAAGACAGACAGACAGACAGTCAGTCAAGACAGACAGACAAGCAGACAGTCAGTCAAGACTGACAGACAGACAGATAGTCAGACAGACAGACAGACAGTCAGTCAAGACAGACAGACAGTCAGTCAAGACAGACAGACAGTCAGTCAAGACAGACAGACAGTCAGTCAAGACAGACAGACAGTCAGTCAAGACAGACAGAGAGTCAGTCAAGACAGACAGACAGTCAGTCAAGACAGACAGACGGACAGACAGACAGTCAAGAGAGTCAGACAGACAGACAGAAAGACTGACAGTCAGTCAAGACAGACAGACATACAGTCAGTCAAGACACAGACAGAGAGACAGTCAGTCAAGACAGACAGACAGAAAGACAGACAGACATTCAGTCAAGAAAGACAGACAGACAGTCACTCAAGACAGACAGACAGACAGTCAGTCAAGACAGAGAGACAGACAGTCAGTCAAGACAAATAGACAGACAGTCAGGCAAGACAGACAGACAGACAGATAGTCAGTCAAGACAGACAGAAAGACAACCAGACAGACATTCAGTCAAGACAGAAAGACAGACAGTCAGTCAAGACACACAGACAGATAGACAGTCAGTCAAGAGAGACAGACAGTCAGTCAAGACAGACATACAGTAGTCAAGACAGACAAACAGTCAGTCAAGACAGACAGACAGTCAGTCAAGCAGACAGACAATCAGTCAAGACAGACAGACGGACAGGCAGACAGTCAAGACAAACAGACAGACAGAAAGACAGACAGTCAGTCAAGACAGACAGACAGACAGTCAGTCAAGACAGACAGACAGACAGTCAGTCAAGACACACTGACAGACAGTCAGTCAAGACAGACAGACAGACAGTCAGTCAAGACAAACAGACAGATAGACAGTCAGTCAAGACAGACAGACAGACAGTCAGTCGAGACAGACAGACAGACATTCAGTCAAGACAAACAGACAGACAGTCAGTCAAGACAGACAAACATTCAGTCAGTCAAGACAGACAGACGTAAAGGCAGTCAGTCAAGACTGACAGACAGACAGATAGTAAGACAGACAGATAGACAGTCAGTCAAGACAGACAGACAGTCAGACAGACAGACATTGAGTCAAGACAGATAGACCGACATTCCGTCAAGACAGACAGACAGACAGTCAAGACAGACAGACAGACAGTCAGTCAAGACAGACAGACAGACAGATAGTCAGACAGACAGTCAGTCAAGACATTCAGTCAAGACAGACAGACAGTCATTCAAGACAGACAGACAGTCAGTCAAGATAGACAGACAGTCAAGACAGACAGACTGACAGACAGACAGTCAAGACAGACAAACAGAAAGACAGACAGTCAGTCAAGACACACAGACAGACAGACAGACAGACGTTCAGTCAAGACAGACAGACAGACAGTCAGTCAAGACAGACAGACAGTCAGTCAAGACAGACAGACAGTTAGTCAAGACAGACAGACAGTCAGTCAAGACAGACAGACGGACAGTCAGTCAAGACACAGACAGAGAGACAGTCAGTCAAGACAGAAAGACAGAAAGACAGACAGACATTCAGTCAAGACAGACAGACAGACAGTCACTCAAGACAGACAGACAGACAGTCAGTCAAGACACAGAGACAGACAGTCAGTCAAGACAAACAGACAGACAGTCAGGCAAGACAGACAGACAGACAGATAGTCAGTCAAGACAGACAGAAAGACAACCAGACAGACATTCAGTCAAGACAGAAAGACAGACAGTCAGTCAAGACACACAGACAGATAGACGGTCAGTCAAGACAGACAGACAGTCAGTCAAGACAGACATACAGTAGTCAAGACAGACAAACAGTCAGTCAAGACAGACAGACAGTCAGTCAAGCAGACAGACAATCAGTCAAGACAGACAGACGGACAGGCAGACAGTCAAGACAAACAGACAGACAGAAAGACAGACAGTCAGTCAAGACAGACAGACAGACAGTCAGTCAAGACAAACAGACAGACAGTCAGGCAAGACAGACAGACAGACAGATAGTCAGTCAAGACATACAGAAAGACAACCAGACAGACATTCAGTCAAGACAGAAAGTCAGACAGTCAGTCATGACACACAGACAGATAGACGGTCAGTCAAGACAGACAGACAGTCAGTCAAGACAGACATACAGTAGTCAAGACAGACAAACAGTCAGTCAAGACAGACAGACAGTCAGTCAAGCAGACAGACAATCAGTCAAGACAGACAGACGGACAGGCAGACAGTCAAGACAAAAAGACAGACAGAAAGACAGACAGTCAGTCAAGACAGACAGACAGACAGTCAGTCAAGACAGACAGACAGACAGTCAGTCAAGACACACTGACAGACAGTCAGTCAAGACAGACAGACAGACAGTCAGTAAAGACAAATAGACAGATAGACAGTCAGTCAAGACAGACAGACAGAAAGACAGACAGACATTCAGTCAAGACAGACAGACAGACAGTCACTCAAGACAGACAGACAGACAGTCAGTCAAGACAGAGAGACAGACAGTCAGTCAAGACAAACAGACAGACAGTCAGGCACGACAGACAGACAGACAGATAGTCAGTCAAGACAGACAGAAAGACAACCAGACAGACATTCAGTCAAGACAGAAAGACAGACAGTCAGTCAAGACACACAGACAGATAGACAGTCAGTCAAGACAGACAGACAGTCAAGACAGACAGACAGACAGTCAGTCAAGACACACTGACAGAAAGTCAGTCAAGACAAACAGACAGACAGTCAGTCAAGACAAACAGGCAGATTGACAGTCAGTCAAGACAGACAGACAGACAGTCAGTCAAGACAGATAGACAGACAGTCAGTCAAGACAGACAGACAAGCAGACAGTCAGTCAAGACTGACAGACAGACAGATAGTCAGACAGACAGACAGACAGTCAGTCAAGACAGACAGACAGTCAGTCAAGACAGACAAACAGTCAGTCAAGACAGACAGACAGTCAGTCAAGCAGACAGACAATCAGTCAAGACAGACAGACGGACAGGCAGACAGTCAAGACAAACAGACAGACAGAAAGACAGACAGTCAGTCAAGACGGACAGACAGACAGTCAGTCAAGACAAACAGACAGACAATCAGGCAAGACAGACAGACAGACAGATAGTCAGTCAAGACATACAGAAAGACAACCAGACAGACATTCAGTCAAGACAGAAAGACAGACAGTCAGTCATGACACACAGACAGATAGACGGTCAGTCAAGACAGACAGACAGTCAGTCAAGACAGACATACAGTAGTCAAGACAGACAAACAGTCAGTCAAGACAGACAGACAGTCAGTCAAGCAGACAGACAATCAGTCAAGACAGACAGACGGACAGGCAGACAGTCAAGACAAAAAGACAGACAGAAAGACAGACAGTCAGTCAAGACAGACAGACAGACAGTCAGTCAAGACAGACAGACAGACAGTCAGTCAAGACACACTGACAGACAGTCAGTCAAGACAGACAGACAGACAGTCAGTAAAGACAAATAGACAGATAGACAGTCAGTCAAGAAAGACAGACAGAAAGACAGACAGACATTCAGTCAAGACAGACAGACAGACAGTCACTCAAGACAGACAGACAGACAGTCAGTCAAGACAGAGAGACAGACAGTCAGTCAAGACAAACAGACAGACAGTCAGGCAAGACAGACAGACAGACAGATAGTCAGTCAAGACAGACAGAAAGACAACCAGACAGACATTCAGTCAAGACAGAAAGACAGACAGTCAGTCAAGACACACAGACAGATAGACAGTCAGTCAAGACAGACAGACAGTCAAGACAGACAGAAAGACAGTCAGTCAAGACACACTGACAGACAGTCAGTCAAGACAAACAGACAGACAGTCAGTCAAGACAAACAGGCAGATTGACAGTCAGTCAAGACAGACAGACAGACAGTCAGTCAAGACAGATAGACAGACAGTCAGTCAAGACAGACAGACAAGCAGACAGTCAGTCAAGACTGACAGACAGACAGATAGTCAGACAGACAGTCAGTCAAGACAGACAGACAGTCAGTCAAGACAGACAGACAGTCAGTCAAGACAGACAGACAGTCAGTCAAGACAGACAGACAGTCAGTCAAGACAGACAGAGAGTCAGTCAAGACAGACAGACAGTCAGTCAAGACAGACAGACAGTCAGTCAAGACAGACAGACGGACAGACAGACAGTCAAGAGAGTCAGACAGACAGACAGAAAGACTGACAGTCAGTCAAGACAGACAGACAGACAGTCAGTCAAGACACAGACAGAGAGACAGTCAGTCAAGACAGACAAACAGAAAGACAGACAGACATTCAGTCAAGACAGACAGACAGACAGTCACTCAAGACAGACAGACAGACAGTCAGTCAAGACAGAGAGACAGACAGTCAGTCAAGACAAACAGACAGACAGTCAGGCAAGACAGACAGACAGACAGATAGTCAGTCAAGACAGACAGAAAGATAACCAGACAGACATTCAGTCAAGACAGAAAGACATACAGTCAGTCAAGACACACAGACAGATAGACAGTCAGTCAAGACAGACAGACAGTCAGTCAAGACAGACATACAGTAGTCAAGACAGACAAACAGTCAGTCAAGACAGACAGACAGTCAGTCAAGCAGACAGACAATCAGTCAAGACAGACAGACGGACAGGCAGACATTCAAGACAAACAGACAGACAGAAAGACAGACAGTCAGTCAAGACAGACAGACAGACAGTCAGTCAAGACAGACAGACAGACAGTCAGTCAAGACACCCTGACAGACAGTCAGTCAAGACAGACAGACAGACAGTCAGTCAAGACAAACAGAAAGATAGACAGTCAGTCAAGACAGACAGACAGACACTCAGTCTAGACAGACAGACAGACATTCAGTCAAGACACACAGACAGATAGACAGTCAGTCAAGACAGACAGACAGTCAAGACAGACAGACAGACAGTCAGTCAAGACACACTGACAGACAGTCAGTCAAGACAAACAGACAGACAGTCAGTCAAGACAAACAGGCAGATTGACAGTCAGTCAAGACAGACAGACAGACAGTCAGTCAAGACAGACAGACAGACAGTCAGTCAAGACAGACAGACAGACAGTCAGTCAAGACAGACAGACAAGCAGACAGTCAGTCAAGACTGACAGACAGACAGATAGTCAGACAGACAGACAGACAGTCAGTCAAGACAGACAGACAGTCAGTCAAGACAGACAGACAGTCAGTCAAGACAGACAGACAGTCAGTCAAGACAGACAGACAGTCAGTCAAGACAGACAGACAGTCAGTCAAGACAGACAGAGAGTCAGTCAAGACAGACAGACAGTCAGTCAAGACAGACAGACAGTCAGTCAAGACAGACAGACGGACAGACAGACAGTCAAGAGAGTCAGACAGACAGACAGAAAGACTGACAGTCAGTCAAGACCGACAGACAGACAGTCAGTCAAGACACAGACAGAGAGACAGTCAGTCAAGACAGACAAACAGAAAGACAGACAGACATTCAGTCAAGACAGACAGACAGACAGTCACTCAAGACAGACAGACAGACAGTCAGTCAAGACAGAGAGACAGACAGTCCGTCAAGACAAACAGACAGGCAGTCAGGCAAGACAGAAAGACATACAGTCAGTCAAGACACACAGACAGATAGACAGTCAGTCAAGATAGACAGACAGTCAGTCAAGACAGACATACAGTAGTCAAGACAGACAAACAGTCAGTCAAGACAGACAGACAGTCAGTCAAGCAGACAGACAATCAGTCAAGACAGACAGACGGACAGGCAGACAGTCAAGACAAACAGACAGACAGAAAGACAGACAGTCAGTCAAGACAGACAGACAGACAGTCAGTCAAGACAGACAGACAGACAGTCAGTCAAGACACCCTGACAGACAGTCAGTCAAGACAGACAGACAGACAGTCAGTCAAGACAAACAGAAAGATAGACAGTCAGTCAAGACAGACAGACAGACACTCAGTCTAGACAGACAGACAGACATTCAGTCAAGACAAACAGACAGACAGTCAGTCAAGACAGACAAACATTCAGTCAGTCAAGACAGACAGACAGACAGACAGAAAGACAGACAGTCAGTCAAGACAGACAGACAGACAGTCAGTCAAGACTGACAGACAGACAGTCAGTCAGTCAAGACAAAGACAGAGAGACAGTCAGTCAAGACAGCCAGACAGACAGAGAGACAGTCAAGACAGACAAACATTCAGTCAGTCAAGACAGACAGACGTACAGACAGTCAGTCAAGACTGACAGACAGACAGATAGTAAGACAGACAGATAGACAGTCAGTCAAGACAGACAGACAGTCAGACAGACAGACATTGAGTCAAGACAGATAGACCGACAGTCCGCCAAGACAGACAGACAGACAGTCAGTCAAGACAGACAGACAGACAGTCAGTCAAGACAGACAGACAGACAGATAGTCAGACAGACAGACAGACAGTCAGTCAAGACATTCAGTCAAGACAGACAGACAGTCATTCAAGACAGACAGACAGTCAGTCAAGATAGACAGACAGTCAAGACAGACAGACTGACAGACAGACAGTCAAGACAGACAAACAGAAAGACAGACAGTCAGTCAAGACACACAGACAGACAGACAGACAGACATTCAGTCAAGACAGACAGACAGACAGTCAGTCAAGACAGACAGACAGTCAGTCAAGACAGACAGACAGTTAGTCAAGACAGACAGACAGTCAGTCAAGACAGACAGACGGACAGTCAGTCAAGACACAGACAGAGAGACAGTCAGTCAAGACAGACAGACAGAAAGACAGACAGACATTCAGTCAAGACAGACAGACAGACAGTCACTCAAGACAGACAGACAGACAGTCAGTCAAGACAGAGAGACAGACAGTCAGTCAAGACAAACAGACAGACAGTCAGGCAAGACAGACAGACAGACAGATAGTCAGTCAAGACAGACAGAAAGACAGCCAGACAGACATTCAGTCAAGACAGAAAGACAGACAGTCAGTCAAGACACACAGACAGATAGACGGTCAGTCAAGACAGACAGACAGTCAGTCAAGACAGACATACAGTAGTCAAGACAGACAAACAGTCAGTCAAGACAGACAGACAGTCAGTCAAGCAGACAGACAATCAGTCAAGACAGACAGACGGACATGCAGACAGTCAAGACAAACAGACAGACAGAAAGACAGACAGTCAGTCAAGACAGACAGACAGACAGTCAGTCAAGACAAACAGACAGACAGTCAGGCAAGACAGACAGACAGACAGATAGTCAGTCAAGACATACAGAAAGACAACCAGACAGACATTCAGTCAAGACAGAAAGACAGACAGTCAGTCATGACACACAGACAGATAGACGGTCAGTCAAGACAGACAGACAGTCAGTCAAGACAGACATACAGTAGTCAAGACAGACAAACAGTCAGTCAAGACAGACAGACAGTCAGTCAAGCAGACAGACAATCAGTCAAGACAGACAGACGGACAGGCAGACAGTCAAGACAAAAAGACAGACAGAAAGACAGACAGTCAGTCAAGACAGACAGACAGACAGTCAGTCAAGACAGACAGACAGACAGTCAGTCAAGACACACTGACAGACAGTCAGTCAAGACAGACAGACAGACAGTCAGTAAAGACAAACAGACAGATAGACAGTCAGTCAAGACAGACAGACAGAAAGACAGACAGACATTCAGTCAAGACAGACAGACAGACAGTCACTCAAGACAGACAGACAGACAGTCAGTCAAGACAGAGAGACAGACAGTCAGTCAAGACAAACAGACAGACAGTCAGGCAAGACAGACAGACAGACAGATAGTCAGTCAAGACAGACAGAAAGACAACCAGACAGACATTCAGTCAAGACAGAAAGACAGACAGTCAGTCAAGACACACAGACAGATAGACAGTCAGTCAAGACAGACAGACAGTCAAGACAGACAGACAGACAGTCAGTCAAGACACACTGACAGACAGTCAGTCAAGACAAACAGACAGACAGTCAGTCAAGACAAACAGGCAGATTGACAGTCAGTCAAGACAGACAGACAGACAGTCAGGCAAGACAGACAGACAGACAGATAGTCAGTCAAGACATACAGAAAGACAACCAGACAGACATTCAGTCAAGACAGAAAGATAGACAGTCAGTCATGACACACAGACAGATGGACGGTCAGTCAAGACAGACAGACAGTCAGTCAAGCAGACAGACAATCAGTCAAGACAGACAGACGGACATGCAGACAGTCAAGACAAACAGACAGACAGAAAGACAGACAGTCAGTCAAGACAGACAGACAGACAGTCAGTCAAGACAAACAGACAGACAGTCAGGCAAGACAGACAGACAGACAGATAGTCAGTCAAGACATACAGAAAGACAACCAGACAGACATTCAGTCAAGACAGAAAGACAGACAGTCAGTCATGACACACAGACAGATAGACGGTCAGTCAAGACAGACAGACAGTCAGTCAAGACAGACATACAGTAGTCAAGACAGACAAACAGTCAGTCAAGACAGACAGACAGTCAGTCAAGCAGTTAGACAATCAGTCAAGACAGACAGACGGACAGGCAGACAGTCAAGACAAAAAGACAGACAGAAAGACAGACAGTCAGTCAAGACAGACAGACAGACAGTCAGTCAAGACAGACAGACAGACAGTCAGTCAAGACACACTGACAGACAGTCAGTCAAGACAGACAGACAGACAGTCAGTAAAGACAAACAGACAGATAGACAGTCAGTCAAGACAGACAGACAGAAAGACAGACAGACATTCAGTCAAGACAGACAGACAGACAGTCACTCAAGACAGACAGACAGACAGTCAGTCAAGACAGAGAGACAGACAGTCAGTCAAGACAAACAGACAGACAGTCAGGCAAGACAGACAGACAGACAGATAGTCAGTCAAGACAGACAGAAAGACAACCAGACAGACATTCAGTCAAGACAGAAAGACAGACAGTCAGTCAAGACACACAGACAGATAGACAGTCAGTCAAGACAGACAGACAGTCAAGACAGACAGACAGACAGTCAGTCAAGACACACTGACAGACAGTCAGTCAAGACAAACAGACAGACAGTCAGTCAAGACAAACAGGCAGATTGACAGTCAGTCAAGACAGACAGACAGACAGTCAGTCAAGACAGACAGACAGACAGTCAGTCAAGACAGACAGACAAGCAGACAGTCAGTCAAGACTGACAGACAGACAGATAGTCAGACAGACAGACAGACAGTCAGTCAAGACAGACAGACAAGCAGACAGTCAGTCAAGACAGACAGACAGTCAGTCAAGCAGACAGACAATCAGTCAAGACAGACAGACGGACAGGCAGATAGTCAAGACAAACAGACAGACAGAAAGACAGACAGTCAGTCAAGACAGACAGACAGAGAGTCAGTCAAGACAGACAGACAGACAGTCAGTCAAGACACCCTGACAGACAGTCAGTCAAGACAAACAGACAGACAGTCAGGCAAGACAGACAGACAGACAGATAGTCAGTCAAGACAGACAGAAAGATAACCAGACAGACATTCAGTCAAGACAGAAAGACATACAGTCAGTCAAGACACACAGACAGATAGACAGTCAGTCAAGACAGACAGACAGTCAGTCAAGACAGACATACAGTAGTCAAGACAGACAAACAGTCAGTCAAGACAGACAGACAGTCAGTCAAGCAGACAGACAATCAGTCAAGACAGACAGACGGACAGGCAGACATTCAAGACAAACAGACAGACAGAAAGACAGACAGTCAGTCAAGACAGACAGACAGACAGTCAGTCAAGACAGACAGACTTACAGTCAGTCAAGACACCCTGACAGACAGTCAGTCAAGACAGACAGACAGACAGTCAGTCAAGACAAACAGAAAGATAGACAGTCAGTCAAGACAGACAGACAGACACTCAGTCTAGACAGACAGACAGACATTCAGTCAAGACACACAGACAGATAGACAGTCAGTCAAGACAGACAGACAGTCAAGACAGACAGACAGACAGTCAGTCAAGACACACTGACAGACAGTCAGTCAAGACAAACAGACAGACAGTCAGTCAAGACAAACAGGCAGATTGACAGTCAGTCAAGACAGACAGACAGACAGTCAGTCAAGACAGACAGACAGACAGTCAGTCAAGACAGACAGACAGACAGTCAGTCAAGACAGACAGACAAGCAGACAGTCAGTCAAGACTGACAGACAGACAGATAGTCAGACAGACAGACAGACAGTCAGTCAAGACAGACAGACAGTCAGTCAAGACAGACAGACAGTCAGTCAAGACAGACAGACAGTCAGTCAAGACAGACAGACAGTCAGTCAAGACAGACAGAGAGTCAGTCAAGACAGACAGACAGTCAGTCAAGACAGACAGACAGTCAGTCAAGACAGACAGACGGACAGACAGACAGTCAAGAGAGTCAGACAGACAGACAGAAAGACTGACAGTCAGTCAAGACCGACAGACAGACAGTCAGTCAAGACACAGACAGAGAGACAGTCAGTCAAGACAGACAAACAGAAAGACAGACAGACATTCAGTCAAGACAGACAGACAGACAGTCACTCAAGACAGACAGACAGACAGTCAGTCAAGACAGAGAGACAGACAGTCCGTCAAGACAAACAGACAGGCAGTCAGGCAAGACAGAAAGACATACAGTCAGTCAAGACACACAGACAGATAGACAGTCAGTCAAGATAGACAGACAGTCAGTCAAGACAGACATACAGTAGTCAAGACAGACAAACAGTCAGTCAAGACAGACAGACAGTCAGTCAAGCAGACAGACAATCAGTCAAGACAGACAGACGGACAGGCAGACAGTCAAGACAAACAGACAGACAGAAAGACAGACAGTCAGTCAAGACAGACAGACAGACAGTCAGTCAAGACAGACAGACAGACAGTCAGTCAAGACACCCTGACAGACAGTCAGTCAAGACAGACAGACAGACAGTCAGTCAAGACAAACAGAAAGATAGACAGTCAGTCAAGACAGACAGACAGACACTCAGTCTAGACAGACAGACAGACATTCAGTCAAGACAAACAGACAGACAGTCAGTCAAGACAGACAAACATTCAGTCAGTCAAGACAGACAGACAGACAGACAGAAAGACAGACAGTCAGTCAAGACAGACAGACAGACAGTCAGTCAAGACTGACAGACAGACAGTCAGTCAGTCAAGACAAAGACAGAGAGACAGTCAGTCAAGACAGCCAGACAGACAGAGAGACAGTCAAGACAGACAAACATTCAGTCAGTCAAGACAGACAGACGTACAGACAGTCAGTCAAGACTGACAGACAGACAGATAGTAAGACAGACAGATAGACAGTCAGTCAAGACAGACAGACAGTCAGACAGACAGACATTGAGTCAAGACAGATAGACCGACAGTCCGTCAAGACAGACAGACAGACAGTCAAGACAGACAGACAGACAGTCAGTCAAGACAGACAGACAGACAGATAGTCAGACAGACAGACAGACAGTCAGTCAAGATATTCAGTCAAGACAGACAGACAGTCATTCAAGACAGACAGACAGTCAGTCAAGATAGACAGACAGTCAAGACAGACAGACTGACAGACAGACAGTCAAGACAGACAAACAGAAAGACAGACAGTCAGTCAAGACACACAGACAGACAGACAGACAGACATTCAGTCAAGACAGACAGACAGACAGTCAGTCAAGACAGACAGACAGTCAGTCAAGACAGACAGACTGTTAGTCAAGACAGACAGACAGTCAGTCAAGACAGACAGACGGACAGTCAGTCAAGACACAGACAGAGAGACAGTCAGTCAAGACAGACAGACAGAAAGACAGACAGACATTCAGTCAAGACAGACAGACAGACAGTCACTCAAGACAGACAGACAGACAGTCAGTCAAGACAGAGAGACAGACAGTCAGTCAAGACAAACAGACAGACAGTCAGGCAAGACAGACAGACAGACAGATAGTCAGTCAAGACAGACAGAAAGACAGCCAGACAGACATTCAGTCAAGACAGAAAGACAGACAGTCAGTCAAGACACACAGACAGATAGACGGTCAGTCAAGACAGACAGACAGTCAGTCAAGACAGACATACAGTAGTTAAGACAGACAAACAGTCAGTCAAGACAGACAGACAGTCAGTCAAGCAGACAGACAATCAGTCAAGACAGACAGACGGACATGCAGACAGTCAAGACAAACAGACAGACAGAAAGACAGACAGTCAGTCAAGACAGACAGACAGACAGTCAGTCAAGACAAACAGACAGACAGTCAGGCAAGACAGACAGACAGACAGATAGTCAGTCAAGACATACAGAAAGACAACCAGACAGACATTCAGTCAAGACAGAAAGACAGACAGTCAGTCATGACACACAGACAGATAGACGGTCAGTCAAGACAGACAGACAGTCAGTCAAGACAGACATACAGTAGTCAAGACAGACAAACAGTCAGTCAAGACAGACAGACAGTCAGTCAAGCAGACAGACAATCAGTCAAGACAGACAGACGGACAGGCAGACAGTCAAGACAAAAAGACAGACAGAAAGACAGACAGTCAGTCAAGACAGACAGACAGACAGTCAGTCAAGACAGACAGACAGACAGTCAGTCAAGACACACTGACAGACAGTCAGTCAAGACAGACAGACAGACAGTCAGTAAAGACAAACAGACAGATAGACAGTCAGTCAAGACAGACAGACAGAAAGACAGACAGACATTCAGTCAAGACAGACAGACAGACACTCACTCAAGACAGACAGACAGACAGTCAGTCAAGACAGAGAGACAGACAGTCAGTCAAGACAAACAGACAGACAGTCAGGCAAGACAGACAGACAGACAGATAGTCAGTCAAGACAGACAGAAAGACAACCAGACAGACATTCAGTCAAGACAGAAAGACAGACAGTCAGTCAAGACACACAGACAGATAGACAGTCAGTCAAGACAGACAGACAGTCAAGACAGACAGACAGACAGTCAGTCAAGACACACTGACAGACAGTCAGTCAAGACAAACAGACAGACAGTCAGTCAAGACAAACAGGCAGATTGACAGTCAGTCAAGACAGACAGACAGACAGTCAGGCAAGACAGACAGACAGACAGATAGTCAGTCAAGACATACAGAAAGACAACCAGACAGACATTCAGTCAAGACAGAAAGATAGACAGTCAGTCATGACACACAGACAGATGGACGGTCAGTCAAGACAGACAGACAGTCAGTCAAGCAGACAGACAATCAGTCAAGACAGACAGACGGACATGCAGACAGTCAAGACAAACAGACAGACAGAAAGACAGACAGTCAGTCAAGACAGACAGACAGACAGTCAGTCAAGACAAACAGACAGACAGTCAGGCAAGACAGACAGACAGACAGATAGTCAGTCAAGACATACAGAAAGACAACCAGACAGACATTCAGTCAAGACAGAAAGACAGACAGTCAGTCATGACACACAGACAGATAGACGGTCAGTCAAGACACACAGACAGTCAGTCAAGACAGACATACAGTAGTCAAGACAGACAAACAGTCAGTCAAGACAGACAGACAGTCAGTCAAGCAGTTAGACAATCAGTCAAGACAGACAGACGGACAGGCAGACAGTCAAGACAAAAAGACAGACAGAAAGACAGACAGTCAGTCAAGACAGACAGACAGACAGTCAGTCAAGACAGACAGACAGACAGTCAGTCAAGACACACTGACAGACAGTCAGTCAAGACAGACAGACAGACAGTCAGTAAAGACAAACAGACAGATAGACAGTCAGTCAAGACAGACAGACAGAAAGACAGACAGACATTCAGTCAAGACAGACAGACAGACAGTCACTCAAGACAGACAGACAGACAGTCAGTCAAGACAGAGAGACAGACAGTCAGTCAAGACAAACAGACAGACAGTCAGGCAAGACAGACAGACAGACAGATAGTCAGTCAAGACAGACAGAAAGACAACCAGACAGACATTCAGTCAAGACAGAAAGAGAGACAGTCAGTCAAGACACACAGACAGATAGACAGTCAGTCAAGACAGACAGACAGTCAAGACAGACAGACAGACAGTCAGTCAAGACACACTGACAGACAGTCAGTCAAGACAAACAGACAGACAGTCAGTCAAGACAAACAGGCAGATTGACAGTCAGTCAAGACAGACAGACAGACAGTCAGTCAAGACAGACAGACAGACAGTCAGTCAAGACAGACAGACAAGCAGACAGTCAGTCAAGACTGACAGACAGACAGATAGTCAGACAGACAGACAGACAGTCAGTCAAGACAGACAGACAGTCAGTCAAGACAGACAGACAGTCAGTCAAGACAGACAGACAGTCAGTCAAGACAGACAGACAGTCAGTCAAGACAGACAGAGAGTCAGTCAAGACAGACAGACAGTCAGTCAAGACAGACAGACAGTCAGTCAAGACAGACAGACGGACAGACAGACAGTCAAGAGAGTGAGACAGACAGACAGAAAGACTGACAGTCAGTCAAGACAGACAGACAAACAGTCAGTCAAGACACAGACAGAGAGACAGTCAGTCAAGACAGACAAACAGAAAGACAGACAGACATTCAGTCAAGACAGACAGACAGACAGTCACTCAAGACAGACAGACAGACAGTCAGTCAAGACAGAGAGACAGACAGTCAGTCAAGACAAACAGACAGACAGTCAGGCAAGACAGACAGACAGACAGATAGTCAGTCAAGACAGACAGAAAGATAACCAGACAGACATTCAGTCAAGACAGAAAGACATACAGTCAGTCAAGACACACAGACAGATAGACAGTCAGTCAAGACAGACAGACAGTCAGTCAAGACAGACATACAGTAGTCAAGACAGACAAACAGTCAGTCAAGACAGACAGACAGTCAGTCAAGCAGACAGACAATCAGTCAAGACAGACAGACGGACAGGCAGACAGTCAAGACAAACAGACAGACAGAAAGACAGACAGTCAGTCAAGACAGACAGACAGACAGTCAGTCAAGACAGACAGACAGACAGTCAGTCAAGACACCCTGACAGACAGTCAGTCAAGACAGACAGACAGACAGTCAGTCAAGACAAACAGAAAGATAGACAGTCAGTCAAGACAGACAGACAGACAGTCAGTCTAGACAGACAGACAGACATTCAGTCAGTCAGGACAGACAGACAGTCAGTCAAGACAGACAAACATTCAGTCAGTCAGGACAGACAGACAGACAGAAAGACAGACAGTCAGTCCAGACAGACAGACAGTCAAGACAGACAGACAGACAGTCAGTCAAGACACACTGACAGACAGTCAGTCAAGACAAACAGACAGACAGTCAGTCAAGACAAACAGGCAGATTGACAGTCAGTCAAGACAGACAGATAGACAGTCAGTCAAGACAGACAGACAGTCAATCAAGACAGACATACAGTAGTCAAGACAGACAAACAGTCAGTCAAGACAGACAGACAGTCAGTCAAGCACACAGACAATCAGTCAAGACAGACAGACGGACAGGCAGACAGTCAAGACAAACAGACAGACAGAAAGACAAACAGTCAGTCAAGACAGACAGACAGACAGTCAGTCAAGGCAGACAGACAGACTGTCAGTCAAGACACACTGACAGACAGTCAGTCAAGACAGACAGACAGACAGTCAGTCAAGACAAACAGACAGATAGACAGTCAGTCAAGACAGACAGACAGAAAGACACACAGACATTCAGTCAAGACAGACAGTCACTCAAGACAGACAGACAGACAGTCAGTCAAGATAGAGAGACAGACAGTCAGTCAAGACAAACAGACAGACAGTCAGGCAAGACAGACAGACAGACAGATAGTCAGTCAAGACAGACAGAAAGACAACCAGACAGACATTCAGTCAAGACAGAAAGACAGACAGTCAGTCAAGACACACAGACAGATAGACAGTCAGTCAAGACAGACAGACAGTCAAGACAGACAGACAGAAAGTCAGTCAAGACACACTGACAGACAGTCAGTCAAGACAAACAGACAGACAGTCAGCCAAGACAAACAGGCAGATTGACAGTCAGTCAAGACAGACAGACAGACAGTCAGTCAAGACAGACAGACAGACAGTCAGTCAAGACAGACAGACAAGCAGACAGTCAGTCAAGACTGACAGACAGACAGATAGTCAGACAGGCAGACAGGCAGACAGACAGTCAGTCAAGACAGACAGACAGTCAGTCAAGACAGACAGACAGTCAGTCAAGACAGACAGACAGTCAGTCAAGACAGACAGACAGTCAGTCAAGACAGACAGAGAGTCAGTCAAGACAGACAGACAGTCAGTCAAGACAGACAGACAGTCAGTCAAGACAGACAGACGGACAGACAGACAGTCAAGAGAGTCAGACAGACAGACAGAAAGACTGACAGTCAGTCAAGACAGACAGACAGACAGTCAGTCAAGACACAGACAGAGAGACAGTCAGTCAAGACAGACAGACAGAAAGACGGTCAGTCAAGACACAGACAGAGAGACAGTCAGTCAAGACACACAGACAGATAGACGGTCAGTCAAGACAGACAGACAGACAGTCAGTCAAGACACAGACAGAGAGACAGTCAGTCAAGACACACAGACAGATAGACGGTCAGTCAAGACAGACAGACAGTCAGTCAAGACAGACATACAGTAGTCAAGACAGACAAACAGTCAGTCAAGACAGACAGACAGTCAGTCAAGCAGACAGACAATCAGTCAAGACAGACAGACGGACAGGCAGACAGTCAAGACAAACAGACAGACAGAAAGACAGACAGTCAGTCAAGACAGACAGACAGACAGTCAGTCAAGACAAACAGACAGACAGTCAGGCAAGACAGACAGACAGACAGATAGTCAGTCAAGACATACAGAAAGACAACCAGACAGACATTCAGTCAAGACAGAAAGACAGACAGTCAGTCATGACACACAGACAGATAGACGGTCAGTCAAGACAGACAGACAGTCAGTCAAGACAGACATACAGTAGTCAAGACAGACAAACAGTCAGTCAAGACAGACAGACAGTCAGTCAAGCAGACAGACAATCAGTCAAGACAGACAGACGGACAGGCAGACAGTCAAGACAAAAAGACAGACAGAAAGACAGACAGTCAGTCAAGACAGACAGACAGACAGTCAGTCAAGACAGACAGACAGACAGTCAGTCAAGACACACTGACAGACAGTCAGTCAAGACAGACAGACAGACAGTCAGTAAAGACAAATAGACAGATAGACAGTCAGTCAAGACAGACAGACAGAAAGACAGACAGACATTCAGTCAAGACAGACAGACAGACAGTCACTCAAGACAGACAGACAGACAGTCAGTCAAGACAGAGAGACAGACAGTCAGTCAAGACAAACAGACAGACAGTCAGGCACGACAGACAGACAGACAGATAGTCAGTCAAGACAGACAGAAAGACAACCAGACAGACATTCAGTCAAGACAGAAAGACAGACAGTCAGTCAAGACACACAGACAGATAGACAGTCAGTCAAGACAGACAGACAGTCAAGACAGACAGACAGACAGTCAGTCAAGACACACTGACAGACAGTCAGTCAAGACAAACAGACAGACAGTCAGTCAAGACAAACAGGCAGATTGACAGTCAGTCAAGACAGACAGACAGACAGTCAGTCAAGACAGATAGACAGACAGTCAGTCAAGACAGACAGACAAGCAGACAGTCAGTCAAGACTGACAGACAGACAGATAGTCAGACAGACAGACAGACAGTCAGTCAAGACAGACAGACAGTCAGTCAAGACAGACAAACAGTCAGTCAAGACAGACAGACAGTCAGTCAAGCAGACAGACAATCAGTCAAGACAGACAGACGGACAGGCAGACAGTCAAGACAAACAGACAGACAGAAAGACAGACAGTCAGTCAAGACGGACAGACAGACAGTCAGTCAAGACAAACAGACAGACAATCAGGCAAGACAGACAGACAGACAGATAGTCAGTCAAGACATACAGAAAGACAACCAGACAGACATTCAGTCAAGACAGAAAGACAGACAGTCAGTCATGACACACAGACAGATAGACGGTCAGTCAAGACAGACAGACAGTCAGTCAAGACAGACATACAGTAGTCAAGACAGACAAACAGTCAGTCAAGACAGACAGACAGTCAGTCAAGCAGACAGACAATCAGTCAAGACAGACAGACGGACAGGCAGACAGTCAAGACAAAAAGACAGACAGAAAGACAGACAGTCAGTCAAGACAGACAGACAGACAGTCGGTCAAGACAGACAGACAGACAGTCAGTCAAGACACACTGACAGACAGTCAGTCAAGACAGACAGACAGACAGTCAGTAAAGACAAATAGACAGATAGACAGTCAGTCAAGACAGACAGACAGAAAGACAGACAGACATTCAGTCAAGACAGACAGACAGACAGTCACTCAAGACAGACAGACAGACAGTCAGTCAAGACAGAGAGACAGACAGTCAGTCAAGACAAACAGACAGACAGTCAGGCAAGACAGACAGACAGACAGATAGTCAGTCAAGACAGACAGAAAGACAACCAGACAGACATTCAGTCAAGACAGAAAGACAGACAGTCAGTCAAGACACACAGACAGATAGACAGTCAGTCAAGACAGACAGACAGTCAAGACAGACAGACAGACAGTCAGTCAAGACACACTGACAGACAGTCAGTCAAGACAAACAGACAGACAGTCAGTCAAGACAAACAGGCAGATTGACAGTCAGTCAAGACAGACAGACAGACAGTCAGTCAAGACAGATAGACAGACAGTCAGTCAAGACAGACAGACAAGCAGACAGTCAGTCAAGACTGACAGACAGACAGATAGTCAGACAGACAGACAGACAGTCAGTCAAGACAGACAGACAGTCAGTCAAGACAGACAGACAGTCAGTCAAGACAGACAGACAGTCAGTCAAGACAGACAGACAGTCAGTCAAGACAGACAGAGAGTCAGTCAAGACAAACAGACAGTCAGTCAAGACAGACAGACAGTCAGTCAAGACAGACAGACGGACAGACAGACAGTCAAGAGAGTCAGACAGACAGACAGAAAGACTGACAGTCAGTCAAGACAGACAGACAGACAGTCAGTCAAGACACAGACAGAGAGACAGTCAGTCAAGACAGACAAACAGAAAGACAGACAGACATTCAGTCAAGACAGACAGACAGACAGTCACTCAAGACAGACAGACAGACAGTCAGTCAAGACAGAGAGACAGACAGTCAGTCAAGACAAACAGACAGACAGTCAGGCAAGACAGACAGACAGACAGATAGTCAGTCAAGACAGACAGAAAGATAACCAGACAGACATTCAGTCAAGACAGAAAGACATACAGTCAGTCAAGACACACAGACAGATAGACAGTCAGTCAAGACAGACAGACAGTCAGTCAAGACAGACATACAGTAGTCAAGACAGACAAACAGTCAGTCAAGACAGACAGACAGTCAGTCAAGCAGACAGACAATCAGTCAAGACAGACAGACGGACAGGCAGACATTCAAGACAAACAGACAGACAGAAAGACAGACAGTCAGTCAAGACAGACAGACAGACAGTCAGTCAAGACAGACAGACAGACAGTCAGTCAAGACACCCTGACAGACAGTCAGTCAAGACAGACAGACAGACAGTCAGTCAAGACAAACAGAAAGATAGACAGTCAGTCAAGACAGACAGACAGACACTCAGTCTAGACAGACAGACAGACATTCAGTCAAGACACACAGACAGATAGACAGTCAGTCAAGACAGACAGACAGTCAAGACAGACAGACAGACAGTCAGTCAAGACACACTGACAGACAGTCAGTCAAGACAAACAGACAGACAGTCAGTCAAGACAAACAGGCAGATTGACAGTCAGTCAAGACAGACAGACAGACAGTCAGTCAAGACAGACAGACAGACAGTCAGTCAAGACAGACAGACAGACAGTCAGTCAAGACAGACAGACAAGCAGACAGTCAGTCAAGACTGACAGACAGACAGATAGTCAGACAGACAGACAGACAGTCAGTCAAGACAGACAGACAGTCAGTCAAGACAGACAGACAGTCAGTCAAGACAGACAGACAGTCAGTCAAGACAGACAGACAGTCAGTCAAGACAGACAGAGAGTCAGTCAAGACAGACAGACAGTCAGTCAAGACAGACAGACAGTCAGTCAAGACAGACAGACGGACAGACAGACAGTCAAGAGAGTCAGACAGACAGACAGAAAGACTGACAGTCAGTCAAGACCGACAGACAGACAGTCAGTCAAGACACAGACAGAGAGACAGTCAGTCAAGACAGACAAACAGAAAGACAGACAGACATTCAGTCAAGACAGACAGACAGACAGTCACTCAAGACAGACAGACAGACAGTCAGTCAAGACAGAGAGACAGACAGTCCGTCAAGACAAACAGACAGACAGTCAGGCAAGACAGACAGACAGACAGATAGTCAGTCAAGACAGACAGAAAGATAACCAGACAGACATTCAGTCAAGACAGAAAGACATACAGTCAGTCAAGACACACAGACAGATAGACAGTCAGTCAAGATAGACAGACAGTCAGTCAAGACAGACATACAGTAGTCAAGACAGACAAACAGTCAGTCAAGACAGACAGACAGTCAGTCAAGACAGACAGACAGTCAGTCAAGACAGACAGACAGACAGTCAAGAGAGTCAGACAGACAGACAGAAAGACTGACAGTCAGTCAAGACAGACAGACAGACAGTCAGTCAAGACACAGACAGAGAGACAGTCAGTCAAGACAGACAGACAGAAAGACGGTCAGTCAAGACACAGACAGAGAGACAGTCAGTCAAGACACACAGACAGATAGACGGTCAGTCAAGACAGACAGACAGACAGTCAGTCAAGACACAGACAGAGAGACAGTCAGTCAAGACACACAGACAGATAGACGGTCAGTCAAGACAGACAGACAGTCAGTCAAGACAGACATACAGTAGTCAAGACAGACAAACAGTCAGTCAAGACAGACAGACAGTCAGTCAAGCAGACAGACAATCAGTCAAGACAGACAGACGGACAGGCAGACAGTCAAGACAAACAGACAGACAGAAAGACAGACAGTCAGTCAAGACAGACAGACAGACAGTCAGTCAAGACAAACAGACAGACAGTCAGGCAAGACAGACAGACAGACAGATAGTCAGTCAAGACATACAGAAAGACAACCAGACAGACATTCAGTCAAGACAGAAAGACAGACAGTCAGTCATGACACACAGACAGATAGACGGTCAGTCAAGACAGACAGACAGTCAGTCAAGACAGACATACAGTAGTCAAGACAGACAAACAGTCAGTCAAGACAGACAGACAGTCAGTCAAGCAGACAGACAATCAGTCAAGACAGACAGACGGACAGGCAGACAGTCAAGACAAAAAGACAGACAGAAAGACAGACAGTCAGTCAAGACAGACAGACAGACAGTCAGTCAAGACAGACAGACAGACAGTCAGTCAAGACACACTGACAGACAGTCAGTCAAGACAGACAGACAGACAGTCAGTAAAGACAAATAGACAGATAGACAGTCAGTCAAGACAGACAGACAGAAAGACAGACAGACATTCAGTCAAGACAGACAGACAGACAGTCACTCAAGACAGACAGACAGACAGTCAGTCAAGACAGAGAGACAGACAGTCAGTCAAGACAAACAGACAGACAGTCAGGCACGACAGACAGACAGACAGATAGTCAGTCAAGACAGACAGAAAGACAACCAGACAGACATTCAGTCAAGACAGAAAGACAGACAGTCAGTCAAGACACACAGACAGATAGACAGTCAGTCAAGACAGACAGACAGTCAAGACAGACAGACAGACAGTCAGTCAAGACACACTGACAGACAGTCAGTCAAGACAAACAGACAGACAGTCAGTCAAGACAAACAGGCAGATTGACAGTCAGTCAAGACAGACAGACAGACAGTCAGTCAAGACAGATAGACAGACAGTCAGTCAAGACAGACAGACAAGCAGACAGTCAGTCAAGACTGACAGACAGACAGATAGTCAGACAGACAGACAGACAGTCAGTCAAGACAGACAGACAGTCAGTCAAGACAGACAAACAGTCAGTCAAGACAGACAGACAGTCAGTCAAGCAGACAGACAATCAGTCAAGACAGACAGACGGACAGGCAGACAGTCAAGACAAACAGACAGACAGAAAGACAGACAGTCAGTCAAGACGGACAGACAGACAGTCAGTCAAGACAAACAGACAGACAATCAGGCAAGACAGACAGACAGACAGATAGTCAGTCAAGACATACAGAAAGACAACCAGACAGACATTCAGTCAAGACAGAAAGACAGACAGTCAGTCATGACACACAGACAGATAGACGGTCAGTCAAGACAGACAGACAGTCAGTCAAGACAGACATACAGTAGTCAAGACAGACAAACAGTCAGTCAAGACAGACAGACAGTCAGTCAAGCAGACAGACAATCAGTCAAGACAGACAGACGGACAGGCAGACAGTCAAGACAAAAAGACAGACAGAAAGACAGACAGTCAGTCAAGACAGACAGACAGACAGTCGGTCAAGACAGACAGACAGACAGTCAGTCAAGACACACTGACAGACAGTCAGTCAAGACAGACAGACAGACAGTCAGTAAAGACAAATAGACAGATAGACAGTCAGTCAAGACAGACAGACAGAAAGACAGACAGACATTCAGTCAAGACAGACAGACAGACAGTCACTCAAGACAGACAGACAGACAGTCAGTCAAGACAGAGAGACAGACAGTCAGTCAAGACAAACAGACAGACAGTCAGGCAAGACAGACAGACAGACAGATAGTCAGTCAAGACAGACAGAAAGACAACCAGACAGACATTCAGTCAAGACAGAAAGACAGACAGTCAGTCAAGACACACAGACAGATAGACAGTCAGTCAAGACAGACAGACAGTCAAGACAGACAGACAGACAGTCAGTCAAGACACACTGACAGACAGTCAGTCAAGACAAACAGACAGACAGTCAGTCAAGACAAACAGGCAGATTGACAGTCAGTCAAGACAGACAGACAGACAGTCAGTCAAGACAGATAGACAGACAGTCAGTCAAGACAGACAGACAAGCAGACAGTCAGTCAAGACTGACAGACAGACAGATAGTCAGACAGACAGACAGACAGTCAGTCAAGACAGACAGACAGTCAGTCAAGACAGACAGACAGTCAGTCAAGACAGACAGACAGTCAGTCAAGACAGACAGACAGTCAGTCAAGACAGACAGAGAGTCAGTCAAGACAAACAGACAGTCAGTCAAGACAGACAGACAGTCAGTCAAGACAGACAGACGGACAGACAGACAGTCAAGAGAGTCAGACAGACAGACAGAAAGACTGACAGTCAGTCAAGACAGACAGACAGACAGTCAGTCAAGACACAGACAGAGAGACAGTCAGTCAAGACAGACAAACAGAAAGACAGACAGACATTCAGTCAAGACAGACAGACAGACAGTCACTCAAGACAGACAGACAGACAGTCAGTCAAGACAGAGAGACAGACAGTCAGTCAAGACAAACAGACAGACAGTCAGGCAAGACAGACAGACAGACAGATAGTCAGTCAAGACAGACAGAAAGATAACCAGACAGACATTCAGTCAAGACAGAAAGACATACAGTCAGTCAAGACACACAGACAGATAGACAGTCAGTCAAGACAGACAGACAGTCAGTCAAGACAGACATACAGTAGTCAAGACAGACAAACAGTCAGTCAAGACAGACAGACAGTCAGTCAAGCAGACAGACAATCAGTCAAGACAGACAGACGGACAGGCAGACATTCAAGACAAACAGACAGACAGAAAGACAGACAGTCAGTCAAGACAGACAGACAGACAGTCAGTCAAGACAGACAGACAGACAGTCAGTCAAGACACCCTGACAGACAGTCAGTCAAGACAGACAGACAGACAGTCAGTCAAGACAAACAGAAAGATAGACAGTCAGTCAAGACAGACAGACAGACACTCAGTCTAGACAGACAGACAGACATTCAGTCAAGACACACAGACAGATAGACAGTCAGTCAAGACAGACAGACAGTCAAGACAGACAGACAGACAGTCAGTCAAGACACACTGACAGACAGTCAGTCAAGACAAACAGACAGACAGTCAGTCAAGACAAACAGGCAGATTGACAGTCAGTCAAGACAGACAGACAGACAGTCAGTCAAGACAGACAGACAGACAGTCAGTCAAGACAGACAGACAGACAGTCAGTCAAGACAGACAGACAAGCAGACAGTCAGTCAAGACTGACAGACAGACAGATAGTCAGACAGACAGACAGACAGTCAGTCAAGACAGACAGACAGTCAGTCAAGACAGACAGACAGTCAGTCAAGACAGACAGACAGTCAGTCAAGACAGACAGACAGTCAGTCAAGACAGACAGAGAGTCAGTCAAGACAGACAGACAGTCAGTCAAGACAGACAGACAGTCAGTCAAGACAGACAGACGGACAGACAGACAGTCAAGAGAGTCAGACAGACAGACAGAAAGACTGACAGTCAGTCAAGACCGACAGACAGACAGTCAGTCAAGACACAGACAGAGAGACAGTCAGTCAAGACAGACAAACAGAAAGACAGACAGACATTCAGTCAAGACAGACAGACAGACAGTCACTCAAGACAGACAGACAGACAGTCAGTCAAGACAGAGAGACAGACAGTCCGTCAAGACAAACAGACAGACAGTCAGGCAAGACAGACAGACAGACAGATAGTCAGTCAAGACAGACAGAAAGATAACCAGACAGACATTCAGTCAAGACAGAAAGACATACAGTCAGTCAAGACACACAGACAGATAGACAGTCAGTCAAGATAGACAGACAGTCAGTCAAGACAGACATACAGTAGTCAAGACAGACAAACAGTCAGTCAAGACAGACAGACAGTCAGTCAAGCAGACAGACAATCAGTCAAGACAGACAGACGGACAGGCAGACAGTCAAGACAAACAGACAGACAGAAAGACAGACAGTCAGTCAAGACAGACAGACAGACAGTCAGTCAAGACAGACCGACAGACAGTCAGTCAAGACACCCTGACAGACAGTCAGTCAAGACAGACAGACAGACAGTCAGTCAAGACAAACAGAAAGATAGACAGTCAGTCAAGACAGACAGACAGACACTCAGTCTAGACAGACAGACAGACATTCAGTCAAGACAAACAGACAGACAGTCAGTCAAGACAGACAAACATTCAGTCAGTCAAGACAGACAGACAGACAGACAGAAAGACAGACAGTCAGTCAAGACAGACAGACAGACAGTCAGTCAAGACTGACAGACAGACAGTCAGTCAGTCAAGACAAAGACAGAGAGACAGTCAGTCAAGACAGCCAGACAGACAGAGAGACAGTCAAGACAGACAAACATTCAGTCAGTCAAGACAGACAGACGTACAGACAGTCAGTCAAGACTGACAGACAGACAGATAGTAAGACAGACAGATAGACAGTCAGTCAAGACAGACAGACAGTCAGACAGACAGACATTGAGTCAAGACAGATAGACCGACAGTCCGTCAAGACAGACAGACAGACAGTCAAGACAGACAGACAGACAGTCAGTCAAGACAGACAGACAGACAGATAGTCAGACAGACAGACAGACAGTCAGTCAAGACATTCAGTCAAGACAGACAGACAGTCATTCAAGACAGACAGACAGACAGTCAAGACAGACAAACAGAAAGACAGACAGTCAGTCAAGACACACAGACAGACAGACAGACAGACATTCAGTCAAGACAGACAGACAGACAGTCAAGACACAGACAGAGAGACAGTCAGTCAAGACAGACAGACAGAAAGACAGACAGACATTCAGTCAAGACAGACAGACAGACAGTCACTCAAGACAGACAGACAGACAGTCAGTCAAGACAGAGAGACAGACAGTCAGTCAAGACAAACAGACAGACAGTCAGGCAAGACAGACAGACAGACAGATAGTCAGTCAAGACAGACAGAAAGACAGCCAGACAGACATTCAGTCAAGACAGAAAGACAGACAGTCAGTCAAGACACACAGACAGATAGACGGTCAGTCAAGACAGACAGACAGTCAGTCAAGACAGACATACAGTAGTCAAGACAGACAAACAGTCAGTCAAGACAGACAGACAGTCAGTCAAGCAGACAGACAATCAGTCAAGACAGACAGACGGACATGCAGACAGTCAAGACAAACAGACAGACAGAAAGACAGACAGTCAGTCAAGACAGACAGACAGACAGTCAGTCAAGACAAACAGACAGACAGTCAGGCAAGACAGACAGACAGACAGATAGTCAGTCAAGACATACAGAAAGACAACCAGACAGACATTCAGTCAAGACAGAAAGACAGACAGTCAGTCATGACACACAGACAGATAGACGGTCAGTCAAGACAGACAGACAGTCAGTCAAGACAGACATACAGTAGTCAAGACAGACAAACAGTCAGTCAAGACAGACAGACAGTCAGTCAAGCAGACAGACAATCAGTCAAGACAGACAGACGGACAGGCAGACAGTCAAGACAAAAAGACAGACAGAAAGACAGACAGTCAGTCAAGACAGACAGACAGACAGTCAGTCAAGACAGACAGACAGACAGTCAGTCAAGACACACTGACAGACAGTCAGTCAAGACAGACAGACAGACAGTCAGTAAAGACAAACAGACAGATAGACAGTCAGTCAAGACAGACAGACAGAAAGACAGACAGACATTCAGTCAAGACAGACAGACAGACAGTCACTCAAGACAGACAGACAGACAGTCAGTCAAGACAGAGAGACAGACAGTCAGTCAAGACAAACAGACAGACAGTCAGGCAAGACAGACAGACAGACAGATAGTCAATCAAGACAGACAGAAAGACAACCAGACAGACATTCAGTCAAGACAGAAAGACAGACAGTCAGTCAAGACACACAGACAGATAGACAGTCAGTCAAGACAGACAGACAGTCAAGACAGACAGACAGACAGTCAGTCAAGACACACTGACAGACAGTCAGTCAAGACAAACAGACAGACAGTCAGTCAAGACAAACAGGCAGATTGACAGTCAGTCAAGACAGACAGACAGACAGTCAGGCAAGACAGACAGACAGACAGATAGTCAGTCAAGACATACAGAAAGACAACCAGACAGACATTCAGTCAAGACAGAAAGATAGACAGTCAGTCATGACACACAGACAGATAGACGGTCAGTCAAGACAGACAGACAGTCAGTCAAGCAGACAGACAATCAGTCAAGACAGACAGACGGACATGCAGACAGTCAAGACAAACAGACAGACAGAAAGACAGACAGTCAGTCAAGACAGACAGACAGACAGTCAGTCAAGACAAACAGACAGACAGTCAGGCAAGACAGACAGACAGACAGATAGTCAGTCAAGACATACAGAAAGACAACCAGACAGACATTCAGTCAAGACAGAAAGACAGACAGTCAGTCATGACACACAGACAGATAGACGGTCAGTCAAGACAGACAGACAGTCAGTCAAGACAGACATACAGTAGTCAAGACAGACAAACAGTCAGTCAAGACAGACAGACAGTCAGTCAAGCAGTTAGACAATCAGTCAAGACAGACAGACGGACAGGCAGACAGTCAAGACAAAAAGACAGACAGAAAGACAGACAGTCAGTCAAGACAGACAGACAGACAGTCAGTCAAGACAGACAGACAGACAGTCAGTCAAGACACACTGACAGACAGTCAGTCAAGACAGACAGACAGACAGTCAGTAAAGACAAACAGACAGATAGACAGTCAGTCAAGACAGACAGACAGAAAGACAGACAGACATTCAGTCAAGACAGACAGACAGACAGTCACTCAAGACAGACAGACAGACAGTCAGTCAAGACAGAGAGACAGACAGTCAGTCAAGACAAACAGACAGACAGTCAGGCAAGACAGACAGACAGACAGATAGTCAGTCAAGACAGACAGAAAGACAACCAGACAGACATTCAGTCAAGACAGAAAGACAGACAGTCAGTCAAGACACACAGACAGATAGACAGTCAGTCAAGACAGACAGACAGTCAAGACAGACAGACAGACAGTCAGTCAAGACACACTGACAGACAGTCAGTCAAGACAAACAGACAGACAGTCAGTCAAGACAAACAGGCAGATTGACAGTCAGTCAAGACAGACAGACAGACAGTCAGTCAAGACAGACAGACAGACAGTCAGTCAAGACAGACAGACAAGCAGACAGTCAGTCAAGACTGACAGAGAGACAGATAGTCAGACAGACAGACAGACAGTCAGTCAAGACAGACAGACAGTCAGTCAAGACAGACAGACAGTCAGTCAAGACAGACAGACAGTCAGTCAAGACAGACAGACAGTCAGTCAAGACAGACAGAGAGTCAGTCAAGACAGACAGACAGTCAGTCAAGACAGACAGACAGTCAGTCAAGACAGACAGACGGACAGACAGACAGTCAAGAGAGTGAGACAGACAGACAGAAAGACTGACAGTCAGTCAAGACAGACAGACAGACAGTCAGTCAAGACACAGACAGAGAGACAGTCAGTCAAGACAGAAAAACAGAAAGACAGACAGACATTCAGTCAAGACAGACAGACAGACAGTCACTCAAGACAGACAGACAGACAGTCAGTCAAGACAGAGAGACAGACAGTCAGTCAAGACAAACAGACAGACAGTCAGGCAAGACAGACAGACAGACAGATAGTCAGTCAAGACAAACAGAAAGATAACCAGACAGACATTCAGTCAAGACAGAAAGACATACAGTCAGTCAAGACACACAGACAGATAGACAGTCAGTCAAGACAGACAGACAGTCAGTCAAGACAGACATACAGTAGTCAAGACAGACAAACAGTCAGTCAAGACAGACAGACAGTCAGTCAAGCAGACAGACAATCAGTCAAGACAGACAGACGGACAGGCAGACAGTCAAGACAAACAGACAGACAGAAAGACAGACAGTCAGTCAAGACAGACAGACAGACAGTCAGTCAAGACAGACAGACAGACAGTCAGTCAAGACACCCTGACAGACAGTCAGTCAAGACAGACAGACAGACAGTCAGTCAAGACAAACAGAAAGATAGACAGTCAGTCAAGACAGACAGACAGACAGTCAGTCTAGACAGACAGACAGACATTCAGTCAAGACAAACAGACAGACAGTCAGTCAAGACAGACAAACATTCAGTCAGTCAGGACAGACAGACAGACAGAAAGACAGACAGTCAGTCAAGACAGACAGACAGTCAAGACAGACAGACAGACAGTCAGTCAAGACACACTGACAGACAGTCAGTCAAGACAAACAGACAGACAGTCAGTCAAGACAAACAGGCAGATTGACAGTCAGTCAAGACAGACAGATAGACAGTCAGTCAAGACAGACAGACAGTCAATCAAGACAGACATACAGTAGTCAAGACAGACAAACAGTCAGTCAAGACAGACAGACAGTCAGTCAAGCACACAGACAATCAGTCAAGACAGACAGACGGACAGGCAGACAGTCAAGACAAACAGACAGACAGAAAGACAAACAGTCAGTCAAGACAGACAGACAGACAGTCAGTCAAGGCAGACAGACAGACTGTCAGTCAAGACACACTGACAGACAGTCAGTCAAGACAGACAGACAGACAGTCAGTCAAGACAAACAGACAGATAGACAGTCAGTCAAGACAGACAGACAGAAAGACACACAGACATTCAGTCAAGACAGACAGACAAGCAGACAGTCAGTCAAGACTGACAGACAGACAGATAGTCAAGACAGACAGACCGTCAGTCAAGACAGACAGACAGTCAGTCAAGACAGACAGACAGTCAGTCAAGACAGACAGAGAGTCAGTCAAGACAGACAGACAGTCAGTCAAGACAGACAGACAGTCAGTCAAGACAGACAGACGGACAGGCAGACAGTCAAGACAAACAGACAGACAGAAAGACAGACAGTCAGTCAAGACAGACAGACAGACAGTCAGTCAAGACAGACAGACAGACAGTCAGTCAAGACACCCTGACAGACAGTCAGTCAAGACAGACAGACAGACAGTCAGTCAAGACAAACAGAAAGATAGACAGTCAGTCAAGACAGACAGACAGACAGTCAGTCTAGACAGACAGACAGACATTCAGTCAAGACAAACAGACAGACAGTCAGTCAAGACAGACAAACATTCAGTCAGTCAGGACAGACAGACAGACAGAAAGACAGACAGTCAGTCAAGACAGACAGACAGTCAAGACAGACAGACATACAGTCAGTCAAGACACACTGACAGACAGTCAGTCAAGACAAACAGACAGACAGTCAGTCAAGACAAACAGGCAGATTGACAGTCAGTCAAGACAGACAGATAGACAGTCAGTCAGGACAGACAGACAGTCAATCAAGACAGACATACAGTAGTCAAGACAGACAAACAGTCAGTCAAGACAGACAGACAGTCAGTCAAGCACACAGACAATCAGTCAAGACAGACAGACGGACAGGCAGACAGTCAAGACAAACAGACAGACAGAAAGACAAACAGTCAGTCAAGACAGACAGACAGACAGTCAGTCAAGGCAGACAGACAGACTGTCAGTCAAGACACACTGACAGACAGTCAGTCAAGACAGACAGACAGACAGTCAGTCAAGACAGACAGACAGACAGTCAGTCAAGACAGACAGACAAGCAGACAGTCAGTCAAGACTGACAGACAGACAGATAGTAAGACAGGCAGACAGACAGTCAGTCAAGACAGACAGACAGTCAGTCAAGACAGACAGACAGTCAGTCAAGACAGACAGACAGTCAGTCAAGACAGACAGACAGTCAGTCAAGACAGACAGAGAGTCAGTCAAGACAGACAGACAGTCAGTCAAGACAGACAGACAGTCAGTCAAGACAGACAAACGGACAGACAGACAGTCAAGAGAGTCAGACAGACAGACAGAAAGACTGACAGTCAGTCAAGACAGAAAGACAGACAGTCAGTCAAGACACAGACAGAGAGACAGTCAGTCAAGACAGACAGACAGAAAGACGGTCAGTCAAGACACAGACAGAGAGACAGTCAGTCAAGACACACAGACAGATAGACGGTCAGTCAAGACAGACAGACAGACAGTCAGTCAAGACACAGACAGAGAGACAGTCAGTCAAGACACACAGACAGATAGACGGTCAGTCAAGACAGACAGACAGTCAGTCAAGACAGACATACAGTAGTCAAGACAGACAAACAGTCAGTCAAGACAGACAGACAGTCAGTCAAGCAGACAGACAATCAGTCAAGACAGACAGACGGACATGCAGACAGTCAAGACAAACAGACAGACAGAAAGACAGACAGTCAGTCAAGACAGACAGACAGACAGTCAGTCAAGACAAACAGACAGACAGTCAGGCAAGACAGACAGACAGACAGATAGTCAGTCAAGACATACAGAAAGACAACCAGACAGACATTCAGTCAAGACAGAAAGACAGACAGTCAGTCATGACACACAGACAGATAGACGGTCAGTCAAGACAGACAGACAGTCAGTCAAGACAGACATACAGTAGTCAAGACAGACAAACAGTCAGTCAAGACAGACAGACAGTCAGTCAAGCAGACAGACAATCAGTCAAGACAGACAGACGGACAGGCAGACAGTCAAGACAAAAAGACAGACAGAAAGACAGACAGTCAGTCAAGACAGACAGACAGACAGTCAGTCAAGACAGACAGACAGACAGTCAGTCAAGACACACTGACAGACAGTCAGTCAAGACAGACAGACGGACAGTCAGTAAAGACAAACAGACAGATAGACAGTCAGTCAAGACAGACAGACAGAAAGACAGACAGACATTCAGTCAAGACAGACAGACAGACAGTCACTCAAGACAGACAGACAGACAGTCAGTCAAGACAGAGAGACAGACAGTCAGTCAAGACAAACAGACAGACAGTCAGGCAAGACAGACAGACAGACAGATAGTCAGTCAAGACAGACAGAAAGACAACCAGACAGACATTCAGTCAAGACAGAAAGACAGACAGTCAGTCAAGACACACAGACAGATAGACAGTCAGTCAAGACAGACAGACAGTCAAGACAGACAGACAGACAGTCAGTCAAGACACACTGACAGACAGTCAGTCAAGACAAACAGACAGACAGTCAGTCGAGACAAACAGGCAGATTGACAGTCAGTCAAGACAGTCAGACAGACAGTCAGTCAAGACAGACAGACAGACAGTCAGTCAAGACAGACAGACAAGGAGACAGTCAGTCAAGACTGACAGACAGACAGATAGTCAGACAGACAGACAGACAGTCAGTCAAGACAGACAGACAGTCAGTCAAGACAGACAGACAGTCAGTCAAGACAGACAGACAGTCAGTCAAGACAGACAGACAGTCAGTCAAGACAGACAGAGAGTCAGTCAAGACAGACAGACAGTCAGTCAAGACAGACAGACAGTCAGTCAAGACAGACAGACGGACAGACAGACAGTCAAGAGAGTCAGACAGACAGTCAGAAAGACTGACAGTCAGTCAAGACAGACAGACAGACAGTCAGTCAAGACACAGACAGAGAGACAGTCAGTCAAGACAGACAAACAGAAAGACAGACAGACATTCAGTCAAGACAGACAGACAGACAGTCACTCAAGACAGACAGACAGACAGTCAGTCAAGACAGAGAGACAGACAGTCAGTCAAGACAAACAGACAGACAGTCAGGCAAGACAGACAGACAGACAGATAGTCAGTCAAGACAGACAGAAAGATAACCAGACAGACATTCAGTCAAGACAGAAAGACATACAGTCAGTCAAGACACACAGACAGATAGACAGTCAGTCAAGACAGACAGACAGTCAGTCAAGACAGACATACAGTAGTCAAGACAGACAAACAGTCAGTCAAGACAGACAGACAGTCAGTCAAGCAGACAGACAATCAGTCAAGACAGACAGACGGACAGGCAGACAGTCAAGACAAACAGACAGACAGAAAGACAGACAGTCAGTCAAGACAGACAGACAGACAGTCAGTCAAGACAGACAGACAGACAGTCAGTCAAAACACCCTGACAGACAGTCAGTCAAGACAGACAGACAGACAGTCAGTCAAGACAAACAGAAAGATAGACAGTCAGTCAAGACAGACAGACAGACAGTCAGTCTAGACAGACAGACAGACATTCAGTCAAGACAAACAGACAGACAGTCAGTCAAGACAGACAAACATTCAGTCAGTCAGGACAGACAGACAGACAGAAAGACAGACAGTCAGTCAAGACAGACAGACAGTCAAGACAGACAGACAGACAGTCAGTCAAGACACACTGACAGACAGTCAGTCAAGACATACAGTCAGTCAAGACAAACAGGCAGATTGACAGTCAGTCAAGACAGACAGATAGACAGTCAGTCAAGACAGACAGACAGTCAATCAAGACAGACATACAGTAGTCAAGACAGACAAACAGTCAGTCAAGACAGACAGACAGTCAGTCAAGCAGACAGACAATCAGTCAAGACAGACAGACGGACAGGCAGACAGTCAAGACAAACAGACAGACAGAAAGACAAACAGTCAGTCAAGACAGACAGACAGACAGTCAGTCAAGGCAGACAGACAGACAGTCAGTCAAGACACACTGACAGACAGTCAGTCAAGACAGACAGACAGACAGTCAGTCAAGACAAACAGACAGATAGACAGTCAGTCAAGACAGACAGACAGAAAGACACACAGACATTCAGTCAAGACAGACAGTCACTCAAGACAGACAGACAGACAGTCAGTCAAGATAGAGAGACAGACAGTCAGTCAAGACAAACAGACAGACAGTCAGGCAAGACAGACAGACAGACAGATAGTCAGTCAAGACAGACAGAAAGACAACCAGACAGACATTCAGTCAAGACAGAAAGACAGACAGTCAGTCAAGACACACAGACAGATAGACAGTCAGTCAAGACAGACAGACAGTCAAGACAGACAGACAGAAAGTCAGTCAAGACACACTGACAGACAGTCAGTCAAGACAAACAGACAGACAGTCAGCCAAGACAAACAGGCAGATTGACAGTCAGTCAAGACAGACAGACAGACAGTCAGTCAAGACAGACAGACAGACAGTCAGTCAAGACAGACAGACAAGCAGACAGCCAGTCAAAACTGACAGACAGACAGATAGTCAGACAGGCAGACAGACAGTCAGTCAAGACAGACAGACAGTCAGTCAAGACAGACAGACAGTCAGTCAAGACAGACAGACAGTCAGTCAAGACAGACAGACAGTCAGTCAAGACAGACAGAGAGTCAGTCAAGACAGACAGACAGTCAGTCAAGACAGACAGACAGTCAGTCAAGACAGACAGACGGACAGACAGTCAGTCAAGAGAGTCAGACAGACAGACAGAAAGACTGACAGTCAGTCAAGACAGACAGACAGACAGTCAGTCAAGACACAGACAGAGAGACAGTCAGTCAAGACAGAAAGACAGACAGACATTCAGTCAAGACAGACAGACAGACAGTCACTCAAGACAGACAGACAGACAGTCAGTCAAGACAGAGAGACAGACAGTCAGTCAAGACAAACAGACAGACAGTCAGGCAAGACAGACAGACAGACAGATAGTCAGTCAAGACAGACAGAAAGACAACCAGACAGACATTCAGTCAAGACAGAAAGACAGACAGTCAGTCAAGACACACAGACAGATAGACAGTCAGTCAAGACAGACAGACAGTCAGTCAAGACAGACATACAGTAGTCAAGACAGACAAACAGTCAGTCAAGACAGACAGACAGTCAGTCAAGCAGACAGACAATCAGTCAAGACAGACAGACGGACAGGCAGACAGTCAAGACAAACAGACAGACAGAAAGACAGACAGTCAGTCAAGACAGACAGACAGACAGTCAGTCAAGACAGACAGACAGACAGTCAGTCAAGACACACTGACAGACAGTCAGTCAAGACAGACAGACAGACAGTCAGTCAAGACAAACAGACAGATAGACAGTCAGTCAAGACAGACAGACAGACAGTCAGTCTAGACAGACAGACAGACATTCAGTCAAGACAAACAGACAGACAGTCAGTCAAGACAGACAAACATTCAGTCAGTCAAGACAGACAGACAGACAGACAGAAAGATAGACAGTCAGTCAAGACAGACAGACAGACAGTCAGTCAAGACTGACAGACAGACAGTCAGTCAAGACACACTGACAGACAGTCAGTCAAGACACACTGACAGACAGTCAGTCAAGACAGACAGACAGACAGTCAGTCAAGACAAACAGACAGATAGACAGTCAGTCAAGACAGACAGACAGACAGTCACTCAAGACAGACAGACAGACAGTCAGTCAAGACAGAGAGACAGACAGTCAGTCAAGACAAACAGACAGACAGTCAGGCAAGACAGACAGACAGACAGATAGTCAGTCAAGACAGACAGAAAGACAACCAGACAGACATTCAGTCAAGACAGAAAGACAGACAGTCAGTCAAGACACACAGACAGATAGACAGTCAGTCAAGACAGACAGACAGTCAGTCAAGACAGACATACAGTAGTCAAGACAGACAATTAGTCAGTCAAGACAGACAGACAGTCAGTCAAGCAGACAGACAATCAGGCAAGACAGACAGACGGACAGGCAGACAGTCAAGACAAACAGACAGACAGAAAGACAGACAGTCAGTCAAGACAGACAGACAGACAGTCAGTCAAGAAAGACAGACAGACAGTCAGTCAAGACACACTGACAGACAGTCAGTCAAGACAGACAGACAGACAGTCAGTCAAGACAAACAGAAAGATAGACAGTCAGTCAAGACAGACAGACAGTCAGTCAAGCAGACAGACAATCAGTCAAGACAAATAGACAGACAGTCAGGCAAGACAGACAGACAGACAGATGGTCAGTCAAGACATACAGAAAGACAACCAGACAGACATTCAGTCAAGACAGAAAGACAGACAGTCAGTCATGACACACAGACAGATAGACGGTCAGTCAAGACAGACAGACAGTCAGTCAAGACAGACATAGAGTAGTCAAGACAGACAAACAGTCAGTCAAGACAGACAGACAGTCAGTCAAGCAGACAGACAATCAGTCAAGACAGACAGACGGACAGGCAGACAGTCAAGACAAAAAGACAGACAGAAAGACAGACAGTCAGTCAAGACAGACAGACAGACAGTCAGTCAAGACAGACAGACAGACAGTCAGTCAAGACACACTGACAGACAGTCAGTCAAGACAGACAGACAGACAGTCAGTAAAGACAAACAGACAGATAGACAGTCAGTCAAGACAGACAGACAGAAAGACAGAAAGACATTCAGTCAAGACAGACAGACAGACAGTCACTCAAGACAGACAGACAGACAGTCAGTCAAGACAGAGAGACAGACAGTCAGTCAAGACAAACAGACAGACAGTCAGGCAAGACAGACAGACAGACAGATAGTCAGTCAAGACAGACAGAAAGACAACCAGACAGACATTCAGTCAAGACAGAAAGACAGACAGTCAGTCAAGACACACAGACAGATAGACAGTCAGTCAAGACAGACAGACAGTTAAGACAGACAGACAGACAGTCAGTCAAGACACACTGACAGACAGTCAGTCAAGACAAACAGACAGACAGTCAGTCAAGACAAACAGGCAGATTGACAGTCAGTCAAGACAGACAGACAGACAATCAGTCAAGACAGACAGACAGACAGTCAGTCAAGACAGACAGACAAGCAGACAGTCAGTCAAGACTGACAGACAGACAGATAGTCAGACAGACAGACAGACAGTAAGTCAAGACAGACAGACAGTCAGTCAAGACAGACAGACAGTCAGTCAAGACAGACAGACAGTCAGTCAAGACAGACAGACAGTCAGTCAAGACAGACAGAGAGTCAGTCAAGACAGACAGACAGTCAGTCAAGACAGACAGACAGTCAGTCAAGACAGACAGACGGACAGACAGACAGTCAAGAGAGTCAGACAGACAGACAGAAAGACTGACAGTCAGTCAAGACAGACAGACAGACAGTCAGTCAAGACACAGACAGAGAGACAGTCAGTCAAGACAGACAGACAGAAAGACAGACAGACATTCAGTCAAGACAGACAGACAGACAGTCACTCAAGACAGACAGACAGACAGTCAGTCAAGACAGAGAGACAGACAGTCAGTCAAGACAAACAGACAGACAGTCAGGCAAAACAGACAGAAAGACAGATAGTCAGTCAAGACAGACAGAAAGATAACCAGACAGACATTCAGTCAAGACAGAAAGACAGACAGTCAGTCAAGACACACAGACAGATAGACAGTCAGTCAAGACAGACAGACAGTCAGTCAAGACAGACATACAGTAGTCAAGACAGACAAACAGTCAGTCAAGACAGACAGACAGTCAGTCAAGCAGACAGACAATCAGTCAAGACAGACAGACGGACAGGCAGACAGTCAAGACAAACAGACAGACAGAAAGACAGACAGTCAGTCAAGACAGACAGACAGACAGTCAGTCAAGACAGACAGACAGACAGTCAGTCAAGACACACTGACAGACAGTCAGTCAAGACAGACAGACAGACAGTCAGTCAAGACAAACAGAAAGATAGACAGTCAGTCAAGACAGACAAACATTCAGTCAGTCAAGACAGACAGACAGACAGACAGAAAGACAGACAGTCAGTCAAGACAGACAGCAGTCAGTCAAGACTGACAGACAGACAGTCAGTCAGTCAGTCAGTCAGTCAAGACAAAGACAGAGAGACAGTCAGTCAAGACAGACAGACAGTCAGTCAAGACAGACAGACAGTCAGTCACGACAGACAGACAGTCAGTCAAGACAGACAGACAGTCAGTCAATACAGACAGAGAGTCAGTCAAGACAGACAGACAGTCAGTCAAGACAGACAGACAGTCAGTCAAGACAGACAGAAGGACAGACAGACAGTCAAGAGAGTCAGACAGACAGACAGAAAGACTGACAGTCAGTCAAGACAAACAGACAGACAGTCAGGCAAGACAGACAGACAGACAGATAGTCAGTCAAGACAGACAGAAAGACAACCAGACAGACATTCAGTCAAGACAGAAAGACAGACAGTCAGTCAAGACACACAGACAGATAGACAGTCAGTCAAGACAGACAGACAGTCAGTCAAGACAGACATACAGTAGTCAAGACAGACAAACAGTCAGTCAAGACAGACAGACAGTCAGTCAAGCAGACAGACAATCAGTCAAGACAGACAGACGGACAGGCAGACAGTCAAGACAAACAGACAGGCAGAAAGACAGACAGTCAGTCAAGACAGACAGACAGACAGTCAGTCAAGACAGACAGACAGACAGTCAGTCAAGACAGAAAGACAGACAGTCAGTCAAGACAGACAGACAGACAGTCAGTCAAGACAGACAGACAGACAGTCAGTCAAGACAGACAGACAGACAGTCAGTCAAGACACACTGACAGACAGTCAGTCAAGACAAACAGACAGATAGACAGTCAGTCAAGACAGACAGACAGACAGCCAGTCTAGACAGACAGACAGACATTCAGTCAAGACAAACAGACAGACAGTCAGTCAAGACAGACAAACATTCAGTCAGTCAAGACAGACAGACAGACAGACAGACAGACAGACAGTCAGTCAAGACAAAGACAGAGAGACAGTCAGTCAAGACAGCCAGACAGACAGAGAGACAGACATTCAGTCTAGACAGACAGACAGACAGAAAGTCAAGGCAGACAGACAGACAGTCAGTCAGTCAAGACAGACAGACAGACAGTCAGTCAAGACACAGACAGAGAGACAGTCAGTCAAGACAGACAGACAGAAAGACAGACAGACATTCAGTCAAGACAGACAGACAGACAGTCACTCAAGACAGACAGACAGAGAGACAGACAGTCAGTCAAGACAAACAGACAGTAAGTCAGGCAAGACAGACAGACAGACAGATAGTCAGTCAAGACAGACAGAAAGACAACCAGACAGACATTCAGTCAAGACAGAAAGACAGACAGTCAGTCAAGACACACAGACAGATAGACAGTCAGTCAAGACAGACAGACAGTCAATCAAGACAGACATACAGTAGTCAAGACAGACAAACAGTCAGTCAAGACAGACAGACAGTCAGTCAAGCAGACAGACAATCAGTCAAGACAGACAGACGGACAGGCAGACAGTCAAGACAAACAGACAGACAGAAAGACAGACAGTCAGTCAAGACAGACAGACAGACAGTCAGTCAAGACAGACAGACAGACAGTCAGTCAAGACAGACAGACAGACAGTCAGTCAAGACACACTGACAGACAGTCAGTCAAGACAGACAGACAGACAGTCAGTCAAGACAAACAGACAGATAGACAGTCAGTCAAGACAGACAGACAGCCAGTCAAGACAGACAGACAGTCAGTCAAGACAGACAGACAGTCAGTCAAGACAGACAGACAGTCAGTCAAGACAGACAGAGAGTCAGTCAAGACAGACAGACGGACAGACAGACAGTCAAGAGAGTCAGACAGACAGACAGAAAGACTGACAGTCAGTCAAGACAGACAGACAGACAGTCAGTCAAGACACAGACAGAGAGACAGTCAGTCAAGACAGACAGACAGAAAGACAGACAGACATTCAGTCAAGACAGACAGACAGACAGTCACTCAAGACAGACAGACAGACAGTCAGTCAAGACAGAGAGACAGACAGTCAGTCAAGACAAACAGACAGACAGTCAGGCAAGACAGACAGACAGACAGATAGTCAGTCAAGACAGACAGAAAGACAACCAGACAGACATTCAGTCAAGACAGAAAGACAGACAGTCAGTGAAGACACACAGACAGATAGACAGTCAGTCAAGACAGACAGACAGTCAGTCAAGACAGACATACAGTAGTCAAGACAGACAAGCAGTCAGTCAAGACAGACAGACAGTCAGTCAAGCAGACAGACAATCAGTCAAGACAGACAGACGGACAGGCAGACAGTCAAGACAAACAGACAGACAGAAAGACAGACAGTCAGTCAAGACAGACAGACAGACAGTCAGTCAAGACAGAAAGACAGACAGTCAGTCAAGACACACTGACAGACAGTCAGTCAAGACAGACAGACAGACAGTCAGTCAAGACAAACAGACAGATAGACAGTCAGTCAAGACAGACAGACAGACAGTCAGTCTAGACAGACAGACAGACATTCAGTCAAGACAAACAGACAGACAGTCAGTCAAGACAGACAAACATTCAGTCAGTCAAGACAGACAGACAGACAGACAGAAAGACAGACAGTCAGTCAAGACAGACAGACAGACAGTCGGTCAAGACTGACAGACAGACAGTCAGTCAAGACACACTGACAGACAGTCAGTCAAGACAGACAGACAGACAGTCAGTCAAGACAAACAGACAGATAGACAGTCAGTCAAGACAGACAGACAGACAGTCACTCAAGACAGACAGATAGACAGTCAGTCAAGACAGAGAGACAGACAGTCAGTCAAGACAAACAGACAGACAGTCAGGCAAGACAGACAGACAGACAGATAGTCAGTCAAGACAGACAGAAAGACAACCAGACAGACATTCAGTCAAGACAGAAAGACAGACAGTCAGTCAAGACACACAGACAGATAGACAGTCAGTCAAGACAGACAGACAGTCAGTCAAGACAGACATACAGTAGTCAAGACAGACAAACAGTCAGTCAAGACAGACAGACAGTCAGTCAAGCAGACAGACAATCAGTCAAGACAGACAGACGGACAGGCAGACAGTCAAGACAAACAGACAGACAGAAAGACAGACAGTCAGTCAAGACAGACAGACAGACAGTCAGTCAAGACAGACAGACAGACAGTCAGTCAAGACACACTGACAGACAGTCAGTCAAGACAGACAGACAGACAGTCAGTCAAGACAAACAGAAAGATAGACAGTCAGTCAAGACAGACAGACAGTCAGTCAAGCAGACAGACAATCAGTCAAGACAAATAGACAGACAGTCAGGCAAGACAGACAGACAGACAGATGGTCAGTCAAGACATACAGAAAGACAACCAGACAGACATTCAGTCAAGACAGAAAGACAGACAGTCAGTCATGACACACAGACAGATAGACGGTCAGTCAAGACAGACAGACAGTCAGTCAAGACAGACATACAGTAGTCAAAACAGACAAACAGTCAGTCAAGACAGACAGACAGTCAGTCAAGCAGACAGACAATCAGTCAAGACAGACAGACGGACAGGCAGACAGTCAAGACAAAAAGACAGACAGAAAGACAGACAGTCAGTCAAGACAGACAGACAGACAGTCAGTCAAGACAGACAGACAGACAGTCAGTCAAGACACACTGACAGACAGTCAGTCAAGACAGACAGACAGACAGTCAGTAAAGACAAACAGACAGACAGACAGTCAGTCAAGACAGACAGACAGTCAGTCAAGACAGACAGACAGTCAGTCAAGACAGACAGAGAGTCAGTCAAGACAGACAGACGGACAGACAGACAGTCAAGAGAGTCAGACAGACAGACAGAAAGACTGACAGTCAGTCAAGACAGACAGAAAGACAGTCAGTCAAGACACAGACAGAGAGACAGTCAGTCAAGACAGACAGACAGAAAGACAGACAGACATTCAGTCAAGACAGACAGACAGACAGTCACTCAAGACAGACAGACAGACAGTCAGTCAAGACAGAGAGACAGACAGTCAGTCAAGACAAACAGACAGACAGTCAGGCAAGACAGACAGACAGACAGATAGTCAGTCAAGACAGACAGAAAGACAACCAGACAGACATTCAGTCAAGACAGAAAGACAGACAGTCAGTCAAGACACACAGACAGATAGACAGTCAGTCAAGACAGACAGACAGTCAGTCAAGACAGACATACAGTAGTCAAGACAGACAATCAGTCAGTCAAGACAGACAGACAGTCAGTCAAGCAGACAGACAATCAGTCAAGACAGACAGACGGACAGGCAGACAGTCAAGACAAACAGACAGACAGAAAGACAGACAGTCAGTCAAGACAGACAGACAGACAGTCAGTCAAGACAGAAAGACAGACAGTCAGTCAAGACACACTGACAGACAGTCAGTCAAGACAGACAGACAGACAGTCAGTCAAGACAAACAGACAGATAGACAGTCAGTCAAGACAGACAGACAGACAGTCAGTCTAGACAGACAAACAGACATTCAGTCAAGACAAACAGACAGACAGTCAGTCAAGACAGACAAACATTCAGTCAGTCAAGACAGACAGACAGACAGACAGAAAGACAGACAGTCAGTCAAGACAGACAGACAGACAGTCGGTCAAGACTGACAGACAGACAGTCAGTCAAGACACACTGACAGACAGTCAGTCAAGACAGACAGACAGACAGTCAGTCAAGACAAACAGACAGATAGACAGTCAGTCAAGACAGACAGACAGACAGTCACTCAAGACAGACAGATAGACAGTCAGTCAAGACAGAGAGACAGACAGTCAGTCAAGACAAACAGACAGACAGTCAGGCAAGACAGACAGACAGACAGATAGTCAGTCAAGACAGACAGAAAGACAACCAGACAGACATTCAGTCAAGACAGAAAGACAGACAGTCAGTCAAGACACACAGACAGATAGACAGTCAGTCAAGACAGACAGACAGTCAGTCAAGACAGACATACAGTAGTCAAGACAGACAAACAGTCAGTCAAGACAGACAGACAGTCAGTCAAGCAGACAGACAATCAGTCAAGACAGACAGACGGACAGGCAGACAGTCAAGACAAACAGACAGACAGAAAGACAGACAGTCAGTCAAGACAGACAGACAGACAGTCAGTCAAGACAGACAGACAGACAGTCAGTCAAGACACACTGACAGACAGTCAGTCAAGACAGACAGACAGACAGTCAGTCAAGACAAACAGAAAGATAGACAGTCAGTCAAGACAGACAGACAGTCAGTCAAGCAGACAGACAATCAGTCAAGACAAATAGACAGACAGTCAGGCAAGACAGACAGACAGACAGATGGTCAGTCAAGACATACAGAAAGACAACCAGACAGACATTCAGTCAAGACAGAAAGACAGACAGTCAGTCATGACACACAGACAGATAGACGGTCAGTCAAGACAGACAGACAGTCAGTCAAGACAGACATACAGTAGTCAAAACAGACAAACAGTCAGTCAAGACAGACAGACAGTCAGTCAAGCAGACAGACAATCAGTCAAGACAGACAGACGGACAGGCAGACAGTCAAGACAAAAAGACAGACAGAAAGACAGACAGTCAGTCAAGACAGACAGACAGACAGAAAGTCAAGGCAGACAGACAGACAGTCAGTCAGTCAAGACAGACAGACAGACAGTCAGTCAAGACACAGACAGAGAGACAGTCAGTCAAGACAGACAGACAGAAAGACAGACAGACATTCAGTCAAGACAGACAGACAGACAGTCACTCAAGACAGACAGACAGAGAGACAGACAGTCAGTCAAGACAAACAGACAGTAAGTCAGGCAAGACAGACAGACAGACAGATAGTCAGTCAAGACAGACAGAAAGACAACCAGACAGACATTCAGTCAAGACAGAAAGACAGACAGTCAGTCAAGACACACAGACAGATAGACAGTCAGTCAAGACAGACAGACAGTCAATCAAGACAGACATACAGTAGTCAAGACAGACAAACAGTCAGTCAAGACAGACAGACAGTCAGTCAAGCAGACAGACAATCAGTCAAGACAGACAGACGGACAGGCAGACAGTCAAGACAAACAGACAGACAGAAAGACAGACAGTCAGTCAAGACAGACAGACAGACAGTCAGTCAAGACAGACAGACAGACAGTCAGTCAAGACAGACAGACAGACAGTCAGTCAAGACACACTGACAGACAGTCAGTCAAGACAGACAGACAGACAGTCAGTCAAGACAAACAGTCAGATAGACAGTCAGTCAAGACAGACAGACAGCCAGTCAAGACAGACAGACAGTCAGTCAAGACAGACAGACAGTCAGTCAAGACAGACAGACAGTCAGTCAAGACAGACAGAGAGTCAGTCAAGACAGACAGACGGACAGACAGACAGTCAAGAGAGTCAGACAGACAGACAGAAAGACTGACAGTCAGTCAAGACAGACAGACAGACAGTCAGTCAAGACACAGACAGAGAGACAGTCAGTCAAGACAGACAGACAGAAAGACAGACAGACATTCAGTCAAGACAGACAGACAGACAGTCACTCAAGACAGACAGACAGACAGTCAGTCAAGACAGAGAGACAGACAGTCAGTCAAGACAAACAGACAGACAGTCAGGCAAGACAGACAGACAGACAGATAGTCAGTCAAGACAGACAGAAAGACAACCAGACAGACATTCAGTCAAGACAGAAAGACAGACAGTCAGTGAAGACACACAGACAGATAGACAGTCAGTCAAGACAGACAGACAGTCAGTCAAGACAGACATACAGTAGTCAAGACAGACAAGCAGTCAGTCAAGACAGACAGACAGTCAGTCAAGCAGACAGACAATCAGTCAAGACAGACAGACGGACAGGCAGACAGTCAAGACAAACAGACAGACAGAAAGACAGACAGTCAGTCAAGACAGACAGACAGACAGTCAGTCAAGACAGAAAGACAGACAGTCAGTCAAGACACACTGACAGACAGTCAGTCAAGACAGACAGACAGACAGTCAGTCAAGACAAACAGACAGATAGACAGTCAGTCAAGACAGACAGACAGACAGTCAGTCTAGACAGACAGACAGACATTCAGTCAAGACAAACAGACAGACAGTCAGTCAAGACAGACAAACATTCAGTCAGTCAAGACAGACAGACAGACAGACAGAAAGACAGACAGTCAGTCAAGACAGACAGACAGACAGTCGGTCAAGACTGACAGACAGACAGTCAGTCAAGACACACTGACAGACAGTCAGTCAAGACAGACAGACAGACAGTCAGTCAAGACAAACAGACAGATAGACAGTCAGTCAAGACAGACAGACAGACAGTCACTCAAGACAGACAGATAGACAGTCAGTCAAGACAGAGAGACAGACAGTCAGTCAAGACAAACAGACAGACAGTCAGGCAAGACAGACAGACAGACAGATAGTCAGTCAAGACAGACAGAAAGACAACCAGACAGACATTCAGTCAAGACAGAAAGACAGACAGTCAGTCAAGACACACAGACAGATAGACAGTCAGTCAAGACAGACAGACAGTCAGTCAAGACAGACATACAGTAGTCAAGACAGACAAACAGTCAGTCAAGACAGACAGACAGTCAGTCAAGCAGACAGACAATCAGTCAAGACAGACAGACGGACAGGCAGACAGTCAAGACAAACAGACAGACAGAAAGACAGACAGTCAGTCAAGACAGACAGACAGACAGTCAGTCAAGACAGACAGACAGACAGTCAGTCAAGACACACTGACAGACAGTCAGTCAAGACAGACAGACAGACAGTCAGTCAAGACAAACAGAAAGATAGACAGTCAGTCAAGACAGACAGACAGTCAGTCAAGCAGACAGACAATCAGTCAAGACAAATAGACAGACAGTCAGGCAAGACAGACAGACAGACAGATGGTCAGTCAAGACATACAGAAAGACAACCAGACAGACATTCAGTCAAGACAGAAAGACAGACAGTCAGTCATGACACACAGACAGATAGACGGTCAGTCAAGACAGACAGACAGTCAGTCAAGACAGACATACAGTAGTCAAAACAGACAAACAGTCAGTCAAGACAGACAGACAGTCAGTCAAGCAGACAGACAATCAGTCAAGACAGACAGACGGACAGGCAGACAGTCAAGACAAAAAGACAGACAGAAAGACAGACAGTCAGTCAAGACAGACAGACAGACAGTCAGTCAAGACAGACAGACAGACAGTCAGTCAAGACACACTGACAGACAGTCAGTCAAGACAGACAGACAGACAGTCAGTAAAGACAAACAGACAGACAGACAGTCAGTCAAGACAGACAGACAGTCAGTCAAGACAGACAGACAGTCAGTCAAGACAGACAGAGAGTCAGTCAAGACAGACAGACGGACAGACAGACAGTCAAGAGAGTCAGACAGACAGACAGAAAGACTGACAGTCAGTCAAGACAGACAGAAAGACAGTCAGTCAAGACACAGACAGAGAGACAGTCAGTCAAGACAGACAGACAGAAAGACAGACAGACATTCAGTCAAGACAGACAGACAGACAGTCACTCAAGACAGACAGACAGACAGTCAGTCAAGACAGAGAGACAGACATTCAGTCAAGACAAACAGACAGACAGTCAGGCAAGACAGACAGACAGACAGATAGTCAGTCAAGACAGACAGAAAGACAACCAGACAGACATTCAGTCAAGACAGAAAGACAGACAGTCAGTCAAGACACACAGACAGATAGACAGTCAGTCAAGACAGACAGACAGTCAGTCAAGACAGACATACAGTAGTCAAGACAGACAATCAGTCAGTCAAGACAGACAGACAGTCAGTCAAGCAGACAGACAATCAGTCAAGACAGACAGACGGACAGGCAGTCAGTCAAGACAGACAGACAGACAGTCAGTCAAGACAGAAAGACAGACAGTCAGTCAAGACACACTGACAGACAGTCAGTCAAGACAGACAGACAGACAGTCAGTCAAGACAAACAGACAGATAGACAGTCAGTCAAGACAGACAGACAGACAGTCAGTCTAGACAGACAAACAGACATTCAGTCAAGACAAACAGACAGACAGTCAGTCAAGACAGACAAACATTCAGTCAGTCAAGACAGACAGACAGACAGACAGAAAGACAGACAGTCAGTCAAGACAGACAGACAGACAGTCGGTCAAGACTGACAGACAGACAGTCAGTCAAGACACACTGACAGACAGTCAGTCAAGACAGACAGACAGACAGTCAGTCAAGACAAACAGACAGATAGACAGTCAGTCAAGACAGACAGACAGACAGTCACTCAAGACAGACAGATAGACAGTCAGTCAAGACAGAGAGACAGACAGTCAGTCAAGACAAACAGACAGACAGTCAGGCAAGACAGACAGACAGACAGATAGTCAGTCAAGACAGACAGAAAGACAACCAGACAGACATTCAGTCAAGACAGAAAGACAGACAGTCAGTCAAGACACACAGACAGATAGACAGTCAGTCAAGACAGACAGACAGTCAGTCAAGACAGACATACAGTAGTCAAGACAGACAAACAGTCAGTCAAGACAGACAGACAGTCAGTCAAGCAGACAGACAATCAGTCAAGACAGACAGACGGACAGGCAGACAGTCAAGACAAACAGACAGACAGAAAGACAGACAGTCAGTCAAGACAGACAGACAGACAGTCAGTCAAGACAGACAGACAGACAGTCAGTCAAGACACACTGACAGACAGTCAGTCAAGACAGACAGACAGACAGTCAGTCAAGACAAACAGAAAGATAGACAGTCAGTCAAGACAGACAGACAGTCAGTCAAGCAGACAGACAATCAGTCAAGACAAATAGACAGACAGTCAGGCAAGACAGACAGACAGACAGATGGTCAGTCAAGACATACAGAAAGACAACCAGACAGACATTCAGTCAAGACAGAAAGACAGACAGTCAGTCATGACACACAGACAGATAGACGGTCAGTCAAGACAGACAGACAGTCAGTCAAGACAGACATACAGTAGTCAAAACAGACAAACAGTCAGTCAAGACAGACAGACAGTCAGTCAAGCAGACAGACAATCAGTCAAGACAGACAGACGGACAGGCAGACAGTCAAGACAAAAAGACAGACAGAAAGACAGACAGTCAGTCAAGACAGACAGACAGACAGTCAGTCAAGACAGACAGACAGACAGTCAGTCAAGACACACTGACAGACAGTCAGTCAAGACAGACAGACAGACAGTCAGTAAAGACAAACAGACAGATAGACAGTCAGTCAAGACAGACAGACAGAAAGACAGACAGACATTCAGTCAAGACAGACAGACAGACAGTCACTCAAGACAGACAGACAGACAGTCAGTCAAGACAGAGAGACAGACAGTCAGTCAAGACAAACAGACAGACAGTCAGGCAAGACAGACAGACAGACAGATAGTCAGTCAAGACAGACAGAAAGACAACCAGACAGACATTCAGTCAAGACAGAAAGACAGACAGTCAGTCAAGACACACAGACAGATAGACAGTCAGTAAAGACAAACCGACAGACAGTCAGTCAAGACAAACAGGCAGATTGACAGTCAGTCAAGACAGACAGACAGACAGTCAGTCAAGACAGACAGACAGACAGTCAGTCAAGACAGACAGACAAGCAGACAGTCAGTCAAGACTGACAGACAGACAGATAGTCAGACAGACAGACAGACAGTCAGTCAAGACAGACAGACAGTCAGTCAAGACAGACAGACAGTCAGTCAAGAATGACAGACAGTCAGTCAAGACAGACAGACAGTCAGTCAAGACAGACAGACAGTCAGTCAAGACAGACAGACAGACAGTCAGTCAAGACACACTGACAGACAGTCAGTCAAGACAGACAGACAGACAGTCAGTAAAGACAAACAGACAGACAGACAGTCAGTCAAGACAGACAGACAGTCAGTCAAGACAGACAGACAGTCAGTCAAGACAGACAGAGAGTCAGTCAAGACAGACAGACGGACAGACAGACAGTCAAGAGAGTCAGACAGACAGACAGAAAGACTGACAGTCAGTCAAGACAGACAGAAAGACAGTCAGTCAAGACACAGACAGAGAGACAGTCAGTCAAGACAGACAGACAGAAAGACAGACAGACATTCAGTCAAGACAGACAGACAGACAGTCACTCAAGACAGACAGACAGACAGTCAGTCAAGACAGAGAGACAGACAGTCAGTCAAGACAAACAGACAGACAGTCAGGCAAGACAGACAGACAGACAGATAGTCAGTCAAGACAGACAGAAAGACAACCAGACAGACATTCAGTCAAGACAGAAAGACAGACAGTCAGTCAAGACACACAGACAGATAGACAGTCAGTCAAGACAGACAGACAGTCAGTCAAGACAGACATACAGTAGTCAAGACAGACAATCAGTCAGTCAAGACAGACAGACAGTCAGTCAAGCAGACAGACAATCAGTCAAGACAGACAGACGGACAGGCAGACAGTCAAGACAAACAGACAGACAGAAAGACAGACAGTCAGTCAAGACAGACAGACAGACAGTCAGTCAAGACAGAAAGACAGACAGTCAGTCAAGACACACTGACAGACAGTCAGTCAAGACAGACAGACAGACAGTCAGTCAAGACAAACAGACAGATAGACAGTCAGTCAAGACAGACAGACAGACAGTCAGTCTAGACAGACAGACAGACATTCAGTCAAGACAAACAGACAGACAGTCAGTCAAGACAGACAAACATTCAGTCAGTCAAGACAGACAGACAGACAGACAGAAAGACAGACAGTCAGTCAAGACAGACAGACAGACAGTCGGTCAAGACTGACAGACAGACAGTCAGTCAAGACACACTGACAGACAGTCAGTCAAGACAGACAGACAGACAGTCAGTCAAGACAAACAGACAGATAGACAGTCAGTCAAGACAGACAGACAGACAGTCACTCAAGACAGACAGATAGACAGTCAGTCAAGACAGAGAGACAGACAGTCAGTCAAGACAAACAGACAGACAGTCAGGCAAGACAGACAGACAGACAGATAGTCAGTCAAGACAGACAGAAAGACAACCAGACAGACATTCAGTCAAGACAGAAAGACAGACAGTCAGTCAAGACACACAGACAGATAGACAGTCAGTCAAGACAGACAGACAGTCAGTCAAGACAGACATACAGTAGTCAAGACAGACAAACAGTCAGTCAAGACAGACAGACAGTCAGTCAAGCAGACAGACAATCAGTCAAGACAGACAGACGGACAGGCAGACAGTCAAGACAAACAGACAGACAGAAAGACAGACAGTCAGTCAAGACAGACAGACAGACAGTCAGTCAAGACAGACAGACAGACAGTCAGTCAAGACACACTGACAGACAGTCAGTCAAGACAGACAGACAGACAGTCAGTCAAGACAAACAGAAAGATAGACAGTCAGTCAAGACAGACAGACAGTCAGTCAAGCAGACAGACAATCAGTCAAGACAAATAGACAGACAGTCAGGCAAGACAGACAGACAGACAGATGGTCAGTCAAGACATACAGAAAGACAACCAGACAGACATTCAGTCAAGACAGAAAGACAGACAGTCAGTCATGACACACAGACAGATAGACGGTCAGTCAAGACAGACAGACAGTCAGTCAAGACAGACATACAGTAGTCAAAACAGACAAACAGTCAGTCAAGACAGACAGACAGTCAGTCAAGCAGACAGACAATCAGTCAAGACAGACAGACGGACAGGCAGACAGTCAAGACAAAAAGACAGACAGAAAGACAGACAGTCAGTCAAGACAGACAGACAGACAGTCAGTCAAGACAGACAGACAGACAGTCAGTCAAGACACACTGACAGACAGTCAGTCAAGACAGACAGACAGACAGTCAGTAAAGACAAACAGACAGATAGACAGTCAGTCAAGACAGACAGACAGAAAGACAGACAGACATTCAGTCAAGACAGACAGACAGACAGTCACTCAAGACAGACAGACAGACAGTCAGTCAAGACAGAGAGACAGACAGTCAGTCAAGACAAACAGACAGACAGTCAGGCAAGACAGACAGACAGACAGATAGTCAGTCAAGACAGACAGAAAGACAACCAGACAGACATTCAGTCAAGACAGAAAGACAGACAGTCAGTCAAGACACACAGACAGATAGACAGTCAGTAAAGACAAACCGACAGACAGTCAGTCAAGACAAACAGGCAGATTGACAGTCAGTCAAGACAGACAGACAGACAGTCAGTCAAGACAGACAGACAGACAGTCAGTCAAGACAGACAGACAAGCAGACAGTCAGTCAAGACTGACAGACAGACAGATAGTCAGACAGACAGACAGACAGTCAGTCAAGACAGACAGACAGTCAGTCAAGACAGACAGACAGTCAGTCAAGAATGACAGACAGTCAGTCAAGACAGACAGACAGTCAGTCAAGACAGACAGAGAGTCAGTCAAGACAGACAGACAGTCAGTCAAGACAGACAGACGGACAGACAGACAGTCAAGAGAGTCAGACAGACAGACAGAAAGACTGACAGTCAGTCAAGACAGACAGACAGACAGTCAGTCAAGACACAGACAGAGAGACAGTCAGTCAAGACAGACAGACAGAAAGACAGACAGACATTCAGTCAAGACAGACAGACAGACAGACAGTCACTCAAGACAGACAGACAGACAGTCAGTCAAGACAGAGAGACAGACAGTCAGTAAAGACAAACAGACAGACAGTCAGGCAAAACAGACAGACAGACAGTCAGTCGAGACTGACAGACAGACAGTCAGTCAGTCAGTCAGTCAGTCAAGACAAAGACAGAGAGACAGTCAGTCAAGACAGACAGACAGTCAGTCAAGACAGACAGACAGTCAGTCACGACAGACAGACAGTCAGTCAAGACAGACAGACAGACAGACAGAAAGACAGACAGTCAGTCAAGACAGACAGACAGACAGTCAGTCGAGACTGACAGACAGACAGTCAGTCAGTCAGTCAGTCAGTCAAGACAAAGACAGAGAGACAGTCAGTCAAGACAGACAGACAGTCAGTCAAGACAGACAGACAGTCAGTCACGACAGACAGACAGTCAGTCAAGACAGACAGACAGTCAGTCAAGACAGACAGAGAGTCAGTCAAGACAGACAGACAGTCAGTCAAGACAGACAGACAGTCAGTCAAGACAGACAGACGGACAGACAGACAGTCAAGAGAGTCAGACAGACAGACAGAAAGACTGACAGTCAGTCAAGACAGACAGACAGACAGTCAGTCAAGACACAGACAGAGAGACAGTCAGTCAAGACAGACAGACAGAAAGACAGACAGACATTCAGTCAAGACAGACAGACAGACAGTCACTCAAGACAGACAGACAGACAGTCAGTCAAGACAGAGAGACAGACAGTCAGTCAAGACAAACAGACAGACAGTCAGGCAAGACAGACAGACAGACAGATAGTCAGTCAAGACAGACAGAAAGACAACCAGACAGACATTCTGTCAAGACAGAAAGACAGACAGTCAGTCAAGACACACAGACAGATAGACAGTCAGTCAAGACAGACAGACAGTCAGTCAAGACAGACATACAGTAGTCAAGACAGACAAACAGTCAGTCAAGACAGACAGACAGTCAGTCAAGCAGACAGACAATCAGTCAAGACAGACAGACGGACAGGCAGACAGTCAAGACAAACAGACAGACAGAAAGACAGACAGTCAGTCAAGACAGACAGACAGACAGTCAGTCAAGACAGACAGACAGACAGTCAGTCAAGACACACTGACAGACAGTCAGTCAAGACAGACAGACAGACAGTCAGTCAAGACAAACAGACAGATAGACAGTCAGTCAAGACAGACAGGCAGACAGCCAGTCTAGACAGACAGACAGACATTCAGTCAAGACAAACAGACAGACAGTCAGTCAAGACAGACAAACATTCAGTCAGTCAAGACAGACAGACAGACAGACAGAAAGACAGACAGTCAGTCAAGACAGACAGACAGACAGTCAGTCAAGACAAAGACTGAGAGACAGTCAGTCAAGACAGCCAGACAGACAGAGAGACAGACATTCAGTCTAGACAGACAGACAGACAGAAAGTCAAGGCAGACAGACAGACAGTCAGTCAGTCAAGACAGACAGACAGACAGTCAGTCAAGACACAGACAGAGAGACAGTCAGTCAAGACAGACAGACAGAAAGACAGACAGACATTCAGTCAGTCAGTCAGACAGACAGACAGTCACTCAAGACAGACAGACAGAGAGACAGACAGTCAGTCAAGACAAACAGACAGTAAGTCAGGCAAGACAGACAGACAGACAGATAGTCAGTCAAGACAGACAGAAAGACAACCAGACAGACATTCAGTCAAGACAGAAAGACAGACAGTCAGTCAAGACACACAGACAGATAGACAGTCAGTCAAGACAGACAGACAGTCAATCAAGACAGACATACAGTAGTCAAGACAGACAAACAGTCAGTCAAGACAGACAGACAGTCAGTCAAGCAGACAGACAATCAGTCAAGACAGACAGACGGACAGGCAGACAGTCAAGACAAACAGACAGACAGAAAGACAGACAGTCAGTCAAGACAGACAGACAGACAGTCAGTCAAGACAGACAGACAGACAGTCAGTCAAGACAGACAGACAGACAGTCAGTCAAGACACACTGACAGACAGTCAGTCAAGACAGACAGACAGACAGTCAGTCAAGACAAACAGACAGATAGACAGTCAGTCAAGACAGACAGACAGAAAGACACACAGACATTCAGTCAAGACAGACAGTCACTCAAGACAGACAGACAGACAGTCAGTCAAGATAGAGAGACAGACAGTCAGTCAAGACAAACAGACAGACAGTCAGGCAAGACAGACAGACAGACAGATAGTCAGTCAAGAAAGACAGAAAGACAACCAGACAGACATTCAGTCAAGACAGAAAGACAGACAGTCAGTCAAGACACACAGACAGATAGACAGTCAGTCAAGACAGACAGACAGTCAAGACAGACAGACAGACAGACAGTCAGTCAAGACACACTGACAGACAGTCAGTCAAGACAAACAGACAGACAGTCAGTCAAGACAAACAGGCAGATTGACAGTCAGTCAAGACAGACAGACAGACAGTCAGTCAAGACAGACAGACAGACAGTCAGTCAAGACAGACAGACAAGCAGACAGTCAGTCAAGACTGACAGACAGACAGATAGTCAGACAGACAGACAGACAGTCAGTCAAGACAGACAGACAGTCAGTTAAGACAGACAGACAGTCAGTCAAGACAGACAGACAGTCAGTCAAGACAGACAGACAGTCAGTCAAGACAGACAGAGAGTCAGTCAAGACAGACAGACAGTCAGTCAAGACAGATAGACAGTCAGTCAAGACAGACAGACGGACAGACAGACAGTCAAGAGAGTCAGACAGACAGACAGAAAGACTGACAGTCAGTCAAGACAGACAGACAGACAGTCAGTCAAGACACAGACAGAGAGACAGTCAGTCAAGACAGACAGACAGAAAGACAGACAGACATTCAGTCAAGACAGACAGACAGACAGTCACTCAAGACAGACAGACAGACAGTCAGTCAAGACAGAGAGACAGACAGTCAGTCAAGACAAATAGACAGACAGTCAGGCAAGACAGACAGACAGACAGATAGTCAGTCAAGACAGACAGAAAGACAACCAGACAGACATTCAGTCAAGACAGAAAGACAGACAGTCAGTCAGGACACACAGACAGATAGACAGTCAGTCAAGACAGACAGACAGTCAGTCAAGACAGACATACAGTAGTCAAGACAGACAAACAGTCAGTCAAGACAGACAGACAGTCAGTCAAGCAGACAGACAATCAGTCAAGACAGACAGACGGACAGGCAGACAGTCAAGACAAACAGACAGACAGAAAGACAGACAGTCAGTCAAGACAGACAGACAGACAGTCAGTCAAGATAGAGAGACAGACAGTCAGTAAAGACAAACAGACAGACAGTCAGGCAAGACAGACAGACAGACAGATAGTCAGTCAAGACAGACAGAAAGACAACCAGACAGACATTCAGTCAAGACAGAAAGACAGACAGTCAGTCAAGACACACAGACAGATAGACAGTCAGTCAAGACAGACAGACAGTCAAGACAGACAGACAGACAGTCAGTCAAGACACACTGACAGACAGTCAGTCAAGACAAACAGACAGACAGTCAGTCAAGACAAACAGGCAGATTGACAGTCAGTCAAGACAGACAGACAGACAGTCAGTCAAGACAGACAGACAGACAGTCAGTCAAGACAGACAGACAAGCAGACAATCAGTCAAGACTGACAGACAGACAGATAGTCAGACAGACAGACAGACAGTTAGTCAAGACAGACAGACAGTCAGTCAAGACAGACAGACGGACAGACAGACAGTCAAGAGAGTCAGACAGACAGACAGAAAGACTGACAGATAGACAGTCAGTCAAGACAGACAGACAGTCAAGACAGACAGACAGACAGTCAGTCAAGACACACTGACAGACAGTCAGTCAAGACAAACAGACAGACAGTCAGTCAAGACAAACAGGTCAGAGAGTCAGACAGACAGACAGAAAGACTGACAGATAGACAGTCAGTCAAGACAGACAGACAGTCAAGACAGACAGACAGACAGTCAGTCAAGACACACTGACAGACAGTCAGTCAAGACAAACAGACAGACAGTCAGTCAAGACAAACAGGCAGATTGACAGTCAGTCAAGACAGACAGACAGACAGTCAGTCAAGACAGACAGACAGTCAGTCAAGACAGACAGACAGTCAGTCAAGACAGACAGAGAGTCAGTCAAGACAGACAGACAGTCAGTCAAGACAGACAGACAGTCAGTCAAGACAGACAGACGGACAGACAGACAGTCAAGAGAGTCAGACAGACAGACAGAAAGACTGACAGTCAGTCAAGACAGACAGACAGACAGTCAGTCAAGACACAGACAGAGAGACAGTCAGTCAAGACAGACAGACAGAAAGACAGACAGACACTCAGTCAAGACAGACAGACAGACAGTCACTCAAGACAGACAGACAGACAGTCAGTCAAGACAGAGAGACAGACAGTCAGTCAAGACAAACAGACAGACAGTCAGGCAAGACAGACAGACAGACAGATAGTCAGTCAAGACAGACTGAAAGACAACCAGACAGACATTCAGTCAAGACAGAAAGACAGACAGTCAGTTAAGACACACAGACAGATAGACAGTCAGTCAAGACAGACAGACAGTCAGTCAAGACAGACATACAGTAGTCAAGACAGACAAACAGTCAGTCAAGACAGACAGACAGTCAGTCAAGCAGACAGACAATCAGTCAAGACAGACAGACGGACAGGCAGACAGTCAAGACAAACAGACAGACAGAAAGACAGACAGTCAGTCAAGACAGACAGACAGACAGTCAGTCAAGACAGACAGACAGACAGTCAGTCAAGACACACTGACAGACAGTCAGTCAAGACAGACAGACAGACAGACAGACAGCCAGTCTAGACAGACAGACAGACATTCAGTCAAGACAAACAGACAGACAGTCAGTCAAGACAGACAAACATTCAGTCAGTCAAGACAGACAGACAGACAGACAGAAAGACAGACAGTCAGTCAAGACAGACAGACAGACAGTCAGTCAAGACTGACAGACAGACAGTCAGTCAGTCAGTCAAGACAAAGACAGAGTGACAGTCAGTCAAGACAGCCAGACAGACAGAGAGACAGACATTCAGTCTAGACAGACAGACAGACAGAAAGTCAAGGCAGACAGACAGACAGACAGTCAGTCAAGACAGACAGACAGACAGTCAGTCAAGACACAGACAGAGAGACAGTCAGTCAAGACAGACAGACAGAAAGACAGACAGACATTCAGTCAAGACAGACAGACAGACAGTCACTCAAGACAGACAGACAGAGAGACAGACAGTCAGTCAAGACAAACAGACAGTAAGTCAGGCAAGACAGACAGACAGACAGATAGTCAGTCAAGACAGACAGAAAGACAACCAGACAGACATTCAGTCAAGACAGAAAGACAGACAGTCAGTCAAGACACACAGACAGATAGACAGTCAGTCAAGACAGACAGACAGTCAATCAAGACAGACATACAGTAGTCAAGACAGACAAACAGTCAGTCAAGACAGACAGACAGTCAGTCAAGACAGACAGACAGAAAGACACACAGACATTCAGTCAAGACAGACAGTCACTCAAGACAGACAGACAGACAGTCAGTCAAGATAGAGAGACAGACAGTCAGTCAAGACAAACAGACAGACAGTCAGGCAAGACAGACAGACAGACAGATAGTCAGTCAAGAAAGACAGAAAGACAACCAGACAGACATTCAGTCAAGACACACAGACAGATAGACAGTCAGTCAAGACAGACAGACAGTCAAGACAGACAGACAGACAGACAGTCAGTCAAGACACACTGACAGACAGTCAGTCAAGACAAACAGACAGACAGTCAGTCAAGACAAACAGGCAGATTGACAGTCAGTCAAGACAGACAGACAGACAGTCAGTCAAGACAGACAGACAGACAGTCAGTCAAGACAGACAGACAAGCAGACAGTCAGTCAAGACTGACAGACAGACAGATAGTCAGACAGACAGACAGACAGTCAGTCAAGACAGACAGACAGTCAGTCAAGACAGACAGACAGTCAGTCAAGACAGACAGACAGTCAGTCAAGACAGACAGACAGTACAATCAAGACGGACAGAGAGTCAGTCAAGACAGACAGACAGTCAGTCAAGACAGACAGACAGTCAGTCAAGACAGACAGACGGACAGACAGACAGTCAAGAGAGTCAGACAGACAGACAGAAAGACTGACAGTCAGTCAAGACAGACAGACAGACAGTCAGTCAAGACACAGACAGAGAGACAGTCAGTCAAGACAGACAGACAGACATTCAGTCAAGACAGACAGACAGACAGTCACTCAAGACAGACAGACAGACAGTCAGTCAAGACAGAGAGACAGACAGTCAGTCAAGACAAATAGACAGACAGTCAGGCAAGACAGACAGACAGACAGATAGTCAGTCAAGACAGACAGAAAGACAACCAGACAGACATTCAGTCAAGACAGAAAGACAGACAGTCAGTCAAGACACACAGACAGATAGACAGTCAGTCAAGACAGACAGACAGTCAGTCAAGACAGACATACAGTAGTCAAGACAGACAAACAGTCAGTCAAGACAGACAGACAGTCAGTCAAGCAGACAGACAATCAGTCAAGACAGACAGACGGACAGGCAGACAGTCAAGACAAACAGACAGACAGAAAGACAGACAGTCAGTCAAGACAGACAGACAGACAGTCAGTCAGTCAAGACAGACAGACAGACAGTCAGTCAAGAAACACTGAAAGACAGTCAGTCAAGACAGACAGACAGACAGTCAGTCAAGACAAACAGACAGATAGACAGTCAGTCAAGACAGACAGACAGACAGACAGTCTAGACAGACAGACAGACATTCAGTCAAGACAAACAGACAGACAGTCAGTCAAGACAGACAAACATTCAGTCAGTCAAGACAGACAGACAGACAGACAGAAAGACAGACAGTCAGTCAAGACAGACAGACAGACAGTCAGTCAAGACTGACAGACAGACAGTCAGTCAAGACTGACAGACAGACAGTCAGTCAGTCAGTCAAGACAAAGACAGAGAGACAGTCAGTCAAGACAGCCAGACAGACAGAGAGACAGACATTCAGTCTAGACATACAGACAGACAGAAAGTCAAGGCAGACAGACAGACAGTCAGTCAGTCAAGACAGACAGACAGTCAGTCAGTCAAGACAGACAGACAGACAGTCAGTCAAGACAAACAGACAGATAGACAGTCAGTCAAGACAGACAGACGGACAGACAGACAGTCAAGACAGACAGACAGAAAGACAGACAGTCAGTCAAGACACACAGACAGACAGACAGACAGACATTCAGTCAAGACAGACAGACAGACAGTCAGTCAGGACAGAAAGACAGACAAACAGTCAAGACAGACAGACAGACAGTCAGTCTAGACAGACAGAAAGACATTCAGTCAAGACAAACAGACAGACAGTCAGTCAAGAAAGACAAACATTCAGTCAGTCAAGACAGACAGACAGACAGATAGTCAGTCAAGACAGACAGACGGACAGACAGACAGACAGACAGACAGACAGACAGACAGAAAGTAAAGACAGACAGACAGACAGTCAGTCAAGACACACTGACAGACAGTCAGTCAAGACAAACAGACAGACAGTCAGTCAAGACAGACAGACAGTCAGTCAAGACATTCAGTCAAGACAGACAGACAGTCATTCAAGACAGACAGACAGTCAGTCAAGACAGACAGACAGTCAAGACAGACAGACGGACAGACAGACAGTCAAGACAGACAGACAGAAAGACAGACAGTCAGTCAAGACACACAGACAGACATTCAGTCAAGACAGACAGACAGACAGTCAGTCAGGACAGACAGACAGACAGTCAGTCAAGACAGACAGACAGACAGTCAGTCTAGACAGACAGACAGACATTCAGTCAAGACAAACAGACAGACAGTCAGTCAAGAAAGAAAAAACATTCAGTCAGTCAAGACAGACAGACAGACAGATAGTACGTCAAGAAAGACAGACGGAAAGACAGACAGACAGACAGACAGAAAGTCAAGACAGACAGACAGACAGTCAGTCAAAACAAACAAACAAATAGACAGTCAGTCAAGACAGACAGACAGACACTCAGTCTAGACAGACAGACAGACATTCAGTCAAGACAAACAGACAGACAGTCAGTCAAGACAGACAAACATTCAGTCAGTCAAGACAGACAGACAGACAGACAGAAAGACAGACAGTCAGTCAAGACAGACAGACAGACAGTCAGTCAAGACTGACAGACAGACAGTCAGTCAGTCAAGACAAAGACAGAGAGACAGTCAGTCAAGACAGCCAGACAGACAGAGAGACAGTCAAGACAGACAGACAGACAGTCAGTCAAGACTGACAGACAGACAAACAGTCAGTCAAGACACACTGACAGACAGTCAGTCAAGACAGACAGACAGAGAGTCAGTCAAGACAATAAGACAGATAGACAGTCAGTCAAGACAGACATACAGACAGTCAGTCTAGACAGACAGACAGACATTCAGTCAAGACAAACAGACAGACAGTCAGTCAAGACAGACAAACATTCAGTCAGTCAAGACAGACAGACGTACAGACAGTCAGTCAAGACTGACAGACAGACAGATAGTAAGACAGACAGATAGACAGTCAGTCAAGACAGACGGACAGTCAGACAGACAGACATTGAGTCAAGACAGATAGACCGACAGTCCGTCAAGACAGACAGACAGACAGTCAAGACAGACAGACAGACAGTCAGTCAAGACAGACAGACAGACAGATAGTCAGACAGACAGACAGACAGTCAGTCAAGACATTCAGTCAAGACAGACAGACAGTCATTCAAGACAGACAGACAGTCAGTCAAGATAGACAGACAGTCAAGACAGACAGACTGACAGACAGACAGTCAAGACAGACAAACAGAAAGACAGACAGTCAGTCAAGACACACAGACAGACAGACAGACAGACATTCAGTCAAGACAGACAGACAGACAGTCAGTCAAGACAGACAGACAGTCAGTCAAGACAGACAGACAGTTAGTCAAGACAGACAGACAGTCAGTCAAGACAGACAGACGGACAGTCAGTCAAGACACAGACAGAGAGACAGTCAGTCAAGACAGACAGACAGAAAGACAGACAGACATTCAGTCAAGACAGACAGACAGACAGTCACTCAAGACAGACAGACAGACAGTCAGTCAAGACAGAGAGACAGACAGTCAGTCAAGACAAACAGACAGACAGTCAGGCAAGACAGACAGACAGACAGATAGTCAGTCAAGACAGACAGAAAGACAACCAGACAGACATTCAGTCAAGACAGAAAGACAGACAGTCAGTCAAGACACACAGACAGATAGACGGTCAGTCGAGACAGACAGACAGTCAGTCAAGACAGACATACAGTAGTCAAGACAGACAAACAGTCAGTCAAGACAGACAGACAGTCAGTCAAGCAGACAGACAATCAGTCAAGACAGACAGACGGACAGGCAGACAGTCAAGACAAACAGACAGACAGAAAGACAGACAGTCAGTCAAGACGGACAGACAGACAGTCAGTCAAGACAAACAGACAGACAGTCAGGCAAGACAGACAGACAGACAGATAGTCAGTCAAGACATACAGAAAGACAACCAGACAGACATTCAGTCAAGACAGAAAGACAGACAGACAGTCATGACACACAGACAGATAGACGGTCAGTCAAGACAGACAGACAGTCATCCAAGACAGACATACAGTAGTCAAGACAGACAAACAGTCAGTCAAGACAGACAGACAGTCAGTCAAGCAGACAGACAATCAGTCAAGACAGACAGACGGACAGGCAGACAGTCAAGACAAAAAGACAGACAGAACGACAGACAGTCAGTCAAGACAGACAGACAGACAGTCAGTCAAGACAGACAGACAGACAGTCAGTCAAGACACACTGACAGACAGTCAGTCAAGACAGACAGACAGACAGTCAGTAAAGACAAACAGACAGATAGACAGTCAGTCAAGACAGACAGACAGAAAGACAGACAGACATTCAGTCAAGACAGACAGACAGACAGTCACTCAAGACAGACAGACAGACAGTCAGTCAAGACAGAGAGACAGACAGTCAGTCAAGACAAACAGACAGACAGTCAGGCAAGACAGACAGACAGACAGATAGTCAGTCAAGACAGACAGAAAGACAACCAGACAGACATTCAGTCAAGACAGAAAGACAGACAGTCAGTCAAGACACACAGACAGATAGACAGTCAGTCAAGACAGACAGACAGTCAAGACAGACAGACAGACAGTCAGTCAAGACACACTGACAGACAGTCAGTCAAGACAAACAGACAGACAGTCAGTCAAGACAAACAGGCAGATTGACAGTCAGTCAAGACAGACAGACAGTCAGTCGTTACAGACAGACAGACAGTCAGTCAAGACAGACAGACAAGCAGACAGTCAGTCAAGACTGACAGACAGACAGATAGTCAGACAGACAGACAGACAGTCAGTCAAGACAGACAGACAGTCAGTCAAGACAGACAGACAGTCAGTCAAGACAGACAGAGAGTCAGTCAAGACAGACAGACAGTCAGTCAAGACAGACAGACGGACAGACAGACAGTCAAGAGAGTCAGACAGACAGACAGAAAGACTGACAGTCAGTCAAGACAGACAGACAGACAGACAGTCAGTCAAGACACAGACAGAGAGACAGTCAGTCAAGACAGACAGACAGAAAGACAGACAGACATTCAGTCAAGACAGACAGTCACTCAAGACAGACAGACAGACAGTCAGTCAAGACAGAGAGACAGACAGTCAGTCAAGACAAACAGACAGACAGTCAGGCAAGACAGACAGACAGACAGATAGTCAGTCAAGACAGACAGAAAGATAACCAGACAGACATTCAGTCAAGACAGAAAGACAGACAGTCAGTCAAGACACACAGACAGATAGACAGTCAGTCAAGACAGACAGACAGTCAGTCAAGACAGACATACAGTAGTCAAGACAGACAAACAGTCAGTCAAGACAGACAGACAGTCAGTCAAGCAGACAGACAATCAGTCAAGACAGACAGACGGACAGGCAGACAGTCAAGACAAACAGACAGACAGAAAGACAGACAGTCAGTCAAGACAGACAGACAGACAGTCAGTCAAGACAGACAGACAGACAGTCAGTCAAGACACCCTGACAGACAGTCAGTCAAGACAGACAGACAGACAGTCAGTCAAGACAAACAGAAAGATAGACAGTCAGTCAAGACAGACAGACAGACAGTCAGTCTAGACAGACAGACAGACATTCAGTCAAGACAAACAGACAGACAGTCAGTCAAGACAGACAAACATTCAGTCAGTCAAGACAGACAGACAGACAGACAGAAAGACAGACAGTCAGTCAAGACAGACAGACAGACAGTCAGTCAAGACTGACAGACAGACAGTCAGTCAGTCAGTCAAGACAAAGACAGAGAGACAGTCAGTCAAGACAGCCAGACAGACAGAGAGACAGACATTCAGTCTAGACAGACAGACAGACTGAAAGTCAAGGCAGACAGACAGACAGTCAGTCAGTCAAGACAGACAGACAGACAGTCAGTCAAGACACAGACAGAGAGACAGTCAGTCAAGACAGACAGACAGACAGAAAGACAGACAGACATTCAGTCAAGACAGACAGTCACTCAAGACAGACAGACAGAGAGACAGACAGTCAGTCAAGACAAACAGACAGTAAGTCAGGCAAGACAGACAGACAGACAGATAGTCAGTCAAGACAGACAGAAAGACAACCAGACAGACATTCAGTCAAGACAGAAAGGCAGACAGTCAGTCAAGACACACAGACAGATAGACAGTCAGTCAAGACAGACAGACAGTCAATCAAGACAGACATACAGTAGTCAAGACAGACAAACAGTCAGTCAAGACAGACAAACAGTCAGTCAAGCAGACAGACAATCAGTCAAGACAGACAGACGGACAGGCAGACAGTCAAGACAAACAGACAGACAGAAAGACAGACAGTCAGTCAAGACAGACAGACAGACAGTCAGTCAAGACAGACAGACAGACAGTCAGTCAAGACACACTGACAGACAGTCAGTCAAGACAGACAGACAGACAGTCAGTCAAGACAAACAGACAGATAAACAGTCAGTTAAGACAGACAGACAGAAAGACACACAGACATTCAGTCAAGACAGACAGTCACTCAAGACAGACAGACAGACAGTCAGTCAAGATAGAGAGACAGACAGTCAGTCAAGACAAACAGACAGACAGTCAGGCAAGACAGACAGACAGACAGATAGTCAGTCAAGACAGACAGAAAGACAACCAGACAGACATTCAGTCAAGACAGAAAGACAGACAGTCAGTCAAGACACACAGACAGATAGACAGTCAGTCAAGACAGACAGACAGTCAAGACAGACAGACAGACAGTCAGTCAAGACACACTGACAGACAGTCAGTCAAGACAAACAGACAGACAGTCAGTCAAGACAAACAGGCAGATTGACAGTCAGTCAAGACAGACAGACAGACAGTCAGTCAAGACAGACAGACAGACAGTCAGTCAAGACAGACAGACAAGCAGACAGTCAGTCAAGACTGACAGACAGACAGATAGTCAGACAGACAGAAAGACAGTCAGTCAAGACAGACAGACAGTCAGTCAAGACAGACAGACAGTCAGTCAAGACAGACAGACAGTCAGTCAAGACAGACAGACAGTCAGTCAAGACAGACAGAGAGTCAGTCAAGACAGACAGACAGTCAGTCAAGACAGACAGACAGTCAGTCAAGACAGACAGACGGACAGACAGACAGTCAAGAGAGTCAGACAGAAAGACAGAAAGACTGACAGTCAGTCAAGACAGACAGACAGACAGTCAGTCAAGACACAGACAGAGAGACAGTCAGTCAAGACAGACAGACAGAAAGACAGACAGACATTCAGTCAAGACAGACAGACAGACAGTCACTCAAGACAGACAGACAGACAGTCAGTCAAGACAGAGAGACAGACAGTCAGTCAAGACAAACAGACAGACAGTCAGGCAAGACAGACAGATAGTCAGACAGACAGACAGACAGTCAGTCAAGACAGACAGACAGTCAGTCAAGACAGACAGACAGTCAGTCAAGGCAGACAGACAGTCAGTCAAGACAGACAGACAGTCAGTCAAGACAGACAGACAGTCAGTCTTGACAGACAGACAGACAGTCAAGACAAACAGACAGACAGAAAGACAGACAGTCACTCAAGACAGACAGACAGACAGTCAGTCAAGACAGAGAGACAGACAGTCAGTCAAGACAAACAGACAGACAGTCAGGCAAGACAGACAGACAGACAGATAGTCAGTCAAGACAGACAGAAAGACAACCAGACAGACATTCAGTCAAGACAGAAAGACAGACAGTCAGTCAAGACACACAGACAGATAGACAGTCAGTCAAGACAGACAGACAGTCAGTCAAGACAGACATACAGACAGTCAGTCAAGACAGAGAGACAGACAGTCAGTCAAGACAAACAGACAGACAGTCAGGCAAGACAGACAGACAGACAGATAGTCAGTCAAGACAGACAGAAAGACAACCAGACAGACATTCAGTCAAGACAGAAAGACAGACAGTCAGTCAAGACACACAGACAGATAGACAGTCAGTCAAGACAGACAGACAGTCAGTCAAGACAGACATACAGTAGTCAAGACAGACAAACAGTCAGTCAAGACAGACAGACAGTCAGTCAAGCAGACAGACAATCAGTCAAGACAGACAGACGGACAGGCAGACAGTCAAGACAAACAGACAGACAGAAAGACAGACAGTCAGTCAAGACAGACAGAAAGACAGTCAGTCAATACAGACAGACAGACAGTCAGTCAAGACACACTGACAGACAGTCAGTCAAGACAGACAGACAGACAGTCAGTCTAGACAGACAGACAGACATTCAGTCAAGACAAACAGATAGACAGTCAGTCAAGACAGACAAACATTCAGTCAGTCAAGACAGACAGACAGACAGACAGAAAGACAGACAGTCAGTCAAGACAGACAGACAGACAGTCAGTCAAGACTGACAGACAGACAGTCAGTCAGTCAGTCAAGACAAAGACAGAGAGACGGTCAGTCAAGACAGCCAGACAGACAGAGAGACAGACATTCAGTCTAGACAGACAGACAGACAGAAAGTCAATGCAGACAGACAGACAGTCAGTCAGTCAAGACAGACAGACAGACAGTCAGTCAAGACACACAGACAGATAGACAGTCAGTCAAGACAGACAGACAGACAGACATTCAGTCAAGACAGATAGACAGACATTCAGTCAAGACAAACAGACAGACAGTCAGTCAAGAAAGACAAACATTCAGTCAGTCAAGACAGACAGACAGACAGATAGTCAGTCAAGACAGACAGACGGACAGACAGACAGAAAGACAGACAGAAAGTCAAGACAGACAGACAGACAGTCAGTCAAGACACACTGACAGACAGTCAGTCAAGACAAACAGACAGACAGTCAGTCAAGACAGAAAGACAGTCAGTCAAGACATTCAGTCAAGACAGACAGACAGTCATTCAAGACAGACAGACAGTCAGTCAAGACAGACAGACAGTCAAGACAGACAGACAGAAAGACAGACAGTCAGTCAAGACACACAGACAGACAGACAGACAGACATTCAGTCAAGACAGACAGACAGACAGTCAGTCAGGACAGACAGACAGACAGTCAGTCAAGACAGAAAGACAGACAGTCAGTCTAGACAGACAGACAGACATTCAGTCAAGACAAACAGACAGACAGTCTTCAAGAAAGACAAACATTCAGTCAGTCAAGACAGACAGACGGAGAGACAGACAGACAGACAGACAGACAGAAAGTCAAGACAGACAGACAGACAGTCAGTCAAGACAAACAGACAAATAGACAGTCAGTCAAGACAGACAGACAGACAGTCAGTCTAGACAGACAGACAGACATTCAGTCAAGACAAACAGACAGACAGTCAGTCAAGGCAGACAAACATTCAGTCAGTCAAGACAGACAGACAGACAGACAGAAAGACAGACAGTCAGTCAAGACAGACAGACAGACAGTCAGTTAAGACTGACAGACAGACAGTCAGTCAGTCAAGACAGAGACAGAGAGACAGTCAGTCAAGACAGCCAGACAGACAGAGAGACAGTCAAGACAGACAGACAGACAGTCAGTCAAGACTGACAGACAGACAAACAGTCAGTCAAGACACACGGACAGACAGTCAGTCAAGACAGACAGACAGAGAGTCAGTCAAGACAAACAGACAGATAGACAGTCAGTCAAGACAGACAAACATTCAGTCAGTCAAGACAGACAGACGTACAGACAGTCAGTCAAGACTGACAGACAGACAGATAGTAAGACAGACAGATAGACAGTCAGTCAAGACAGACAGACAGTCAGACAGACAGACATTGAGTCAAGACAGATAGACCGACAGTCCGTCAAGACAGACAGACAGACAGTCAAGACAGACAGTCAGTCAAGACATTCAGTCAACACAGACAGACAGTCATTCAAGACAGACAGACAGTCAGTCAAGATAGACAGACAGTCAAGACAGACAGACTGACAGACAGACAGTCAAGACAGACAAACAGAAAGACAGACAGTCAGTCAAGACACACAGACAGACAGACAGACAGACATTCAGTCAAGACAGTCAGTCAATATCGACAGACAGACAGTCAGTCAAGACAGACAGACAGACAGTCAGTCAAGACAGACAGACAGACAGTCAGTCGAGACAGACAGACAGATAGTCAGTCAAGACAGACAGACGGACAGACAGACAGACAGACAGACAGACAGACAGTCAAGACAGACAGACAGACAGTCAGTCAAGACACACTGACAGACAGTCAGTCAAGACAAACAGACAGACAGTCAGTCAAGACAAACAGACAGATTGACAGTCAGTCAAGACTGACAGACAGACAGATAGTCAGACAGACAGACAGACAAACAGTTAAGACAGACAGACAGTCAGTCAAGACAGACAGACAGTCAGTCAAGACAGACAGACAGTCAGTCAAGACAGACAGACAGTTAGTCAAGACAGACAGACGGACAGACAGACAGTCAAGACAGTCAGTCAGACAGACAGAAAGACTGACAGTCAGTCAAGACAGACAGACAGACAGTCAGTCAAGACACAGACAGAGAGACAGTCAGTCAAGACAGACAGACAGAAAGACAGACAGACATTCAGTCAAGACAGACAGACAGACAGTCACTCAAGACAGACAGACAGACAGTCAGTCAAGACAGAGAGACAGACAGTCAGTCAAGACAAACAGACAGACAGTCAGGCAAGACAGACAGACAGACAGATAGTCAGTCAAGACAGACAGAAAGACAACCAGACAGACATTCAGTCAAGACAGAAAGACAGACATTCAGTCAAGACACACAGACAGATAGACGGTCAGTCAAGACAGACAGACAGTCAGTCAAGACACACATACAGTAGTCATGACAGACAAACAGTCAGTCAAGACAGACAGACAGTCAGTCAAGCAGACAGACAATCAGTCAAGACAGACAGACGGACAGGCAGACAGTCAAGACAAACAGACAGACAGAAAGACAGACAGTCAGTCAAGACAGACAGACAGACAGTCAGTCAAGATAGACAGACAGACAGTCAGTCAAGATAGACAGACAGACAGTCAGTCAAGACACACTGACAGACAGTCAGTCAAGACAGACAGACAGACAGTCAGTCAAGACAAACAGACAGATAGACAGTCAGTCAAGACAGACAGACAGAAAGACAGACAGACATTCAGTCAAGACAGACAGACAGTCAGTCAAGACAGACAGACAGTCAGTCAAGACAGACAGACAGTCAGTCAAGACAGACAGACGGACAGACAGACAGTCAAGACAGTCAGTCAGACAGACAGAAAGACTGACAGTCAGTCAAGACAGACAGACAGACAGTCAGTCAAGACACAGACAGAGAGACAGTCAGTCAAGACAGACAGACAGAAAGACAGACAGACATTCAGTCAAGACAGACAGACAGACAGTCACTCAAGACAGACAGACAGACAGTCAGTCAAGACAGAGAAACAGACAGTCAGTCAAGACAAACAGACAGACAGTCAGGCAAGACAGACAGACAGACAGATAGTCAGTCAAGACAGACAGAAAGACAACCAGACAGACATTCAGTCAAGACAGAAAGACAGACAGTCAGTCAAGACACACAGACAGATAGACGGTCAGTCAAGACAGACAGACAGTCAGTCAAGACACACATACAGTAGTCAAGACAGACAAACAGTCAGTCAAGACAGACAGACAGTCAGTCAAGCAGACAGACAATCAGTCAAGACAGACAGACGGACAGGCAGACAGTCAAGACAAACAGACAGACAGAAAGACAGACAGTCAGTCAAGACAGACAGACAGACAGTCAGTCAAGACAGACAGACAGACAGTCAGTCAAGACAGACAGACAGACAGTCAGTCAAGACAAACAGACAGATAGACAGTCAGTCAAGACAGACAGACAGAAAGACAGACAGACATTCAGTCAAGACAGACAGACAGACAGTCACTCAAGACAGACAGACAGACAGTCAGTCAAGACAGAGAGACAGACAGTCAGTCAAGACAAACAGACAGACAGTCAGGCAAGACAGACAGACAGACAGATAGTCAGTCAAGACAGACAGAAAGACAACCAGACAGACATTCAGTCAAGACAGAAAGACAGACAGTCAGTCAAGACACACAGACAGATAGACAGTCAGTCAAGACAGACAGACAGACAGTCAGTCAAGACACACTGACAGAGAGTCAGTCAAGACAAACAGACAGACAGGCTGTCTGTCTTGACTGACTGTCTGTCTTTCTGTCTGTCTGTCTGTCTGTCTGTCTGTCTTGACTGTCTGCTTGTCCGTCTGTCAGTCTTGACTGATTGTCTGTCTGTCTTGACTGACTCTCTGTCCGTCTTGACTGACTGTTTGTCTGTCTTGACTACTGTCTGTCTGTCTTGACTGACTGTCTGTCTGTCTTGATTGACTTTCTATCTGTCTGTGTGTCTTGACTGACTGTCTGTCTTTCTGTCTTGACTGAATGTCTGTCTTTCTGTCTTGACTGAATGTCTGTCTGGTTGTCTTTCTGTCTGTGTTGACTGACTATCTGTCTGTCTGTCTGTCTTGACTGACTGTCTGTCTGTCTGTGTTGACTGACTGTCTGTCTGTCTGTCTCGAATGACTGTCTGTCTGTCTGTCTTGACTGACTGTCTGTCTGTCTGTCCTGACTGACTGTCTGTCTGTCTTTCTTGACTGACTGTCTGTCTGTTTGTCTTGACTGAATGTCTGTCTGTCTGTCTGTCTTGACTGACTGTCTCTCTGTCTGTGTCTTGACTGACTGTCTGTCTGTCTGTCTTGACCGACTGTCTGTCTTTCTGTCTGTCTGTCTGTCTGTCTTGACTGTCTGTCTATCTGTCTGTTTGTCTTGACTGACTGTCTGTCTGTCTGTCTTGACTGACTGTCTGTCAGTGTGTCTTGACTGACTGTCTGTCTGCCTGTCTTGACTGACTGTCTGTCTGTCTTGACTGACTGTCTGTCTGTCTTGACTGACTGTCTGTCTGTCTATCTGTCTTGACGGAATGTCCGTCTGTCTTGACTGACTGTCTATCTGTCTGTGTGTCTTGACTGACTGTCTGTCTGTCTGTCTTGACTGACTGACTGTCTGTCTGTCTGTCTTGACTGACTGTCTGTCTGTCTGTCTTGACTGACTGTCTGTCTGTCTGTCTTGACTGACTGACTGTCTGTCTGTCTGTCTTGACTGACTGTCTGTCTGTCTGTCTTGACTGAATGTCTGTCTGTCTGTCTGTCTGTCAGTCTTGACTGACTGTCTGTCTGTCTGTCTTGACTGACTGTCTGTCTTTCTGTATTGACTGACTGTCTGTCTTTGTATGTCTGTCTGTCTGTATTGACTGTCTGTCTGTCCGTTTGTCTGTCTTGACTGTCTGTATGTCCGTCTGTCTGTCTTGACTGACTGTCTGTCTGCATTGACTACCTGTTTGTCTGTATTGACTGACTGTCTGTCTGTCTTGACTGACTGTCTGTCTGTCTTGACTGACTGTCTGTCTGTTTTGACTGACTGTCTGTCTGTCATGACTGACTGTCTGTCTGTCATGACTGACTGTCTGTCTGTCTAGACTGACTGACTGTCTGTCTGTCTTGACTGACTGTCTGCCTGTCTTGACTGACTGTCTGTCCGTCTGTCTGACTATTTGTCTGTCTGTCTGTCTCGACTGACTGTCTGTTTGTCTTGACTGACTGTCTGTCTGTCTTGACTGACTGTCTGTCTGTCTGTCTGTCTGTCTTGACTGACTGTCTATCTGTCTGTGTGTCTTGACTGACTGTCTGTCTTGACTGAATGTTTGTCTGTCTGTCTATTTTGACTGACTATCTGTCTGTCTTGACTGACGTTCTGTCTGTCTGTCTTTACTGACTGTCTGTCTATCTATATTGACTGAATGTCTGTCTGTCTGTATGTCTTGACTGACTGTCTAACTGTCTGTGTCTTGACTGACTGACTGTCTGTCTGTCAGTCCTTACTGTCTGTTTGTCTGTCAGTCCTTACTGTCTGTTTGTCTGTCTGTCTTGACTGACTGTCTGTCTGTCTGTCTTGACTGACTGTCTGTCTGTCTGTCTGTCTGTGTGTCTTGACTGAATGTCTCTCTGTCTGTGCCTTGACTTCCTGTCTGTCTGTCCGTCTGTCTGTCTTGACTGTCTGTCTTTCTGTCTGTCTGTCTTGACTGACTGTCTGTCTGTCTTGACTGACTGTCTGTCTGTCTTGAATGACTGTCTGTCTGTCTTGACTGAATGTCTTGACTGACTGTCTGTCTGACTATCTGTCTGTCTGTCTGTCTTGACTGACTGTCTGTCTATCTGTCTTGACTGTCTGACTGTCTGTCTGTCTTGACTGACTGCCTGTCTGTCTGTCTTGACTGTCTGTCTATCTGTCTTGACGGACTGTCGGTCTATCGGTCTTGACTGACTGTCTGTCTTTCTGTATGTCTGTCTGTCTGTCTTGACTGTCTGTCTGTCTGTCTGTCTGTCTAGACTGAATGTCTGTCTTTCTGTCTGTCTGTCTGGCTTGACTGAATGTCTCTCTGTCTGTGTCTTGACTGACTGACTGTCTGTCTGTCAGTCTTGACTGACTGTCTGTCTTTCTGCATGTCTGTCTGTCTGTCTTGACTGTCTGTCTGTCTGTCTGTCTGTCTAGACTGAATGTCTGTCTTTCTGTCTGTCTGTCTGTCTTGACTGACTGTCTCTCTGTCTGTGTTTTGACTGACTGACTGTCTGTCTGTCAGTCTTGACTGACTGTCTGTCTTTCTGTCTTGACTGACTGTCTGTCTTTCTGTATGTCTGTCTGTCTGTCTTGACTGTCTGTCTGTCCTTTTGTCTGTCTTGACTGTCTGTCTGTCCGTCTGTCTGTCTTGACTGACTGTCTGTCTGTCTTGACTGACTGTCTGTCTGTCTTGACTGACTGTCTGTCTGTCTTGACTGACTGTCTGTCTGTCTTGACTGACTGTCTGTCTGTCTTGACTGACTGTCTTTCTGTCTTGACTGACTGTCTTTCTGTCTCGACTGACTGTCTGTCTGTCTTGACTGACTGTCTGTCTGTCTTGACTGACTGTCTGTCTGTCTTGACTGACTGTCTGTCTGTCTTGACTAACTGTTTGTCTGTCTTGACTGACTGTATGTCTGTCTTGACTGCCTGTGTGTCTGTCTTGACTGTCTGTCTGTCTGTCTGTCTTGACTGAATGTCTGTCTGGGTGTCTGTCTGTCTCGACTGACTATCTGTCTGTCTGTCTGTCTTGACTGACTTTCTGTCTGTGTGTCTTGACTGACTGTCTGTCTTGACTGACTGCCTGTCTGTCTGTCTGTCTTGACTGACTGTCTGTTTGTCTGTCTGTCTTGACTGACTGTCTCTCTGTCTGTCTTGACTGACTGACTGTCTTTCTGTCTGTCTGTCTGTAGGTCTTGACTGACTATCTGTCTGTCTGTCTGTCTTGACTGACTTTCTGTCTGTGTGTCTTGACTGACTGTCTGTCTTGACTGACTGCCTGTCTGTCTGTCTGTCTTGACTGACTATCTGCCTGTCTGTCTGTCTTGACTGACTGTCTATCTGTCTGTGTGTCTTGACTGACTGTCTGGCTATCTGTCTTGACTGACTGTCTGTCTTTCTGTCTGTCTGTCTGTCTGTCTGTCTGTCTGTCTTGACTGTCTGCCTGTCCGTCTGTCAGTCTTGACTGATTGTCTGTCTGTCTTGACTGACTGTCTGTCCGTCTTGACTACTGTCTGTCTGTCTTGACTACTGTCTGTCTGTCTTGACTGACTGTCTGTCTGTCTTGACTGACTGTCTATCTGTCTGGTGTGTCTTGACTGACTTTCTGTCTGTCTTGACTGACTGCCTGTCTGTCTGTCTGTCTTGACTGACTGTCTGTTTGTCTGTCTGTCTTGACTGACTGTCTCTCTGTCTGTCTTGACTGACTGACTGTCTTTCTGTCTGTCTGTCTGTAGGTCTTGACTGACTATCTGTCTGTCTGTCTGTCTTGACTGACTTTCTGTCTGTGTGTCTTGACTGACTGTCTGTCTTGACTGACTGCCTGTCTGTCTGTCTGTCTTGACTGACTATCTGCCTGTCTGTCTGTCTTGACTGACTGTCTATCTGTCTGTGTGTCTTGACTGACTGTCTGGCTATCTGTCTTGACTGACTGTCTGTCTTTCTGTCTGTCTGTCTGTCTGTCTGTCTGTCTGTCTTGACTGTCTGCCTGTCCGTCTGTCAGTCTTGACTGATTGTCTGTCTGTCTTGACTGACTGTCTGTCCGTCTTGACTACTGTCTGTCTGTCTTGACTACTGTCTGTCTGTCTTGACTGACTGTCTGTCTGTCTTGACTGACTGTCTATCTGTCTGGTGTGTCTTGACTGACTGTCTGTCTTTCTGTCTTGACTGAATGTCTGTCTGGTTGTCTTTCTGTCTGTCTTGACTGACTATCTGTCTGTCTGTCTTGACTGACTGTCTGTCTGTCTGTCTTGACTGACTGTCTGTCTGTCTTGACTGACTGTCTGTCTGTCTGTCTTGACTGACTGTCTGTCTGTCTGTCTGACTATCTGTCTGTCTGTCTGTCTTGACTGACTGTCTGTCTGTCTGTCTTGACTGTCTGTCTGTCTGTCATGACTGACTGTCTGTCTGTCTGTCTTGACTGCCTGTGTGTCTGTCTTGACTGTCTGTCTGTCTGTCTGTCTTGACTGAATGTCTGTCTGGGTGTCTGTCTGTCTGTCTGTCTTGACTGACTATCTGTCTTGACTGACTTTCTGTCTGTGTGTCTTGACTGACTGTCTGTCTTGACTGACTGCCTGTCTGTCTGTCTGTCTTGACTGACTGTCTGTTTGTCTGTCTGTTTTGACTGACTGTCTCTCTGTCTGTCTTGACTGACTGACTGTCTTTCTGTCTGTCTGTCTGTAGGTCTTGACTGACTATCTGTCTGTCTGTCTGTCTTGACTGACTTTCTGTCTGTGTGTCTTGACTGACTGTCTGTCTTGACTGACTGCCTGTCTGTCTGTCTGTCTTGACTGACTATCTGCCTGTCTGTCTGTCTTGACTGACTGTCTATCTGTCTGTGTGTCTTGACTGACTGTCTGGCTATCTGTCTTGACTGACTGTCTGTCTTTCTGTCTGTCTGTCTGTCTGTCTGTCTGTCTGTCTTGACTGTTTGCCTGTCCGTCTGTCAGTCTTGACTGACTGTCTGGCTATATGTCTTGACTGACTGTCTGTCTTTCTGTCTGTCTGTCTGTCTGTCTGTCTGTCTGTCTTGACTGTCTGCCTGTCCGTCTGTCAGTCTTGACTGATTGTCTGTCTGTCTTGACTGACTGTCTGTCCGTCTTGACTACTGTCTGTCTGTCTTGACTACTGTCTGTCTGTCTTGACTGACTGTCTGTCTGTCTTGACTGACTGTCTGTCTGTCTTGACTGACTGTCTATCTGTCTGGTGTGTCTTGACTGACTGTCTGTCTTTCTGTCTTGACTGAATGTCTGTCTGGTTGTCTTTCTCTCTGTCTTGACTGACTATCTGTCTGTCTGTCTGTCTTGACTGACTGTCTGTCTGTTTGTCTTGACTGACTGTCTGTCTCTCTGTCATGACTGACTGTCGGTCTGTCTTGTCTGACTGTCTGTCTGTCTGTCTTGACTGACTGTCTGTCTGTCTTTCTTGACTGACTGTCTGTCTGTCTGTCTCGAATGACTGCCTGTCTGTCTGTCTTGACTGACTGTCTGTCTGTCTGTCCTGACTGACTGTCTGTCTGTCTGTCTTGACTGAATGTCTGTCTGTCTGTCTGTCTTGACTGACTGTCTCTCTGTCTGTGTCTTGACTGACTGTCTGTCTGTCTGTCTTGACTGACTGTCTGTCTTTCTTTCTGTCTGTCTGTCTGTCTTGACTGTCTGTCTATCTGTCTGTTTGTCTTGACTGACTGTCTGTCTGTCTGTCTTGACTGGCTGTCTGTCAGTGTGTCTTGACTGACTGTCTGTCTGCCTGTTTTGACTGACTGTCTGTCTGTCTTGACTGACTGTCTGTCTGTCTTGACTGACTGTCTGTCTGTCTTGACTGACTGTCTGTATGTCTTGACTGACTGTCTGTCTATCTTGACTGTCTGTCTTGACTGCCTGTCTGTCTGTCTGACTGTCTGTCTGTCTGTCTTGACTGCCTGTCTGTCTGTCTTGACTGACTGTCTGTCTGTCCGTCTGTCTGTCTGTCAGTCTTGACTGACTGTCTGTCTGTCTGTCTTGACTGACTGTCAGTCTTGACTGACTGTCTGTCTTTCTGTATGTCTGTCTGTCCGTATTGACTGACTGTCAGTCTTGACTGACTGTCAGTCTTGACTGACTGTCTGTCTTTCTGTATGTCCGTCTGTCTGTCTTGACTGACTGTCTGTCTGCATTGACTAACTGTCTGTCTGTCTTGACTGACTGTCTGTCTGTCTTGACTGACTGTCTGTCTGTCTTGACTGACTGTCTGTCTGTCTTGACTGACTGTCTGTCTGTCTTGACTGACTGTCTGTCTGTCTTGACTGACTGTCTATCTGTCTGTGTGTCTTGACTGACTGTCTGTCTTTCTGTCTTAACTGAATGTCTGTCTGGGTGTCTTTCTGTCTGTCTGTCTGTCTTGACTGACTGTCTGTCTGTCTGTCTTGACTGAATGTCTGTCTGTCTGTCGGTCTGTGTGTCTTGACTGAATGTCTCTCTGTCTGTGTCTTGACTGACTGTCTGTCTGTCTGTCTTGACTGACTGTCTTTCTTGACTGACTGTCTGTCTTTCTGTCTGTCTGTCTTGACTGTCTGTCTGTCCGTCTGTCTGTCTTGACTGTCTGTCTTTCCGTCTGTCTGTCTTGACTGACTGTCTTGACTGACTGTCTGTCTGTCTTGAATGACTGTCTGTCTGTCTTGACTGAATGTCTTGACTGACTGTCTGTCTGTCTGTCTGACTATCTGTCTGTCTGTCTGTCTTGACTGACTGTCTGTCTGTCTGTCTTGACTGTCTGTCTGTCTGTCTTGACTGACTGTCTGTCTGTCTGTCTTGACTGTCTGTCTATCTGTCTTGACGGACTGTCGGTCTATCTGTCTTGACTGAATGTCTGTCTGTCTGTCTGTCTTGACTGTCTGTCTATCTGTCTGTGTGTCTTGACTGACTGTCTGTCAGTGTGTTTTGACTGACTGTCTGTCTGCCTGTTTTGACTGACTGTCTGTCTGTCTTGACTGACTGTCTGTCTGTCTTGACTGACTGTCTGTCTGTCTTGACTGACTGTCTGTATGTCTTGACTGACTGTCTGTCTATCTTGACTGAATATCTTGACTGACTGTCTGTCTGTCTGTCTGTCTGACTGTCTGTCTGTCTGTCTTGACTGCCTGTCTGTCTGTCTTGACTGACTGTCTGTCTATCTGTCTTGACTGAATGTCTGTCTGTCTGTGTGTCTTGACTGACTGTCTGTCTGTCTGTCTTGACTGACTGACTGTCTGTCTGTCTGTCTTGACTGAATGTCTGTCTGTCTGTCTTGACTGAATGTCTGTCTGTCTGTCTGTCTGTCAGTCTTGACTGACTGTCTGTCTGTCTGTCTGTCTGTCTTGACTGACTGTCTGTCTGCATTGACTAACTGTCTGTCTGTCTTGACTGACTGTCTGTCTGTCTTGACTGACTGTCTGTCTGTCTTGACTGACTGTCTGTCTGTCTTGACTGACTGTCTGTCTGTCTTGACTGACTGTCTATCTGTCTGTGTGTCTTGACTGACTGTCTGTCTTTCTGTCTTAACTGACTGACTGTCTGTCTGTCTGTCTTGACTGAATGTCTGTCTGTCTGTCTTGACTGAATGTCTGTATTGACTGTCTGTCTGTCCGTCTGTCTGTCTTGACTGTCTGTATGTCCGTCTGTCTGTCTTGACTGACTGTCTGTCTGCATTGACTAACTGTCTGTCTGTCTTGACTGACTGTCTGTCTGTCTTGACTGACTGTCTGTCTGTCTTGACTGACTGTCTGTCTGTCTTGACTGACTGTCTGTCTGTCTTGACTGACTGTCTATCTGTCTGTGTGTCTTGACTGACTGTCTGTCTTTCTGTCTTAACTGAATGTCTGTCTGGGTGTCTTTCTGTCTGTCTGTCTGTCTTGACTGACTGTCTGTCTGTCTGTCTTGACTGAATGTCTGTCTGTCTGTCTGTCTGTGTGTCTTGACTGAATGTCTCTCTGTCTGTGTCTTGACTGACTGTCTGTCTGTCTGTCTTGACTGACTGTCTTTCTTGACTGACTGTCTGTCTTTCTGTCTGTCTGTCTTGACTGTCTGTCTGTCCGTCTGTCTGTCTTGACTGTCTGTCTTTCCGTCTGTCTGTCTTGACTGACTGTCTTGACTGACTGTCTGTCTGTCTTGAATGACTGTCTGTCTGTCTTGACTGAATGTCTTGACTGACTGTCTGTCTGTCTGTCTGACTATCTGTCTGTCTGTCTGTCTTGACTGACTGTCTGTCTGTCTGTCTTGACTGTCTGTCTGTCTGTCTTGACTGACTGTCTGTCTGTCTGTCTTGACTGTCTGTCTATCTGTCTTGACGGACTGTCGGTCTATCTGTCTTGACTGAATGTCTGTCTGTCTGTCTGTCTGTCTGTCTTGACTGTCTGTCTATCTGTCTGTGTGTCTTGACTGACTGTCTGTCTGTCTGTCTTGACTGACTGTCTGTCTGCCTGTCTTGACTGACTGACTGTCTGTCTGTCTGTCTTGACTGTCTGTCTATCTGTCTGTGTGTCTTGACTGACTGTCTGTCTGTCTGTCTTGACTGACTGTCTGTCTGTCTGTCTTGACTGACTTACTGTCTGTCTGTCTGTCTTGACTGTCTGTCTGTCTGTCTGTCTTGACTGACTGTCTGCCTTTCTGTATTGACTGTCTGTCTATCTGTCATGACGGACTGTCGGTCTATCTGTCTTTCTGTATGTCTGTCTGTCTGTCTTAACTGTCTGTCTGTCGGTCTGTCTGTCTAGACTGAATGTCTGTCTGTCTATCTGTCTCTACGGATTGTCGGTCTATCTGTCTTGACTGAATGTCTGTCTGTCTGTCTTGACTGTCTGTCTGTCTGTCTTGACTGACTGTCTGTCTGTCTGTCTTGACTGTCTGTCTATCTGTCATGACGGACTGTCGGTCTATCTGTCTTGACTGAATGTCTGTCTGTCTGTCTGTCTGTCTTGACTGTCTGTCTATCTGTCTGTCTGCCTTGACTGACTGTCTGTCTGTCTGTCTTGACTGACTGTCTGTCTGTCTTGACTGACTGTCTGTCTGTCTTGACTGACTGTCTGTCTGTCTGTCTTGACTGACTGTTTGTCTGTCTGTCTTGACTGACTGTCTGTCTGTCTGTCTTGACTGTCTGTCTATCTGTCATGACGGACTGTCGGTCTATCTGTCTTGACTGAATGTCTGTCTGTCTGTCTTGACTGTCTGTCTATCTGTCTGTCTGCCTTGACTGACTGTCTGTCTGTCTGTCTTGACTGACTGACTGTCTGTCTGTCTGTCTTGACTGTCTGTCTATCTGTCTGTGTGTCTTGACTGACTGTCTGTCTGTCTGTCTTGACTGACTGTCTGTCTGTCTGTCTTGACTGACTTACTGTCTGTCTGTCTGTCTTGACTGTCTGTCTGTCTGTCTGTCTTGACTGACTGTCTGTCTTTCTGTATTGACTGTCTGTCTATCTGTCATGACGGACTGTCGGTCTATCTGTTTTTCTGTCTGTCTGTCTGTCTGTCTTAACTGTCTGTCTGTCGGTCTGTCTGTCTAGACTGAATGTCTGTCTGTCTATCTGTCTTGACGGATTGTCGGTCTATCTGTCTTGACTGAATGTCTGTCTGTCTGTCTTGACTGTCTGTCTGTCTGTCTTGACTGACTGTCTGTCTGTCTGTCTTGACTGTCTGTCTATCTGTCATGACGGACTGTCGGTCTATCTGTCTTGACTGAATGTCTGTCTGTCTGTCTGTCTGTCTTGACTGTCTGTCTATCTGTCTGTCTGCCTTGACTGACTGTCTGTCTGTCTGTCTTGACTGACTGTCTGTCTGTCTTGACTGACTGTCTGTCTGTCTGTCTTGACTGACTGTTTGTCTGTCTTAACTGACTGTCTGTTTGTCTGTCTGTCTTGACTGACTGTCTGTCTGTCTGCCTTGACTGACTGTCTGTTTGTCTGTCTTGACTGACTGTCTGTCTGTCTTGACTGACTGTCTGTCTGTCTGTCTTGACTGACTGTCTGTCTGTCTGTCTGACTATCTGCCTGTCTGTCTGTCTTGACTGACTGTCTGACTGTCTGTCTTGACTGTCTGTCATGACTGACTGTCTGTCTGTCTGTCTTGACTGTCTGTCTATCTGTCTTGACGGACTGTCGGTCTATCAGTCTTGACTGAATGTCTGTCTGTCAGTCTGTCTGTCTGTCTTGACTGTCTGTCTATCTGTCTGTCTGCCTTGACTGACTGTCTGTCTGTCTGTCTTGACTGACTGTCTGTCTGTCTTGACTGATTGTCTGTCTGTCTGTCTTGACTGACTGTCTGTCTGTCTGTCTTGACTGACTGTCTGTCTGTCTTGACTGACTGTCTATCTGTCTGTGTGTCTTGACTGACTGTCTGTCTGTCTGTTTTGACTGTCTGTCTGTCCGTCTGTCTGTCTTGAATGACTGTCTGTCTGTCTTGACTGACTGTCTGTCTGTCTTGACTGACTGTCTGTCTGTCTGTCTGACTATCTGTCTGTCTGTCTGTCTTGACTGAATGTCTGTTTGTCTGTCTGTCTGTTTGTTTGTCTTTCTTGACTGACTGTCTATCTGTCTGTCTTGACTGACTGTCTGTCTGTGTGTCTTGACTGACTGTCTGTCTGTCTGTTTCGACTGTCTGTCTGTCCGTCTGTCTGTCTTGACCGACTGTCTGTCTGTCTTGAATGACTGTCTGTCTGTCTTGACTGACTGTCTGTCTGTCTTGACTGACTGTCTGTCTGTCTGTCTGACTATCTGTCTGTCTGTCTGTCTTGACTGAATGTCTGTTTGTCTGTCTGTCTGTTTGTTTGTCTTTCTTGACTGACTGTCTATCTGTCTGTCTTGACTGACTGTCTGTCTGTCGGTCTTGACTGTCTGTCTGTCCGTCTGTCTGTCTTGACCGACTGTCTGTCTGTCTTGAATGACTGTCTGTCTGTCTTGACTGACTGTCTGTCTGTCTTGACTGACTGTCTGTCTGTCTGTCTGACTATCTGTCTGTCTTTCTGTCTTGACTGAATTTCTGTTTGTCTGTCTGTCTGTTTGTTTGTCTTTCTTGACTGACTGTCTATCTGTGTGTCTTGACTGACTGTCTGTCTGTCTGTCTTGAATGACTGTCTGTTTGTCTTGACTGATTGTCTGTCTGTCTGTCTTGACTGACTGTCTGTCTGTCTGTCTTGACTGACTGTCTGTCTGTCTGTCTTGACTGACTATTTGCCTGTCTGTCTGTCTTGACTGACTGTCTGTCTGTCTTGACTGACTGTCTGTCTGTCTTGACTGACTGTCTGTCTGTCTGTCTGACTATCTGTCTGTCTGTCTGTCTTGACTGAATGTCTGTTTGTCTGTCTGTCTGTTTGTTTGTCTTTCTTGACTGACTGTCTATCTGTCTGTCTTGACTGACTGTCTGTCTGTCTGTCTTGAATGACTGTCTATCTGTCTGTTTGTCTTGACTGACTGTCTGTCTGTCTGTCTTGACTGACTGTCTGTCTGTCTGTCTTGACTGATTGTCTGTCTGTCTTGACTGACTGTCTGTCTGTCTGTCTTGACTGATTGTCTGTCTGTCTTGACTGATTGTTTGTCTGTCTTGACTACTATATGTCTGTCTTGACTGACTGTCTGTCTGTCTTGACTGACTGTCTATCTGTCTGTGTGTCTTGACTGACTATCTGTCTTTCTGTCTTGACTGAATGTCTGTCTGGTTGTCTTTCTGTCTGTCTTGACTGACTATCTGTCTGTCTGTCTGTCTTGACTGACTGTCTGTGTGTTTGTCTGGACTGACTTCTGTCTCTCTTTCTTGACTGACTGTCTGTCTGTCTGTCTTGAGTGACTGTCTGTCTGTCTGTCTTGACTGAATGTCTTTCAGTCTTTCTGTCCGTCTGTCTGTCTGTCTTGACTGTCTGTCTGTCCGTCTGTCTGTCTTGACTGACTGTCTGTCTGTCTTGACTGACTGTCTGTCTGTCTTGACTGGCTGTCTGTCTGTCTGTCTTGACTGACTGTCTTTCTGTCTGTCTAGACTGAATGTCTGTATGTTTGTCTGTCTTGACTGACTGACTGTCTGTCTGTCTGTCTTGACTGTCATTCTGTCTGTCTGTATAGACTGAATGTCTGTCCGACTGTCTGTCTTGACTGACTGTTTGTCTGTCTTGACTGACTGTCTGTCTGTCTTGACTGACTGTCTGTCTGTCAGTCTTGACTGACTGTCTGTCTGTCTGTCTGTCTTGACTGACTGTCTCTCTGTCTGTGTCTTGACTGACTGACTGTCTGTCTGTCAGTCTTGACTGACTGTCTGTCTGTCTGTCTTGACTGACTGTCTGTCTTTCTGTATGTCTGTCTGTCTGTCTTAACTGAATGTCTGTCTGGTTGTCTTTCTGTCTGTCTTGACTGACTCTCTGTCCGTCTGTCTGTCTTGACTGACTGTCTGTCTGTCTTGACTGACTGTCTGTCTGTCAGTCTTGACTGACTGTCTGTCTGTCTGTCTAGACTGAATGTATGTATGTCTGTCTGTCTTGACTGACTGACTGTCTGTCTGTCTGTCTTGACTGACTGACTGTCTGTCTGTCTGTCTTGACTGTCTGTCTGTCTGTCTGTCTAGACTGAATGTCTGTCTGTCTGTCTGTCTTGACTGACTGTCTCTCTGTCTGTGTCTTGACTGACTGACTGTCTGTCTGTCAGTCTTGACTGACTGTCTGTCTGTCTGTCTTGACTGACTGTCTGTCTTTCTGTATGTCTGTCTGTCTGTCTTGACTGTCTGTCTGTCCGTCTGTCTGTCTTGACTGTCTGTCTGTCCGTCTTTCTGTCTTGACTGACTGTCTGTCTGTCTTGACTGACTGTCTGTCTGTCTTGACTGACTGTCTGTCTGTCTTGACTGACTGTCTGTCAGTCTTGACTGACTGTCTGTCTGTCTGTCTTGACTGACTGTTTGTCTGTCTTAACTGACTGTCTGTTTGTCTGTCTGTCTTGACTGACTGTCTGTCTGTCTGTCTGACTATCTGTCTGTCTGTCTGTCTTGACTGAATGTCTGTTTGTCTGTCTGTCTGTTTGTTTGTCTTTCTTGACTGACTGTCTATCTGTCTGTCTTGACTGACTGTCTGTCTGTCGGTCTTGACTGTCTGTCTGTCCGTCTGTCTGTCTTGACCGACTGTCTGTCTGTCTTGAATGACTGTCTGTCTGTCTTGACTGTCTGTCTATCTGTCTGTGTGTCTTGACTGACTGTCTGTCTGTCTGTCTTGACTGACTGTCTGTCTGTCTGTCTTGACTGACTTACTGTCTGTCTGTCTGTCTTGACTGTCTGTCTGTCTGTCTGTCTTGACTGACTGTCTGTCTTTCTGTATTGACTGTCTGTCTATCTGTCATGACGGACTGTCGGTCTATCTGTCTTTCTGTATGTCTGTCTGTCGGTCTTAACTGTCTGTCTGTCGGTCTGTCTGTCTAGACTGAATGTCTGTCTGTCTATCTGTCTCTACGGATTGTCGGTCTATCTGTCTTGACTGAATGTCTGTCTGTCTGTCTTGACTGTCTGTCTGTCTGTCTTGACTGACTGTCTGTCTGTCTGTCTTGACTGTCTGTCTATCTGTCATGACGGACTGTCGGTCTATCTGTCTTGACTGAATGTCTGTCTGTCTGTCTTGACTGTCTGTCTATCTGTCTGTCTGCCTTGACTGACTGTCTGTCTGTCTGTCTTGACTGACTGTCTGTCTGTCTTGACTGACTGTCTGTCTGTCTGTCTTGACTGACTGTTTGTCTGTCTTAACTGACTGTCTGTTTGTCTGTCTGTCTTGACTGACTGTCTGTCTGTCTGCCTTGACTGACTGTCTGTCTGTCTGTCTTGACTGACTGTCTGTCTGTCTTGACTGACTGTCTGTCTGTCTGTCTTGACTGACTGTCTGTCTGTCTGTCTGACTATCTGTCTGTCTGTCTGTCTTGACTGACTGTCTGTCTGTCTGTCTTGACTGTCTGTCTGTCTGTCATGACTGACTGTCTGTCTGTCTGTCTTGACTGTCTGTCTATCTGTCTTGACGGACTGTCGGTCTATCTGTCTTGAATGAATGTCTGTCTGTCAGTCTGTCTGTCTGTCTTGACTGTCTGTCTATCTGTCTGTCTGCCTTGACTGACTGTCTGTCTGTCTGTCTTGACTGACTGTCTGTCTGTCTTGACTGACTGTCTGTCTGTCTTGACTGACTGTCTGTCTGTCTTGACTGACTGTCTGTCTGTCTGTCTTGACTGACTGTTTGTCTGTCTTAACTGACTGTCTGTTTGTCTCTCTGCCTTGACTGACTGTCTGTATGTCTGTCTTGACTGACTGTCTGTCTGTCTGTATTGACTGACTGTCTATCTGTCTGTGTGTCTTGACTGACTGTCTGTCTGTCTGTTTTGACTGTCTGTCTGTCCGTCTGTCTGTCTTGACCGACTGTCTGTCTGTCTTGAATGACTGTCTGTCTGTCTTGACTGACTGTCTGTCTGTCTTGACTGACTGTCTGTCTGTCTGTCTGACTATCTGTCTGTCTGTCTGTCTTGACTGAATGTCTGTTTGTCTGTCTGTCTGTTTGTTTGTCTTTCTTGACTGACTGTCTATCGGTCTGTCTTGACTGACTGTCTGTCTGTGTGTCTTGACTGACTGTCTGTCTGTCTGTTTCGACTGTCTGTCTGTCCGTCTGTCTGTCTTGACCGACTGTCTGTCTATCTTGAATGACTGTCTGTCTGTCTTGACTGACTGTCTGTCTGTCTTGACTGACTGTCTCTCTGTCTGTGTCTTGACTGACTGACTGTCTGTCTGTCAGTCTTGACTGACTGTCTGTCTGTCTGTCTTGACTGACTGTCTGTCTTTCTGTATGTCTGTCTGTCTGTCTTGACTGTCTGTCTGTCCGTCTGTCTGTCTTGACTGTCTGTCTGTCCGTCTGTCTGTCTTGACTGTCTGTCTGTCCGTCTGTCTGTCTTGACTGACTGTCTGTCTGTCTTGACTGACTGTCTGTCTGTCTTGACTGACTGTCTGTCTGTCTTGACTGACTGTCTGTCAGTCTTGACTGACTGTCTGTCTGTCGGTCTTGACTGACTGTTTGTCTGTCTTAACTGACTGTCTGTTTGTCTGTCTGTCTTGACTGACTGTCTGTCTGTCTGTCTGACTATCTGTCTGTCTGTCTGTCTTGACTGAATGTCTGTTTGTCTGTCTGTCTGTTTGTTTTTCTTTCTTGACTGACTGTCTATCTGTCTGTCTTGACTGACTGTCTGTCTGTCGGTCTTGACTGTCTGTCTGTCCGTCTGTCTGTCTTGACCGACTGTCTGTCTGTCTTGAATGATTGTCTGTCTGTCTTGACTGTCTGTCTATCTGTCTGTGTGTCTTGACTGACTGTCTGTCTGTCTGTCTTGACTGACTGTCTGTCTGTCTGTCTTGACTGACTTACTGTCTGTCTGTCTGTCTTGACTGTCTGTCTGTCTGTCTGTCTTGACTGACTGTCTGTCTTTCTGTATTGACTGTCTGTCTATCTGTCATGACGGACTGTCGGTCTATCTGTCTTTCTGTATGTCTGTCTGTCGGTCTTAACTGTCTGTCTGTCGGTCTGTCTGTCTAGACTGAATGTCTGTCTGTCTATCTGTCTCTACGGATTGTCGGTCTATCTGTCTTGACTGAATGTCTGTCTGTCTGTCTTGACTGTCTGTCTGTCTGTCTTGACTGACTGTCTGTCTGTCTGTCTTGACTGTCTGTCTATCTGTCATGACGGACTGTCGGTCTATCTGTCTTGACTGAATGTCTGTCTGTCTGTCTGTCTGTCTTGACTGTCTGTCTGCCTTGACTGACTGTCTGTCTGTCTGTCTTGACTGACTGTCTGTCTGTCTTGACTGACTGTCTGTCTGTCTGTCTTGACTGACTGTTTGTCTGTCTTAACTGACTGTCTGTTTGTCTGTCTGTCTTGACTGACTGTCTGTCTGTCTGCCTTGACTGACTGTCTGTCTGTCTGTCTTGACTGACTGTCTGTCTGTCTTGACTGACTGTCTGTCTGTCTGTCTTGACTGACTGTCTGTCTGTCTGTCTGACTATCTGTCTGTCTGTCTGTCTTGACTGACTGTCTGTCTGTCTGTCTTGACTGTCTGTCTGTCTGTCATGACTGACTGTCTGTCTGTCTGTCTTGACTGTCGGTCTATCTGTCTTGACGGACTGTCGGTCTATCTGTCTTGAATGAATGTCTGTCTGTCAGTCTGTCTGTCTGTCTTGACTGTCTGTCTATCTGTCTGTCTGCCTTGACTGACTGTCTGTCTGTCTGTCTTGACTGACTGTCTGTCTGTCTTGACTGACTGTCTGTCTGTCTTGACTGACTGTCTGTCTGTCTGTCTTGACTGACTGTTTGTCTGTCTTAACTGACTGTCTGTTTGTCTCTCTGCCTTGACTGACTGTCTGTATGTCTGTCTTGACTGACTGTCTGTCTGTCTGTATTGACTGACTGTCTATCTGTCTGTGTGTCTTGACTGACTGTCTGTCTGTCTGTTTTGACTGTCTGTCTGTCCGTCTGTCTGTCTTGACCGACTGTCTGTCTGTCTTGAATGACTGTCTGTCTGTCTTGACTGACTGTCTGTCTGTCTTGACTGACTGTCTGTCTGTCTGTCTGACTATCTGTCTGTCTGTCTGTCTTGACTGAATGTCTGTTTGTCTGTCTGTCTGTTTGTTTGTCTTTCTTGACTGACTGTCTATCGGTCTGTCTTGACTGACTGTCTGTCTGTGTGTCTTGACTGACTGTCTGTCTGTCTGTTTCGACTGTCTGTCTGTCCGTCTGTCTGTCTTGACCGACTGTCTGTCTGTCTTGAATGACTGTCTGTCTGTCTTGACTGACTGTCTGTCTGTCTTGACTGACTGTCTGTCTGTCTGTCTGACTATCTGTCTGTCTGTCTGTCTTGACTGAATGTCTGTTTGTCTGTCTGTCTGTTTGTTTGTCTTTCTTGACTGACTGTCTATCTGTCTGTCTTGACTGACTGTCTGTCTGTCGGCCTTGACTGTCTGTCTGTCCGTCTGTCTGTCTTGACCGACTGTCTGTCTGTCTTGAATGACTGTCTGTCTGTCCTGACTGACTGTCTGTCTGTCTTGACTGACTGTCTGTCTGTCTGTCTGACTATCTGTCAGTCTTTCTGTCTTGACTGAATTTCTGTTTGTCTGTCTGTCTGTTTGTTTGTCTTTCTTGACTGACTGTCTATCTGTGTGTCTTGACTGACTGTCTGTCTGTCTGTCTTGAATGACTGTCTATCTGTCTGTTTGTCTTGACTGATTGTCTGTCTGTCTGTCTTGACTGACTGTCTGTCTGTCTGTCTTGACTGACTGTCTGTCTGTCTGTCTTGACTGACTATTTGCCTGTCTGTCTGTTTTGACTGACTGTCTATCTGTCTGTGTGTCTTGACTGACTGTCTGTCTGTCTTGACTGACTGTCTGTCTGTCTTGACTGACTGTCTGTCTGTCTGTCTGACTATCTGTCTGTCTGTCTGTCTTGACTGAATGTCTGTTTGTCTGTCTGTCTGTTTGTTTGTCTTTCTTGACTTACTGTCTGTCTGTCTGTCTTGACTGTCTGTCTGTCTGTCTGTCTTGACTGACTGTCTGTCTTTCTGTATTGACTGTCTTCCTATCTGTCATGACGGACTGTCGGTCTATCTGTCTTTCTGTATGTCTGTCTGTCTGTCTTAACTGTCTGTCTGTCGGTCTGTCTGTCTAGACTGAATGTCTGTCTGTCTATCTGTCTTGACGGATTGTCGGTCTATCTGTCTTGACTGAATGTCTGTCTGTCTGTCTTGACTGTCTGTCTGTCTGTCTGTCTTGACTGACTGTCTGTCTGTCTGTCTTGACTGTCTGTCTATCTGTCATGACGGACTCTCGGTCTATCTGTCTTGACTGAATGTCTGTCTGTCTGTCTTGACTGTCTGTCTATCTGTCTGTCTGCCTTGACTGACTGTCTGTCTGTCTCTCTTTCTTGACTGACTGTCTGTCTGTCTGTCTTGACTGTCTGTCTATCTGTCTGTGTGTCTTGACTGACTGTCTGTCTGTCAGTCTTGACTGACTGTCTGTCTGTCTGTCTTGACTGACTTACTGTCTGTCTGTCTGTCTTGACTGTCTGTCTGTCTGTCTGTCTTGACTGACTGTCTGTCTTTCTGTATTGACTGTCTGTCTATCTGTCATGACGGACTGTCGGTCTATCTGTTTTTCTGTATGTCTGTCTGTCTGTCTTAACTGTCTGTCTGTCTGTCTGTCTGTCTAGACTGAATGTCTGTCTGTCTATCTGTCTTGACGGATTGTCGGTCTATCTGTCTTGACTGAATGTCTGTCTGTCTGTCTTGACTGTCTGTCTGTCTGTCTTGACTGACTGTCTGTCTGTCTGTCTTGACTGTCTGTCTATCTGTCATGACGGACTGTCGGTCTATCTGTCTTGACTGAATGTCTGTCTGTCTGTCTTGACTGTCTGTCTATCTGTCTGTCTTCCTTGACTGACTGTCTGTCTGTCTGTCTTGACTGACTGTTTGTCTGTCTTAACTGACTGTCTGTTTGTCTGTCTGTCTTGACTGACTGTCTGTCTGTCTGCCTTGACTGACTGTCTGTCTGTCTGTCTTGACTGACTGTCTGTCTGTCTTGACTGACTGTCTGTCTGTCTGTCTTGACTGACTGTCTGTCTGTCTGTCTGACGATCTGTCTGTCTGTCTGTCTTGACTGACTGTCTGTCTGTCTGTCTTGACTGTCTGTCTGTCTGTCAAGACTGACTGTCTGTCTGTCTGTCTTGACTGTCTGTCTATCTGTCTTGACGGACTGTCGGTCTATCAGTCTTGACTGAATGTCTGTCTGTCAGTCTGTCTGTCTGTCTTGACTGTCTGTCTATCTGTCTGTCTGCCTTGACTGACTGTCTGTCTGTCTGTCTTGACTGACTGTCTGTCTGTCTTGACTGACTGTCTGTCTGTCTGTCTTGACTGACTGTTTGTCTGTCTTAACTGACTGTCTGTTTGTCTCTCTGCCTTGACTGACTGTCTGTATGTCTGTCTTGACTGACTGTCTGTCTGTCTGTATTGACTGACTGTCTATCTGTCTGTGTGTCTTGACTGACTGTCTGTCTGTCTGTTTTGACTGTCTGTCTGTCCGTCTGTCTGTCTTGACCGACTGTCTGTCTGTCTTGAATGACTGTCTTTCTGTGTGTCTTGACTGACTGTCTGTCTGTCTGTTTCGACTGTCTGTCTGTCCGTCTGTCTGTCTTGACCGACTGTCTGTCTGTCTTGAATGACTGTCTGTCTGTCTTGACTGACTGTCTGTCTGTCTTGACTGACTGTCTGTCTGTCTGTCTGACTATCTGTCTGTCTGTCTGTCTTGACTGAATGTCTGTTTGTCTGTCTGTCTGTTTGTTTGTCTTTCTTGACTGACTGTCTATCTGTCTGTCTTGACTGACTGTCTGTCTGTCGGTCTTGACTGTCTGTCTGTCCGTCTGTCTGTCTTGACCGACTGTCTGTCTGTCTTGAATGACTGTCTGTCTTTCTTGACTGACTGTCTGTCTGTCTGTCTTGACTGACTGTCTGTCTGTCTGTCTTGACTGTCTGTCTATCTGTCATGACGGACTGTCGGTCTATCTGTCTTGACTGAATGTCTGTCTGTCTGTCTGTCTGTCTATCTATCTGTCTGCCTTGACTGACTGTCTGTCTGTCTGTCTTGACTGACTGTCTGTCTGTCTTGACTGACTGTCTGTCTGTCTGTCTTGACTGACTGTTTGTCTGTCTTAACTGACTGTATGTTTGTCTGTCTGTCTTGACTGACTGTCTGTCTGTCTGCCTTGACTGACTGTCTGTCTGTCTGTCTTGACTGACTGTCTGTCTGTCTTGACTGACTGTCTGTCCGTCTGTCTTGACTGTCTGTCTGTCTGTCATGACTGACTGTCTGTCTGTCTGTCTTGACTGTCTGTCTATCTGTCTTGACGGACTGTCGGTCTTTCTGTCTTGACTGAATTTCTGTTTGTCTGTCTGTCTGTTTGTTTGTCTTTCTTGACTGACTGTCTATCTGTGTGTCTTGACTGACTGTCTGTCTGTCTGTCTTGAATGACTGTCTGTTTGTCTTGACTGATTGTCTGTCTGTCTGTCTTGACTGACTGTCTGTCTGTCTGTCTTGACTGACTGTCTGTCTGTCTGTCTTGACTGACTATTTGCCTGTCTGTCTGTCTTGACTGACTGTCTATCTGTCTGTGTGTCTTGACTGACTGTCTGTCTGTCTTGACTGACTGTCTGTCTGTCTTGACTGACTGTCTGTCTGTCTGTCTGACTATCTGTCTGTCTGTCTGTCTTGACTGAATGTCTGTTTGTCTGTCTGTCTGTTTGTTTGTCTTTCTTGACTGACTGTCTATCTGTCTGTCTTGACTGACTGTCTGTCTGTCTGTCTTGAATGACTGTCTATCTGTCTGTTTGTCTTGACTGACTGTCTGTCTGTCTGTCTTGACTGACTGTCTGTCTGTCTGTCTTGACTGATTGTCTGTCTGTCTTGACTGACTGTCTGTCTGTCTGTCTTGACTGATTGTCTGTCTGTCTTGACTGATTGTTTGTCTGTCTTGACTACTATATGTCTGTCTTGACTGACTGTCTGTCTGTCTTGACTGACTGTCTATCTGTCTGTGTGTCTTGACTGACTATCTGTCTTTCTGTCTTGACTGAATGTCTGTCTGGTTGTCTTTCTGTCTGTCTTGACTGACTATCTGTCTGTCTGTCTGTCTTGACTGACTGTCTGTGTGTTTGTCTGGACTGACTTCTGTCTCTCTTTCTTGACTGACTGTCTGTCTGTCTGTCTTGAGTGACTGTCTGTCTGTCTGTCTTGACTGAATGTCTTTCAGTCTTTCTGTCCGTCTGTCTGTCTGTCTTGACTGGCTGTCTGTCTGTCTGTCTTGACTGACTGTCTTTCTGTCTGTCTAGACTGAATGTCTGTATGTTTGTCTGTCTTGACTGACTGACTGTCTGTCTGTCTGTCTTGACTGTCATTCTGTCTGTCTGTATAGACTGAATGTCTGTCCGACTGTCTGTCTTGACTGACTGTCTGTCTGTCTTGACTGACTGTCTGTCTGTCTTGACTGACTGTCTGTCTGTCAGTCTTGACTGACTGTCTGTCTGTCTGTCTGTCTTGACTGACTGTCTCTCTGTCTGTGTCTTGACTGACTGACTGTCTGTCTGTCAGTCTTGACTGACTGTCTGTCTGTCTGTCTTGACTGACTGTCTGTCTTTCTGTATGTCTGTCTGTCTGTCTTAACTGAATGTCTGTCTGGTTGTCTTTCTGTCTGTCTTGACTGACTCTCTGTCCGTCTGTCTGTCTTGACTGACTGTCTGTCTGTCTTGACTGACTGTCTGTCTGTCAGTCTTGACTGACTGTCTGTCTGTCTGTCTAGACTGAATGTATGTATGTCTGTCTGTCTTGACTGACTGACTGTCTGTCTGTCTGTCTTGACTGACTGACTGTCTGTCTGTCTGTCTTGACTGTCTGTCTGTCTGTCTGTCTAGACTGAATGTCTGTCTGTCTGTCTGTCTTGACTGACTGTCTCTCTGTCTGTGTCTTGACTGACTGACTGTCTGTCTGTCAGTCTTGACTGACTGTCTGTCTGTCTGTCTTGACTGACTGTCTGTCTTTCTGTATGTCTGTCTGTCTGTCTTGACTGTCTGTCTGTCCGTCTGTCTGTCTTGACTGTCTGTCTGTCCGTCTTTCTGTCTTGACTGACTGTCTGTCTGTCTTGACTGACTGTCTGTCTGTCTTGACTGACTGTCTGTCTGTCTTGACTGACTGTCTGTCAGTCTTGACTGACTGTCTGTCTGTCTGTCTTGACTGACTGTTTGTCTGTCTTAACTGACTGTCTGTTTGTCTGTCTGTCTTGACTGACTGTCTGTCTGTCTGTCTGACTATCTGTCTGTCTGTCTGTCTTGACTGAATGTCTGTTTGTCTGTCTGTCTGTTTGTTTGTCTTTCTTGACTGACTGTCTATCTGTCTGTCTTGACTGACTGTCTGTCTGTCGGTCTTGACTGTCTGTCTGTCCGTCTGTCTGTCTTGACCGACTGTCTGTCTGTCTTGAATGACTGTCTGTCTGTCTTGACTGTCTGTCTATCTGTCTGTGTGTCTTGACTGACTGTCTGTCTGTCTGTCTTGACTGACTGTCTGTCTGTCTGTCTTGACTGACTTACTGTCTGTCTGTCTGTCTTGACTGTCTGTCTGTCTGTCTGTCTTGACTGACTGTCTGTCTTTCTGTATTGACTGTCTGTCTATCTGTCATGACGGACTGTCGGTCTATCTGTCTTTCTGTATGTCTGTCTGTCGGTCTTAACTGTCTGTCTGTCGGTCTGTCTGTCTAGACTGAATGTCTGTCTGTCTATCTGTCTCTACGGATTGTCGGTCTATCTGTCTTGACTGAATGTCTGTCTGTCTGTCTTGACTGTCTGTCTGTCTGTCTTGACTGACTGTCTGTCTGTCTGTCTTGACTGTCTGTCTATCTGTCATGACGGACTGTCGGTCTATCTGTCTTGACTGAATGTCTGTCTGTCTGTCTTGACTGTCTGTCTATCTGTCTGTCTGCCTTGACTGACTGTCTGTCTGTCTGTCTTGACTGACTGTCTGTCTGTCTTGACTGACTGTCTGTCTGTCTGTCTTGACTGACTGTTTGTCTGTCTTAACTGACTGTCTGTTTGTCTGTCTGTCTTGACTGACTGTCTGTCTGTCTGCCTTGACTGACTGTCTGTCTGTCTGTCTTGACTGACTGTCTGTCTGTCTTGACTGACTGTCTGTCTGTCTGTCTTGACTGACTGTCTGTCTGTCTGTCTGACTATCTGTCTGTCTGTCTGTCTTGACTGACTGTCTGTCTGTCTGTCTTGACTGTCTGTCTGTCTGTCATGACTGACTGTCTGTCTGTCTGTCTTGACTGTCTGTCTATCTGTCTTGACGGACTGTCGGTCTATCTGTCTTGAATGAATGTCTGTCTGTCAGTCTGTCTGTCTGTCTTGACTGTCTGTCTATCTGTCTGTCTGCCTTGACTGACTGTCTGTCTGTCTGTCTTGACTGACTGTCTGTCTGTCTTGACTGACTGTCTGTCTGTCTTGACTGACTGTCTGTCTGTCTTGACTGACTGTCTGTCTGTCTGTCTTGACTGACTGTTTGTCTGTCTTAACTGACTGTCTGTTTGTCTCTCTGCCTTGACTGACTGTCTGTATGTCTGTCTTGACTGACTGTCTGTCTGTCTGTATTGACTGACTGTCTATCTGTCTGTGTGTCTTGACTGACTGTCTGTCTGTCTGTTTTGACTGTCTGTCTGTCCGTCTGTCTGTCTTGACCGACTGTCTGTCTGTCTTGAATGACTGTCTGTCTGTCTTGACTGACTGTCTGTCTGTCTTGACTGACTGTCTGTCTGTCTGTCTGACTATCTGTCTGTCTGTCTGTCTTGACTGAATGTCTGTTTGTCTGTCTGTCTGTTTGTTTGTCTTTCTTGACTGACTGTCTATCGGTCTGTCTTGACTGACTGTCTGTCTGTGTGTCTTGACTGACTGTCTGTCTGTCTGTTTCGACTGTCTGTCTGTCCGTCTGTCTGTCTTGACCGACTGTCTGTCTATCTTGAATGACTGTCTGTCTGTCTTGACTGACTGTCTGTCTGTCTTGACTGACTGTCTCTCTGTCTGTGTCTTGACTGACTGACTGTCTGTCTGTCAGTCTTGACTGACTGTCTGTCTGTCTGTCTTGACTGACTGTCTGTCTTTCTGTATGTCTGTCTGTCTGTCTTGACTGTCTGTCTGTCCGTCTGTCTGTCTTGACTGTCTGTCTGTCCGTCTGTCTGTCTTGACTGTCTGTCTGTCCGTCTGTCTGTCTTGACTGACTGTCTGTCTGTCTTGACTGACTGTCTGTCTGTCTTGACTGACTGTCTGTCTGTCTTGACTGACTGTCTGTCAGTCTTGACTGACTGTCTGTCTGTCGGTCTTGACTGACTGTTTGTCTGTCTTAACTGACTGTCTGTTTGTCTGTCTGTCTTGACTGACTGTCTGTCTGTCTGTCTGACTATCTGTCTGTCTGTCTGTCTTGACTGAATGTCTGTTTGTCTGTCTGTCTGTTTGTTTTTCTTTCTTGACTGACTGTCTATCTGTCTGTCTTGACTGACTGTCTGTCTGTCGGTCTTGACTGTCTGTCTGTCCGTCTGTCTGTCTTGACCGACTGTCTGTCTGTCTTGAATGATTGTCTGTCTGTCTTGACTGTCTGTCTATCTGTCTGTGTGTCTTGACTGACTGTCTGTCTGTCTGTCTTGACTGACTGTCTGTCTGTCTGTCTTGACTGACTTACTGTCTGTCTGTCTGTCTTGACTGTCTGTCTGTCTGTCTGTCTTGACTGACTGTCTGTCTTTCTGTATTGACTGTCTGTCTATCTGTCATGACGGACTGTCGGTCTATCTGTCTTTCTGTATGTCTGTCTGTCGGTCTTAACTGTCCGTCTGTCGGTCTGTCTGTCTAGACTGAATGTCTGTCTGTCTATCTGTCTCTACGGATTGTCGGTCTATCTGTCTTGACTGAATGTCTGTCTGTCTGTCTTGACTGTCTGTCTGTCTGTCTTGACTGACTGTCTGTCTGTCTGTCTTGACTGTCTGTCTATCTGTCATGACGGACTGTCGGTCTATCTGTCTTGACTGAATGTCTGTCTGTCTGTCTGTCTGTCTTGACTGTCTGTCTATCTGTCTGTCTGCCTTGACTGACTGTCTGTCTGTCTGTCTTGACTGACTGTCTGTCTGTCTTGACTGACTGTCTGTCTGTCTGTCTTGACTGACTGTTTGTCTGTCTTAACTGACTGTCTGTTTGTCTGTCTGTCTTGACTGACTGTCTGTCTGTCTGCCTTGACTGACTGTCTGTCTGTCTGTCTTGACTGACTGTCTGTCTGTCTTGACTGACTGTCTGTCTGTCTGTCTTGACTGACTGTCTGTCTGTCTGTCTGACTATCTGTCTGTCTGTCTGTCTTGACTGACTGTCTGTCTGTCTGTCTTGACTGTCTGTCTGTCTGTCATGACTGACTGTCTGTCTGTCTGTCTTGACTGTCGGTCTATCTGTCTTGACGGACTGTCGGTCTATCTGTCTTGAATGAATGTCTGTCTGTCAGTCTGTCTGTCTGTCTTGACTGTCTGTCTATCTGTCTGTCTGCCTTGACTGACTGTCTGTCTGTCTGTCTTGACTGACTGTCTGTCTGTCTTGACTGACTGTCTGTCTGTCTTGACTGACTGTCTGTCTGTCTGTCTTGACTGACTGTTTGTCTGTCTTAACTGACTGTCTGTTTGTCTCTCTGCCTTGACTGACTGTCTGTATGTCTGTCTTGACTGACTGTCTGTCTGTCTGTATTGACTGACTGTCTATCTGTCTGTGTGTCTTGACTGACTGTCTGTCTGTCTGTTTTGACTGTCTGTCTGTCCGTCTGTCTGTCTTGACCGACTGTCTGTCTGTCTTGAATGACTGTCTGTCTGTCTTGACTGACTGTCTGTCTGTCTTGACTGACTGTCTGTCTGTCTGTCTGACTATCTGTCTGTCTGTCTGTCTTGACTGAATGTCTGTTTGTCTGTCTGTCTGTTTGTTTGTCTTTCTTGACTGACTGTCTATCGGTCTGTCTTGACTGACTGTCTGTCTGTGTGTCTTGACTGACTGTCTGTCTGTCTGTTTCGACTGTCTGTCTGTCCGTCTGTCTGTCTTGACCGACTGTCTGTCTGTCTTGAATGACTGTCTGTCTGTCTTGACTGACTGTCTGTCTGTCTTGACTGACTGTCTGTCTGTCTGTCTGACTATCTGTCTGTCTGTCTGTCTTGACTGAATGTCTGTTTGTCTGTCTGTCTGTTTGTTTGTCTTTCTTGACTGACTGTCTATCTGTCTGTCTTGACTGACTGTCTGTCTGTCGGTCTTGACTGTCTGTCTGTCCGTCTGTTTGTCTTGACCGACTGTCTGTCTGTCTTGAATGACTGTCTGTCTGTCCTGACTGACTGTCTGTCTGTCTTGACTGACTGTCTGTCTGTCTGTCTGACTATCTGTCAGTCTTTCTGTCTTGACTGAATTTCTGTTTGTCTGTCTGTCTGTTTGTTTGTCTTTCTTGACTGACTGTCTATCTGTGTGTCTTGACTGACTGTCTGTCTGTCTGTCTTGAATGACTGTCTATCTGTCTGTTTGTCTTGACTGATTGTCTGTCTGTCTGTCTTGACTGACTGTCTGTCTGTCTGTCTTGACTGACTGTCTGTCTGTCTGTCTTGACTGACTATTTGCCTGTCTGTCTGTTTTGACTGACTGTCTATCTGTCTGTGTGTCTTGACTGACTGTCTGTCTGTCTTGACTGACTGTCTGTCTGTCTTGACTGACTGTCTGTCTGTCTGTCTGACTATCTGTCTGTCTGTCTGTCTTGACTGAATGTCTGTTTGTCTGTCTGTCTGTTTGTTTGTCTTTCTTCACTTACTGTCTGTCTGTCTGTCTTGACTGTCTGTCTGTCTGTCTGTCTTGACTGACTGTCTGTCTTTCTGTATTGACTGTCTTCCTATCTGTCATGACGGACTGTCGGTCTATCTGTCTTTCTGTATGTCTGTCTGTCTGTCTGAACTGTCTGTCTGTCGGTCTGTCTGTCTAGACTGAATGTCTGTCTGTCTATCTGTCTTGACGGATTGTCGGTCTATCTGTCTTGACTGAATGTCTGTCTGTCTGTCTTGACTGTCTGTCTGTCTGTCTGTCTTGACTGACTGTCTGTCTGTCTGTCTTGACTGTCTGTCTATCTGTCATGACGGACTCTCGGTCTATCTGTCTTGACTGAATGTCTGTCTGTCTGTCTTGACTGTCTGTCTATCTGTCTGTCTGCCTTGACTGACTGTCTGTCTGTCTCTCTTTCTTGACTGACTGTCTGTCTGTCTGTCTTGACTGTCTGTCTATCTGTCTGTGTGTCTTGACTGACTGTCTGTCTGTCAGTCTTGACTGACTGTCTGTCTGTCTGTCTTGACTGACTTACTGTCTGTCTGTCTGTCTTGACTGTCTGTCTGTCTGTCTGTCTTGACTGACTGTCTGTCTTTCTGTATTGACTGTCTGTCTATCTGTCATGACGGACTGTCGGTCTATCTGTTTTTCTGTATGTCTGTCTGTCTGTCTTAACTGTCTGTCTGTCTGTCTGTCTGTCTAGACTGAATGTCTGTCTGTCTATCTGTCTTGACGGATTGTCGGTCTATCTGTCTTGACTGAATGTCTGTCTGTCTGTCTTGACTGTCTGTCTGTCTGTCTTGACTGACTGTCTGTCTGTCTGTCTTGACTGTCTGTCTATCTGTCATGACGGACTGTCGGTCTATCTGTCTTGACTGAATGTCTGTCTGTCTGTCTTGACTGTCTGTCTATCTGTCTGTCTTCCTTGACTGACTGTCTGTCTGTCTGTCTTGACTGACTGTTTGTCTGTCTTAACTGACTGTCTGTTTGTCTGTCTGTCTTGACTGACTGTCTGTCTGTCTGCCTTGACTGACTGTCTGTCTGTCTGTCTTGACTGACTGTCTGTCTGTCTTGACTGACTGTCTGTCTGTCTGTCTTGACTGACTGTCTGTCTGTCTGTCTGACGATCTGTCTGTCTGTCTGTCTTGACTGACTGTCTGTCTGTCTGTCTTGACTGTCTGTCTGTCTGTCATGACTGACTGTCTGTCTGTCTGTCTTGACTGTCTGTCTATCTGTCTTGACGGACTGTCGGTCTATCAGTCTTGACTGAATGTCTGTCTGTCAGTCTGTCTGTCTGTCTTGACTGTCTGTCTATCTGTCTGTCTGCCTTGACTGACTGTCTGTCTGTCTGTCTTGACTGACTGTCTGTCTGTCTTGACTGACTGTCTGTCTGTCTGTCTTGACTGACTGTTTGTCTGTCTTAACTGACTGTCTGTTTGTCTCTCTGCCTTGACTGACTGTCTGTATGTCTGTCTTGACTGACTGTCTGTCTGTCTGTATTGACTGACTGTCTATCTGTCTGTGTGTCTTGACTGACTGTCTGTCTGTCTGTTTTGACTGTCTGTCTGTCCGTCTGTCTGTCTTGACCGACTGTCTGTCTGTCTTGAATGACTGTCTTTCTGTGTGTCTTGACTGACTGTCTGTCTGTCTGTTTCGACTGTCTGTCTGTCCGTCTGTCTGTCTTGACCGACTGTCTGTCTGTCTTGAATGACTGTCTGTCTGTCTTGACTGACTGTCTGTCTGTCTTGACTGACTGTCTGTCTGTCTGTCTGACTATCTGTCTGTCTGTCTGTCTTGACTGAATGTCTGTTTGTCTGTCTGTCTGTTTGTTTGTCTTTCTTGACTGACTGTCTATCTGTCTGTCTTGACTGACTGTCTGTCTGTCGGTCTTGACTGTCTGTCTGTCCGTCTGTCTGTCTTGACCGACTGTCTGTCTGTCTTGAATGACTGTCTGTCTTTCTTGACTGACTGTCTGTCTGTCTTGACTGACTGTCTGTCTGTCTGTCTGACTATCTGTCTGTCTTTCTGTCTTGACTGAATTTCTGTTTGTCTGTCTGTCTGTTTGTTTGTCTTTCTTGACTGACTGTCTATCTGTGTGTCGTGACTGACTGTCTGTCTGTCTGTCTTGAATGACTGTCTATCTGTCTGTTTGTCTTGACTGATTGTCTGTCTGTCTGTCTGTCTTGACTGACTGTCTGTCTGTCTGTCTTGACTGACTGTCTGTCTGTCTGTCTTGACTGACTATTTGCCTGTCTGTCTGTCTTGACTGACTGTCTATCTGTCTGTGTGTCTTGACTGACTGTTTGTCTGTCTTGACTGACTGTCTGTCTGTCTTGACTGACTGTCTGTCTGTCTGTCTGACTATCTGTCTGTCTGTCTGTCTTGACTGAATGTCTGTTTGTCTGTCTGTCTGTTTGTTTGTCTTTCTTGACTTACTGTCTGTCTGTCTGTCTTGACTGTCTGTCTGTCTGTCTGTCTTGACTGACTGTCTGTCTTTCTGTATTGACTGTCTTCCTATCTGTCATGACGGACTGTCGGTCTATCTGTCTTTCTGTATGTCTGTCTGTCTGTCTTAACTGTCTGTCTGTCGGTCTGTCTGTCTAGACTGAATGTCTGTCTGTCTATCTGTCTTGACGGATTGTCGGTCTATCTGTCTTGACTGAATGTCTGTCTGTCTGTCTTGACTGTCTGTCTGTCTGTCTGTCTTGACTGACTGTCTGTCTGTCTGTCTTGACTGTCTGTCTATCTGTCATGACGGACTGTCGGTCTATCTGTCTTGACTGAATGTCTGTCTGTCTGTCTGTCTGTCTTGACTGTCTGTCTATCTGTCTGTCTGCCTTGACTGACTTTCTGTCTGTCTGTCTTGACTGACTGTCTGTCTGTCTTGACTGACTGTCTGTCTGTCTGTCTTGACTGACTGTTTGTCTGTCTTAACTGACTGTATGTTTGTCTGTCTGTCTTGACTGACTGTCTGTCTGTCTGCCTTGACTGACTGTCTGTCTGTCTGTCTTGACTGACTGTCTGTCTGTCTTGACTGACTGTCTGTCTGTCTGTCTTGACTGTCTGTCTGTCTGTCATGACTGACTGTCTGTCTGTCTGTCTTGACTGTCTGTCTATCTGTCTTGACGGACTGTCGGTCTATCTGTCTTGACTGAATGTCTGTCTGTCAGTCTGTCTGTCTGTCTTGACTGTCTGTCTATCTGTCTGTCTGCCTTGACTGACTGTCTGTCTGTCTGTCTTGACTGACTGTCTGTCTGTCTTGACTGACTGTCTGTCTGTCTGTCTTGACTGACTGTTTAGCTGTCTTAACTGACTGTCTGTTTGTCTGTCTGCCTTGACTGACTGTCTGTATGTCTGTCTTGACTGACTGTCTGTCTGTCTGTATTGACTGACTGTCTATCTGTCTGTGTGTCTTGACTGACTGTCTGTCTGTCTGTTTTGACTGTCTGTCTGTCCGTCTGTCTGTCTTGACCGACTGTCTGTCTGTCTTGAATGACTGTCTGTCTGTCTTGACTGACTGTCTGTTTGTCTTGACTGACTGTCTGTCTGTCTGTCTGACTATCTGTCTGTCTGTCTGTCTTGACTGAATGTCTGTTTGTTTGTCTGTCTGTTTGTTTGTCTTTCTTGACTGACTGTCTATCTGTCTGTCTTGACTGACTGTCTGTCTGTGTGTCTTGACTGACTGTCTGTCTGTCTGTTTCGACTGTCTGTCTGTCCGTCTGTCTGTCTTGACCGACTGTCTGTCTGTCTTGAATGACTGTCTGTCTGTCTTGACTGACTGTCTGTCTGTCTTGACTGACTGTCTGTTTGTCTGTCTGTCTGTTTGTTTGTCTTTCTTGACTGACTGTCTATCTGTCTGTCTTGACTGACTGTCTGTCTGTCGGTCTTGACTGTCTGTCTGTCCGTCTGTCTGTCTTGACCGACTGTCTGTCTGTCGGTCTTGACTGTCTGTCTGTCCGTCTGTCTGTCTTGACCGACTGTCTGTCTGTCTGTCTGACTATCTGTCTGTCTGTCTGTCTTGACTGAATGTCTGTTTGTCTGTCTGTCTGTTTGCTTGTCTTTCTTGACTGACTGTCTATCTGTCTGTCTTGACTGACTGTCTGTCTGTGTGTCTTGACTGACTGTCTGTCTGTCTCTTTCGACTGTCTGTCTGTCCGTCTGTCTGTCTTGACCGACTGTCTGTCTGTCTTGACTGACTGTCTGTTTGTCTTGACTGACTGTCTGTCTGTCTGTCTGACTATCTGTCTGTCTGTCTGTCTTGACTGAATGTCTGTTTGTCTGTCTGTCTGTTTGTTTGTCTTTCTTGACTGACTGTCTATCTGTCTGTCTTGACTGACTGTCTGTCTGTCGGTCTTGACTGTCTGTCTGTCCGTCTGTCTGTCTTGACCGACTGTCTGTCTGTCTTGAATGACTGTCTGTCTGTCTTGACTGACTGTCTGTCTGTCTTGACTGACTGTCTGTCTGTCTTGACTGACTGTCTGTCTGTCTTGACTGACTGTCTGTCTGTCTGTCTGACTATCTGTCTGTCTTTCTGTCTTGACTGAATTTCTGTTTGTCTGTCTGTCTGTTTGTTTGTCTTTCTTGACTGACTGTCTATCTGTGTGTCTTGACTGACTGTCTGTCTGTCTGTCTTGAATGACTGTCTATCTGTCTGTTTGTCTTGACTGATTGTCTGTCCGTCTGTCTTGACTGACTGTCTGTCTGTCTGTCTTGACTGACTGTCTGTCTGTCTGTCTTGACTGACTATTTGCCTGTCTGTCTGTCTTGACTGACTGTCTATCTGTCTGTGTGTCTTGACTGACTGTCTGTCTGTCTTGACTGACTGTCTGTCTGTCTTGACTGACTGTCTGTCTGTCTTGACTGACTGTCTGTCTGTCTGTCTGACTATCTGTCTGTCTGTCTGTCTTGACTGAATGTCTGTTTGTCTGTCTGTCTGTTTGTTTGTCTTTCTTGACTGACTGTCTATCTGTCTGTCTTGACTGACTGTCTGTCTGTCTGTCTTGAATGACTGTCTATCTGTCTGTTTGTCTTGACTGACTGTCTGTCTGTCTGTCTTGACTGACTGTCTGTCTGTCTGTCTTGACTGATTGTCTGTCTGTCTTGACTGACTGTCTGTCTGTCTTGACTGACTGTTTGTCTGTCTTGACTACTATATGTCTGTCTTGACTGACTGTCTGTCTGTCTTGACTGACTGTCTATCTGTCTGTGTGTCTTGACTGACTATCTGTCTTTCTGTCTTGACTGAATGTCTGTCTGGTTGTCTTTCTGTCTGTCTTGACTGACTATCTGTCTGTCTGTCTGTCTTGACTGACTGTCTGTGTGTTTGTCTGGACTGACTGTCTGTCTCTCTTTCTTGACTGACTGTCTGTCTGTCTGTCTTGAGTGACTGTCTGTCTTGACTGAATGTCTGTCAGTCTTTCTGTCCGTCTGTCTGTCTGTCTTGACTGTCTGTCTGTCCGTCTGTCTGTCTTGACTGACTGTCTGTCTGTCTTGACTGACTGTCTGTCTGTCTTGACTGACTGTCTGTCTGTCTTGACTGGCTGTCTGTCTGTCTGTCTTGACTGACTGTCTGTCTGTCTGTCTAGACTGAATGTCTGTATGTTTGTCTGTCTTGACTGACTGACTGTCTGTCTGTCTGTCTTGACTGTCTGTCTGTCTGTCTGTCTAGACTGAATGTCTGTCCGTCTGTCTGTCTTGACTGACTGTCTGTCTGTCTTGACTGACTGTCTGTCTGTCTTGACTGACTGTCTGTCTGTCAGTCTTGACTGACTGTCTGTCTGTCTGTCTAGACTCAATGTCTGTATGTCTGTCTGTCTTGACTGACTGACTGTCTGTCTGTCTGTCTTGACTGTCTGTCTGTCTATCTGTCTAGACTGAATGTCTGTCTGTCTGTCTGTCTTGACTGACTGTCTCTCTGTCTGTGTCTTGACTGACTGACTGTCTGTCTGTCAGTCTTGACTGACTGTCTGTCTGTCAGTCTTGACTGACTGTCTGTCTGTCTGTCTTGACTGACTGTCTGTCTGTCTGTCTTGACTGACTGTCTGTCTTTCTGTATGTCTGTCTGTCTGTCTTGACTGAATGTCTGTCTGGTTGTCTTTCTGTCTGTCTTGACTGACTCTCTGTCCGTCTGTCTGTCTTGACTGACTGTCTGTCTGTCTTGACTGACTGTCTGTCTGTCTTGACTGACTGTCTGTCTGTCAGTCTTGACTGACTGTCTGTCTGTCTGTCTAGACTGAATGTCTGTATGTCTGTCTGTCTTGACTGACTGACTGTCTGTCTGTCAGTCTTGACTGACTGACTGTCTGTCTGTCTGTTTTGACTGTCTGTCTGTCTGTCTGTCTAGACTGAATGTCTGTCTGTCTGTCTGTCTTGACTGACTGTCTCTCTGTCTGTGTCTTGACTGACTGACTGTCTGTCTGTCAGTCTTGACTGACTGTCTGTCTGTCTGTCTTGACTGACTGTCTGTCTTTCTGTATGTCTGTCTGTCTGTCTTGACTGTCTGTCTGTCCGTCTGTCTGTCTTGACTGTCTGTCTGTCCGTCTGTCTCTCTTGACTGACTGTCTGTCTGTCTTGACTGACTGTCTGTCTGTCTTGACTGACTGTCTGTCAGTCTTGACTGACTGTCTGTCTGTCTGTCTTGACTGAATATCTGTCTGGGTGTCTTTCTGTCTGTCTGTCTGTCTTGACTGACTGTCTGTCTGTTTGTCTTGACTGACTGTCTGTCTCTCTGTCTTGACTGACTGTCTGTCTGTCTGTCTTGACTGACTGTCTGTCTGTCTGTCTTGACTGAATGTCTGTCTGTCTGTGTGTCTTGACTGAATGTCTCTCTGTCTGTGTCTTGACTGACTGTCTGTCTGTCTGTCTGGACTGTCTGTCTGTCCGTCTGTCTCTCTTGACTGACTGTCTATCTGTCTTGACTGACTGTCTGTCTGTCTTGACTGACTGTCTGTCAGTCTGTCTCTCTTGACTGACTGTCTATCTGTCTTGACTGACTGTCTGTCTGTCTTGACTGACTGTCTGTCAGTCTTGACTGACTGTCTGTCTGTCTGTCTTGACTGACTGTTTGTCTGTCTTGACTGACTGTTTGTCTGTCTTGACTGACTGTCGATCTGTCTGAATATCTGTCTGGGTGTCTTTCTGTCTGTCTGTCTGTCTTGACTGACTGTCTGTCTGTTTGTCTTGACTGACTGTCTGTCTCTCTGTCTTGACTGACTGTCTGTCTGTCTGTCTTGACTGACTGTCTGTCTGTCTGTCTTGACTGAATGTCTGTCTGTCTGTGTGTCTTGACTGTCTGTCTGTCCGTCTGTCTCTCTTGACTGACTGTCTGTCTGTCTTGACTGATTGTCTGTCTGTCTTGACTGACTGTCAGTCTGTCTTGACTGAATGTTTGTCTGTCTTGACTACTGTATGTCTGTCTTGACTGACTGTCTGTCTGTCTTGACTGACTGTCGATCTGTCTGTGTGTCTTGACTTACTGTCTGTCTTTCTGTCTTGACTGAATGTCTGTCGGATTGTCTTTCTGTCTGTCTTGACTGACTATCTGTCTGTCTGTCTGTCTTGACTGACTGTCTGTCTGTCGGTCTCTCTTTCTTGACTGACTGTCTGTCTGTCTGTCTTGAGTGACTGTCTGTCTGTCTGTCTTGACTGAATGTCTGTCTGTCTTTCTGTCTGTCTGTCTTGACTGACTGTCTCTCTGTCTGTGTCTTGACTGACTGTCTGTCTGTCTCTCTTGATTGACTGTCAGTCTTTCTGTCTGTCTGTCTGTCTGTCTGTCTTGACTGTCTGTCTGTCTGTCTGTCTGTCTGTCTTGACTGTCTTTCTGTCCGTCTGTCTGTCTTGACTGACTGTCTGTCTGTCTTGACTGACTGTCTGTCTGTCTTGACTGACTGTCTGTCTGTCTTGACTGACTGTCTGTCTGTCTGTCTGACTATCTGTCTGTCTGTCAGTCTTGACTGACTGTCTGTTTGACTGTCTGTCTTGACTGACTGTCTGTCTGTCTGTCTTGACTGACTGTCTGTCTGTCTGTCTTGACTGACTTTCAATCTGTCTGTTTGTCTTGACTGACTGTCTGTCTGTCTGTCTTGACTGACTGTCTGTCAGTGTGTCTTGACTGACTGTCTGTCTGTCTGTCTGTTTGTTTGTCTTTCTTGACTGACTGTCTATCTGTCTGTCTTGACTGACTGTCTGTCTGTCTGTCTTGAATGACTGTCTATCTGTCTGTTTGTCTTGACTGACTGTCTGTCTGTCTGTCTTGACTGACTGTCTGTCTGTCTGTCTTGACTGATTTTCTGTCTGTCTTGACTGACTGTCTGTCTGTCTTGACTGACTGTTTGTCTGTCTTGACTACTATATGTCTGTCTTGACTGACTGTCTGACTGTCTTGACTGACTGTCTATCTGTCTGTGTGTCGTGACTGACTATTTGTCTTTCTGTCTTGACTCAATGTCTGTCTGGTTGTCTTTCTGTCTGTCTTGACTGACTATCTGTCTGTCTGTCTGTCTTGACTGACTGTCTGTGTGTTTGTCTGGACTGACTGTCTGTCTCTCTTTCTTGACTGACTGTCTGTCTGTCTGTCTTGAGTGACTGTCTGTCTGTCTGTCTTGACTGAATGTCTGTCTGTCTTTCTGTCTGTCTGTGTCTTGACTGACTGTCTGTCTGTCTGTCTTGATTGACTGTCAGTATTTCTGTCTGTCTGTCTGTCTGTCTTGACTGTCTGTCTGTCCGTCTGTGTGTCTTGACTGACTGTCTGTCTGTCTTGACTGACTGTCTGTCTGTCTTGACTGACTGTCTGTCTGTCTTGACTGACTGTCTGTCTGTCTTGACTGACTGTCTGCCTGTCTGTCTGACTATCTGTCTGTCTGTCAGTCTTGACTGACTGTCTGTCTGTCTGTCTAGACTGAATGTCTGTATGTCTGTCTGTCTTGACTGACTGACTGTCTGTCTGTCTGTCTTGAATGTCTGTCTGTCTGTCTGTCTAGACTGAATGTCTGTCTGTCTGTCTGTCTGTCTGTCTGTCTTGACTGACTGTCTCTCTGTCTGTGTCTTGACTGACTGACTGTCTGTCTGTCAGTCTTGACTGACTGTCTGTCTGTCTGTCTTGACTGACTGTCTGTCTTTCTGTATGTCTGTATGTCTGTCTTGACTGTCTGTCTGTCCGTCTGTCTGTCTTGACTGACTGTTTGTCTGTCTTGACTGACTGTCTGTCTGTCTTGACTGACTGTCTGTCAGTCTTGACTGACTGTCTGTCTGTCTGTCTTGACTGACTGTTTGTCTGTCTTAACTGACTGACTGTTTGTCTGTCTGTCTTGACTGAATGTCTGTCTGTCTGTCTGTCTTGACTGACAATCTGTCTGTCTGTGTGTCTTGATTGACTGTCTGTCTGTCTGTCTTGACTGACTGTCTGTCTATCTGTCTGTCTTGTCTGTATGTCTGTCTTGACTGACTGTCTGTCTGTCTTGACTGACTGTCTATCTGTCTGTGTGTCTTGACTGACTTTCTGTCTTTCTGTCTTGACTGAATATCTGTCTGGGTGTCTTTCTGTCTGTCTGTCTGTCTTGAATGACTGTCTGTCTGTTTGTCTTGACTGACTGTCTGTCTCGCTGTCTTGACTGACTGTCTGTCTGTCTGTCTTGACTGACTGTCTGTCTGTCTGTCTTGACTGAATGTCTGTCTGTCTGTGTGTCTTGACTGAATGTCTCTCTGTCTGTGTCTTGACTGACTGTCTGTCTGTCTGTCTTGACTGACTGTCTGTCTTTCTGTCTGTCTGTCTTGACTGTCTGTCTGTCCGTCTGTCTGTCTTGACTGTCCTTCTTTCGTCTGTCTGTCTTGACTGACTGTCTGTCTGTCTTGACTGACTGTCTGTCTGTCTTGAATGACTGTCTGTCTGTCTTGACTGAATGTCTTGACTGACTGTCTGTCTGTCTGTCTGACTATCTGTCTGTCTGTCTGTCTTGACTGACTGTCTGTCTGTCTGTCTTGACTGTCTGTCTTTCTGTCTTGACTGACTGTCTGTCTGTCTGTCTTGACTGTCTGTCTATCTGTCTTGACGGACTGTCGGTCTATCTTTCTTGACTGAATGTCTGTCTGTCTATCTGTCTGTCTGTCTGTCTGTCTTGACTGTCTGTCTATCTGTCTGTGTGTCTTGACTGACCGTCTGTCTGTCTGTCTTGACTGACTGACTGACTGTCTGTCTGTCTGTCTTGACTGTCTGTCTGTCTATCTGTCTTGACTGACTGTCTGTCTTTCTGTATGTCTGTCTGTCTGTCTTGACTGTCTGTCTGTCTGTCTAGACTGAATGTCTGTCTGTCTGTCTTTACTGACTGTCTCTCTGTCTGTGTCTTGACTGACTAACTGTCTGTCTGTCAGTCTTGACTGACTGTCTGTCTGTCTGTCTTGACTGACTGTTTGACTTTCTGTATGTCTGTCTGTCTGTCTTGACTGTCTGTCTGTCCGTCTGTCTGTCTTGACTGTCTCTCTGTCCGTTTGTCTGTCTTGACTGACTGTCTGTCTGTCTTGACTGACTGTCTGTCTGTCTTGACTGACTGTCTGTCTGTCTTGACTGACTGTCTGTCTGTCTTGACTGACTGTCTGTCTGTCTTGACTGACTGTCTGTCTGTCTGTCTTGACTGACTGTTTGTCTGTCTTAACTGACTGTCTGTTTGTCTGTCTGCCTTGACTGACTGTCTGTCTGTCTGTCTTGACTGACTGTCTGCCTGTCTGTCTGTCTGTATTGACTGACTGTCTATCTGTCTGTGTGTCTTGACTGACTCTCTGTCTGTCTGTCTTGACTGAATGTCTGTCTGTCTTTCTGTCCTTCTTTCGTCTGTCTGTCTTGACTGACTGTCTGTCTGTCTTGACTGACTGTCTGTCTGTCTTGAATGACTGTCTGTCTGTCTTGACTGAATGTCTTGACTGACTGTCTGTCTGTCTGTCTGACTATCTGTCTGTCTGTCTGTCTTGACTGACTGTCTGTCTGTCTGTCTTGACTGTCTGTCTTTCTGTCTTGACTGACTGTCTGTCTGTCTGTCTTGACTGTCTGTCTATCTGTCTTGACGGACTGTCGGTCTATCTTTCTTGACTGAATGTCTGTCTGTCTATCTGTCTGTCTGTCTGTCTGTCTTGACTGTCTGTCTATCTGTCTGTGTGTCTTGACTGACCGTCTGTCTGTCTGTCTTGACTGACTGACTGACTGTCTGTCTGTCTGTCTTGACTGTCTGTCTGTCTATCTGTCTTGACTGACTGTCTGTCTTTCTGTATGTCTGTCTGTCTGTCTTGACTGTCTGTCTGTCTGTCTGTCTGTCTAGACTGAATGTCTGTCTGTCTGTCTTTACTGACTGTCTCTCTGTCTGTGTCTTGACTGACTAACTGTCTGTCTGTCAGTCTTGACTGACTGTCTGTCTGTCTGTCTTGACTGACTGTTTGACTTTCTGTATGTCTGTCTGTCTGTCTTGACTGTCTGTCTGTCCGTCTGTCTGTCTTGACTGTCTCTCTGTCCGTTTGTCTGTCTTGACTGACTGTCTGTCTGTCTTGACTGACTGTCTGTCTGTCTTGACTGACTGTCTGTCTGTCTTGACTGACTGTCTGTCTGTCTGTCTTGACTGACTGTTTGTCTGTCTTAACTGACTGTCTGTTTGTCTGTCTGCCTTGACTGACTGTCTGTCTGTCTGTCTTGACTGACTGTCTGCCTGTCTGTCTGTCTGTATTGACTGACTGTCTATCTGTCTGTGTGTCTTGACTGACTCTCTGTCTGTCTGTCTTGACTGAATGTCTGTCTGTCTTTCTGTCTTGACTGACTGCATGTCTGTCTTGACTGCCTGTGTGTCTGTCTTGACTGTCTCTCTGTCTGGGTGTCTGTCTGTCTGTCTTGACTGAATGTCTGTCTGGGTGTCTGTCTGTCTGTCTTGACTGACTATCTGTCTGTCTGTCTGTCTTGACTGACTTTCTGTCTGTGTGTCTTGACTGACTGTCTGTCTGTCTGTCTTGACTGAATGTCTGTCTGTCTGTCTTGACTGACTGTTTGTCGGTCTTGACTGACTGTATGTCTTTCTTGACTGACTGTATGTCTGTCTTGACTGCCTGTGTGTCTGTCTTGACTGTCTGTCTGTCTGGGTGTCTGTCTGTCTGTCTTGACTGAATGTCTGTCTGGGTGTCTGTCTGTCTGTCTTGAATGACTATCTGTCTGTCTGTCTGTCTTGAATGACTGTCTGTCTGTCTTGACTGACTTTCTGTTTGTCTTGACTGACTGTCTGTCTGTCTGTCTTGACTGACTGTCTGTCAGTGTGTCTTGACTGACTGTCTGTCTGTCTGTCTGTCTTGACTGACTATTTGTCTGTCTGTCTGTCTTGACTGACTGTCTATCTGTCTGTGTGTCTTGACTGACTGTCTCTCTGTCTGTCTTGACTGACTGTCTGTCTGTCTGTCTGTCTGTCTGTCTGTCTGTCTTGACTGTCTGCCTGTCCGTCTGTCTGTCTTGACTGATTGTCTGTCTGTATTGACTGACTGTCTGTCTGTCTTGACTGACTGTCTGTCTGTCTTGACTGACTGTTTGTCTGTCTTGACTACTGTATGTCTGTCTTGACTGACTGTCTGTCTGTCTTGACTGACTTTCTATCTGTCTGTGTGTCTTGACTGACTGTCTGTCTTTCTGTCTTGACTGAATGTCTGTCTGGTTGTCTTTCTGTCTGTCTTGACTGACTATCTGTCTGTCTTGACTGACTATCTGTCTGTCTGTCTGTCTTGACTGACTGTCGGTCTGTTTGTCTTGACTGACTGTCTGTCTCTCTGTCTTGACTGACTGTCTGTCTGTCTGTCTTGAGTGACTGTCTGTCTTTCTGTCTTGATTGACTGTCAGCCTTTCTGACTGTCTGTCTGTCTGTCTTGACTGTCTGTCTGTCCGTCTGTCTGTCTTGACTGACTGTCTGTCTGTCTCGACTGACTGTCTGTCTGTCTTGACTGACTGTCTGTCTGTCTTGACTGACTGTCTGTCTGTCTTGACTGACTGTCTGTCTGTCTGTCTGACTATCTGTCTGTCTGTCAGTCTTGACTGACTGTCCGTCTGTCTGTCTTGACTGACTGTCTGTCTTTCTGTATGTCTGTCTGTCTGTCTTGACTGACTGTCTGTCTTTCTGTATGTCTGTCTGTCTGTCTTGACTGTCTGTCTGTCCGTCTGTTTGTCTTGACTGTCTATCTGTCCGTCTGTCTGTCTTGACTGACTGACTGTCTGTCTGTCTTGACTGACTGTCTGTCTGTCTGTCTTGACTGACTGTTTGTCTGTCTTAACTGACTATCTGTTTGTCTGTGTGTCTTGACTGACTGTCTGTCTGTCTGTCTTGATTGAATGTCTGTCTGTCTTTCTGTCTTGACAGACAATCTGTCTGTCTGTGTGTCTTGACTGACTGTCTGTCTGTTTGTCTTGACTGACTGTCTGTCTATCTGTCTTGACTGAACGTCTGTCTGTCTGTCTGTCTTGACTGACTGTCTATCTGTCTGTGTGTCTTGACTGACTGTCTGTCTGTCTGTCTGTCTTGACTGACTGTCTGTCTGTCTGTCTGTTTGTCTGTCTGTCTGTCTGTCTGTCTGTCTGTCTGTCTGTCTGTCTGTCTTGACTGTCTATCTGTCCGTCTTTCTGTCTTGACTGACTGTCTGTCTGTCTTGACTGAGTGTCTGTCTGTCTTGACTGACTGTCTGTCTGTCTTGACTGACTGTCTGTCTGTCTTGACTGACTGTCTGTCTGTCTTGAATGACTGTCTGTCTGTCTTGACTGAATGTCTTGACTGACTGTCTGTCTGTCTGTCTGACTATCTGTCTGTCTGTCTGTCTTGACTGACTGTCTGTCTGTCTGTCTTGACTGTCTGTCTTTCTGTCTTGACTGACTGTCTGTCTGTCTGTCTTGACTGTCTGTCTATCTGTCTTGACGGACTGTCGGTCTATCTTTCTTGACTGAATGTCTGTCTGTCTATCTGTCTGTCTGTCTGTCTGTCTTGACTGTCTGTCTATCTGTCTGTGTGTCTTGACTGACCGTCTGTCTGTCTGTCTTGACTGACTGACTGACTGTCTGTCTGTCTGTCTTGAATGTCTGTCTGTCTATCTGTCTTGACTGACTGTCTGTCTTTCTGTATGTCTGTCTGTCTGTCTTGACTGTCTGTCTGTCTGTCTGTCTGTCTAGACTGAATGTCTGTCTGTCTGTCTTTACTGACTGTCTCTCTGTCTGTGTCTTGACTGACTAACTGTCTGTCTGTCAGTCTTGACTGACTGTCGGTCTGTCTGTCTTGACTGACTGTCTGACTTTCTGTATGTCTGTCTGTCTGTCTTAACTGTCTGTCTGTCCGTCTGTCTGTCTTGACTGTCTCTCTGTCCGTTTGTCTGTCTTGACTGACTGTCTGTCTGTCTTGACTGACTGTCTGTCTGTCTTGACTGACTGTCTGTCTGTCTTGACTGACTGTCTGTCTGTCTTGACTGACTGTCTGTCTGTCTGTCTTGACTGACTGTTTGTCTGTCTTAACTGACTGTCTGTTTGTCTGTCTGCCTTGACTGACTGTCTGTCTGTCTGTCTTGACTGACTGTCTGCCTGTCTGTCTGTCTGTATTGACTGACTGTCTATCTGTCTGTGTGTCTTGACTGACTCTCTGTCTGTCTGTCTTGACTGAATGTCTGTCTGTCTTTCTGTCTTGACTGACTGCATGTCTGTCTTGACTGCCTGTGTGTCTGTCTTGACTGTCTCTCTGTCTGGGTGTCTGTCCGTCTGTCTTGACTGAATGTCTGTCTGGGTGTCTGTCTCTCTGTCTTGACTGACTATCTGTCTGTCTGTCTGTCTTGACTGACTTTCTGTCTGTGTGTCTTGACTGACTGTCTGTCTGTCTGTCTTGACTGAATGTCTGTCTGTCTGTCTGTCTGTCTGTCTTGACTGACTGTCTCTCTGTCTGTGTCTTGACTGACTGTCTGTCTGTCTGTCTTGACTGGCTGTCTGTCTGTCTGTCTTGACTGAATGTCTGTCTGTCTTGACTGAATGTCTGTCTGTCTGTCTGTCTGTCTTTCTTGACTGACTGTCTCTCTGTCTGTGTCTTGACTGAATGTCTGTCTGTCTGTCTTGACTGACCCTCTGTTTTTCTGTATGTCTGTCTGTCGGTCTTGACTGAATGTCTGTCTGTTTGTCTTGACAGACTGTCTGTCTCTCTGTCTTGACTGACTGTCTGTCTGTCTGTCTTGAGTGACTGTCTGTCTGTCTGTCTTGACTGAATGTCTGTCTGTCTTTCTGTCTGTCTGTCTTGATTGACTGTCTCTCTGTCTGTGTCTTGACTGACTGTCTGTCTGTCTGTCTTGATTGACTGTCAGTCTTTCTGTCTGTCTGTCTGTCTTGACTGTCTGTCTGTCTGTCTGTCTGTCTGTCTTGACTGTCTTTCTGTCCGTCTGTCTGTCTTGACTGACTGTCTGTCTGTCTTGTCTGACTGTCTGACTGTCTGTCTGTCTTGACTGACTGTCTGTCTGTCTTGACTGACTGTCTGTCTGTCTGTCTGACTATCTGTCTGTCTGTCAGTCTTGACTGACTGTCTGTTTGACTGTCTGTCTTGACTGACTTTCTGTCTGTGTGTCTTGACTGACTGTCTGTCTGTCTGTCTTGACTGAATGTCTGTCTGTCTGTCTGTCTGTCTGTCTTGACTGACTGTCTCTCTGTCTGTGTCTTGACTGACTGTCTCTCTGTCTGTCTTGACTGACTGTCTGTCTGTCTGTCTTGACTGACTGTCTGTCTGTCTGTCTTGACTGACTCTCTGTCTTTCTGTATGTCTGTGTGTCGGTCTTGACTGTCTGTCTGTCTTGACCGACTGTCTGTCTGTCTTGAATGACTGTCTGTCTGTCTGAACTGACTGTCTGTCTGTCTTGACTGACTGTCTGTCTGTCTTGACTGACTGTCTGTCTGTCTGTCTTGACTGACTGTCTGTCTGTCTGTCTTGACTGACTCTCTGTCTTTCTGTATGTCTGTCTGTCGGTCTTGACTGCCTGTCTGTCCGTCTGTCTGTCTTGACCGACTGTCTGGCTGTCTTGAATGACTGTCTGTCTGTCTTGACTGACTGTTTGTCGGTCTTGACTGACTGTATGTCTTTCTTGACTGACTGTATGTCTGTCTTGACTGCCTGTGTGTCTGTCTTGACTGTCTGTCTGTCTGGGTGTCTGTCTGTCTGTCTTGACTGAATGTCTGTCTGGGTGTCTGTCTGTCTGTCTTGAATGACTATCTGTCTGTCTGTCTGTCTTGAATGACTGTCTGTCTGTCTTGACTGACTGTCTGTTTGTCTTGACTGACTGTCTGTCTGTCTGTCTTGACTGACTGTCTGTCAGTGTGTCTTGACTGACTGTCTGTCTGTCTGTCTGTCTTGACTGACTATTTGTCTGTCTGTCTGTCTTGACTGACTGTCTATCTGTCTGTGTGTCTTGACTGACTGTCTCTCTGTCTGTCTTGACTGACTGTCTGTCTGTCTGTCTGTCTGTCTGTCTGTCTTGACTGTCTGCCTGTCCGTCTGTCTGTCTTGACTGATTGTCTGTCTGTATTGACTGACTGTCTGTCTGTCTTGACTGACTGTCTGTCTGTCTTGACTGACTGTTTGTCTGTCTTGACTACTGTATGTCTGTCTTGACTGACTGTCTGTCTGTCTTGACTGACTTTCTATCTGTCTGTGTGTCTTGACTGACTGTCTGTCTTTCTGTCTTGACTGAATGTCTGTCTGGTTGTCTTTCTGTCTGTCTTGACTGACTATCTGTCTGTCTTGACTGACTATCTGTCTGTCTGTCTGTCTTGACTGACTGTCGGTCTGTTTGTCTTGACTGACTGTCTGTCTCTCTGTCTTGACTGACTGTCTGTCTGTCTGTCTTGAGTGACTGTCTGTCTTTCTGTCTTGATTGACTGTCAGCCTTTCTGTCTGTCTGTCTGTCTGTCTTGACTGTCTGTCTGTCCGTCTGTCTGTCTTGACTGACTGTCTGTCTGTCTCGACTGACTGTCTGTCTTTCTTGTCTGACTGTCTGTCTGTCTTGACTGACTGTCTGTCTGTCTTGACTGACTGTCTGTCTGTCTGTCTGACTATCTGTCTGTCTGTCAGTCTTGACTGACTGTCTGTCTGTCTGTCTTGACTGACTGTCTGTCTTTCTGTATGTCTGTCTGTCTGTCTTGACTGACTGTCTGTCTTTCTGTATGTCTGTCTGTCTGTCTTGACTGTCTGTCTGTCCGTCTGTCTATCTTGACTGTCTATCTGTCCGTCTGTCTGTCTTGACTGACTGACTGTCTGTCTGTCTTGACTGACTGTCTGTCCGTCTGTCTTGACTGACTGTTTGTCTGTCTTAACTGACTATCTGTTTGTCTGTGTGTCTTGACTGACTGTCTGTCTGTCTGTCTTGATTGAATGTCTGTCTGTCTTTCTGTCTTGACAGACAATCTGTCTGTCTGTGTGTCTTGACTGACTGTCTGTCTGTTTGTCTTGACTGACTGTCTGTCTATCTGTCTTGACTGAACGTCTGTCTGTCTGTCTGTCTTGACTGACTGTCTATCTGTCTGTGTGTCTTGACTGACTGTCTGTCTGTCTGTCTGTCTTGACTGACTGTCTGTCTGTCTGTCTGTTTGTCTGTCTGTCTGTCTCTCTGTCTGTCTGTCTGTCTGTCTTGACTGTCTATCTGTCCGTCTTTCTGTCTTGACTGACTGTCTGTCTGTCTTGACTGAGTGTCTGTCTGTCTTGACTGACTGTCTGTCTGTCTTGACTGACTGTCTGTCTGTCTTGACTGACTGTCTGTCTGTCTTGACTGACTGTTTGTCTGTCTTGACTGACTGCATGTCTGTCTTGACTGCCTGTATTGACTGAATGTCTGTCTGGTTGTCTTTCTGTCTGTCTTGACTGACTGTCTGTCTGTCTGTCTGTCTTGACTGAATGTCTGTCTGGGTGTCTGTCTGTCTGTCTTGACTGACTATCTGTCTCTCTGTCTGTCTTGACTGACTTTCTGTCTGTCTGTCTTGACTGACTGTCTGTCTGTCTGTCTTGACTGAATGTCTGTCTGTCTTGACTGAATGTCTGTCTGTCTGTCTGTCTGTCTTTCTTGACTGACTGTCTCTCTGTCTGTGTCTTGACTGAATGTCTGTCTGTCTGTCTTGACTGACTGTCTGTCTGTCTGTGTGTCTTGACTGACTGTCTGTCTGTCTGTCTTGACTGACTGTCTGTCTGTCTGTCTTGACTGACTCTCTGTTTTTCTGTATGTCTGTCTGTCGGTCTTGACTGACTGTCTGTCTGTTTGTCTTGACTGACTGTCTGTCTCTCTGTCTTGACTGACTGTCTGTCTGTCTGTCTTGAGTGACTGTCTGTCTGTCTGTCTTGACTGAATGTCTGTCTGTCTTTCTGTCTGTCTGTCTTGACTGACTGTCTCTCTGTCTGTGTCTTGACTGACTGTCTGTCTGTCTGTCTTGATTGACTGTCAGTCTTTCTGTCTGTCTGTCTGTCTGTCTGTCTTGACTGTCTGTCTGTCTGTCTGTCTGTCTGTCTTGACTGTCTTTCTGTCCGTCTGTCTGTCTTGACTGACTGTCTGTCTGTCTTGACTGACTGTCTGTCTGTCTTGACTGACTGTCTGTCTGTCTTGACTGACTGTTTGTCTGTCTTAACTGACTGTCTGTTTGTCTGTCTGTCTTGACTGAATGTATGTCTGTCTGTCTGTCTTGACTGACAATCTGTCTGTCTGTCTGTCTTGATTGACTGTCAGTCTTTCTGTCTGTCTGTCTGTCTGTCTGTCTTGACTGTCTGTCTGTCTGTCTGTCTGTCTGTCTGTCTTGACTGTCTTTCTGTCCGTCTGTCTGTCTTGACTGTCTGTCTGTCTGTCTTGAATGACTGTCTGTCTGTCTGTCTTGACTGACTTTTAATCTGTCTGTTTGTCTTGACTGACTGTCTGTCTGTTTGTCTTGACTGACTGTCTGTCAGTGTGTCTTGACTGACTGTCTGTCTGTTTGTCTGTCTTTCTTGACTGACTGTCTATCTGTCTGTCTTGACTGACTGTCTGTCTGTCTGTCTATCTGTCTGTTTGTCTTGACTGACTGCCTGTCTGTCTGTCTTGACTGACTGTCTGTCTGTCTGTCTTGACTGATTTTCTGTCTGTCTTGACTGACTGTCTGTCTGTCTTGACTGACTGTTTGTCTGTCTTGACTACTATATGTCTGTCTTGACTGACTGTCTGACTGTCTTGACTGACTGTCTATCTGTCTGTCTGTCTTGACTGACTGTTTGTCTGTCTTAACTGACTGTCTGTTTGTCTGTCTGTCTTGACTGAATGTATGTCTGTCTGTCTGCCTTGACTGACAATCTGTCTGTCTGTCTGTCTTGATTGACTGTCAGTCTTTCTGTCTGTCTGTCTGTCTTGACTGTCTGTCTGTCTGTCTGTCTGTCTGTCTGTCTTGACTGTCTTTCTGTCCGTCTGTCTGTCTTGACTGTCTGTCTGTCTGTCTTGAATGACTGTCTGTCTGTCTGTCTTGACTGACTTTCAATCTGTCTGTTTGTCTTGACTGACTGTCTGTCTGTTTGTCTTGACTGACTGTCTGTCAGTGTGTCTTGACTGACTGTCTGTCTGTTTGTTTGTCTTTCTTGACTGACTGTCTATCTGTCTGTCTTGACTGACTGTCTGTCTGTCTGTCTATCTGTCTGTTTGTCTTGACTGACTGTCTGTCTGTCTGTCTTGACTGACTGTCTGTCTGTCTGTCTTGACTGATTTTCTGTCTGTCTTGACTGAATGTCTGTCTGGTTGTCTTTCTGTCTGTCTTGACTGACTATCTGTCTGTCTGTCTGTCTTGACTGACTATCTGTCTGTCTGTCTGTCTTGACTGACTGCCTGTGTGTTTGTCTGGACTGACTGTCTGTCTGTCTGTCTTGAGTGACTGTCTGTCTGTCTGTCTTGACTGAATGTCTGTCTGTCTTTCTGTCTGTCTGTGTCTTGACTGACTGTCTGTCTGTCTTGACTGACTGTCTGTCTGTCTTGACTGACTGTCTGCCTGTCTGTCTGACTATCTGTCTGTCTGTCTGTCTTGATTGACTGTCAGTCTTTCTGTTTGTCTGTCTGTCTGTCTTGACTGTCTGTCTGTCCGTCTGTCTGTCTTGACTGACTGTCTGTCTGTCTTGACTGACTGTCTGTCTGTCTTGACTGACTGTCTGCCTGTCTGTCTGACTATCTGTCTGTCTGTCAGTCTTGACTGACTGTCTGTCTGTCTGTCTAGACTGAATGTCTGTATGTCTGTCTGTCTTGACTGACTGACTGTCTGTCTGTCTGTCTTGACTGTCTGTCTGTCTGTCTGTCTAGACTGAATGTCTGTCTGTCTGTCTGTCTGTCTGTCTTGACTGACTGTCTCTCTGTCTGTGTCTTGACTGACTGACTGTCTGTCTGTCAGTCTTGACTGACTGTCTGTCTGTCTGTCTTGACTGACTGTCTGTCTTTCTGTATGTCTGTCTGTCTGTCTTGTCTGTCTGTCTGTCCGTCTGTCTGTCTTGACTGACTGTCTGTCTGTCTTGACTGACTGTCTGTCTGTCTTGACTGACTCTCTGTCAGTCTTGACTGACTGTCTTTCTGTCTGTCTTGACTGACTGTTTGTCTGTCTTAACTGACTGTCTGTTTGTCTGTCTGTCTTGACTGAATGTATGTCTGTCTGTCTGTCTTGACTGACAATCTGTCTGTCTGTGTGTCTTGATTGACTGTCTGTCTGTCTGTCTTGACTGAATGTCTGTCTATCTGTCTGTCTTGTCTGTATGTCTGTCTTGACTGACTGTCTGTCTGTCTTGACTGACTGTCTATCTGTCTGTGTGTCTTGACTGACTTTCTGTCTTTCTGTCTTGACTGAATATCTGTCTGGGTGTCTTTCTGTCTGTCTGTCTGTCTTGACTGACTGTCTGTCTGTTTGTCTTGACTGACTGTCTGTCTCTCTGTCTTGACTGACTGTCTGTCTGTCTGTCTTGACTGACTGTCTGTCTGTCTGTCTTGACTGAATGTCTGTCTGTCTGTGTGTCTTGACTGAATGTCTCTCTGTCTGTGTCTTGACTGACTGTCTGTCTGTCTGTCTTGACTGACTGTCTGTCTTTCTGTCTGTCTGTCTTGACTGTCTGTCTGTCCGTCTGTCTGTCTTGACTGTCCTTCTTTCGTCTGTCTGTCTTGACTGACTGTCTGTCTGTCTTGACTGACTGTCTGTCTGTCTTGAATGACTGTCTGTCTGTCTTGACTGAATGTCTTGACTGACTGTCTGTCTGTCTGTCTGACTATCTGTCTGTCTGTCTGTCTTGACTGACTGTCTGTCTGTCTGTCTTGACTGTCTGTCTTTCTGTCTTGACTGACTGTCTGTCTGTCTGTCTTGACTGTCTGTCTATCTGTCTTGACGGACTGTCGGTCTATCTTTCTTGACTGAATATCTGTCTGTCTATCTGTCTGTCTGTCTGTCTGTCTTGACTGTCTGTCTATCTGTCTGTGTGTCTTGACTGACTGTCTGTCTGTCTGTCTTGACTGACTGACTGACTGTCTGTCTGTCTGTCTTGACTGTCTGTCTGTCTATCTGTCTTGACTGACTGTCTGTCTTTCTGTATGTCTGTCTGTCTGTCTTGACTGTCTGACTGTCTGTCTGTCTGTCTAGACTGAATGTCTGTCTGTCTGTCTTTACTGACTGTCTCTCTGTCTGTGTCTTGACTGACTAACTGTCTGTCTGTCAGTCTTGACTGACTGTCTGTCTGTCTGTCTTGACTGACTGTCTGACTTTCTGTATGTCTGTCTGTCCGTCTGTCTGTCTTGACTGTCTGTCTGTCCGTCTGTCTGTCCTGACTGACTGTCTGTCTGTCTTGACTGACTGTCTGTCTGTCTGTCTGTCTTGACTGACTGTCTGTCTGTCTGTCTTTCTGTCTGTCTGTCTGTCTGGCTGTCTGTCTTGACTGTCTGTCTGTCCGTCTTTCTGTCTTGACTGACTGTCTGTCTGTCTGTCTTGACTGAATGTCTGTCTGTCTGTCTGTCTGTCTGTCTTGACTGACTGTCTCTCTGTCTGTGTCTTGACTGACTGTCTGTCTGTCTGTCTTGACTGACTGTCTGTCTGTCTGTCTTGACTGACTGTCTGTCTGTCTGTCTGGACTGACTCTCTGTCTTTCTGTATGTCTGTGTGTCGGTCTTGACTGTCTGTCTGTCTTGACCGACTGTCTGTCTGTCTTGAATGACTGTCTGTCTGTCTTGACTGACTGTCTGTCTGTCTTGACTGACTGTCTGACTGTCTTGACTGACTGTCTGTCTGTCTTGACTGACTGTCTGTCTGTCTGTCTTGACTGACTGTCTGTCTGTCTATCTTGACTGACTCTCTGTCTTTCTGTATGTCTGTCTGTCGGTCTTGACTGCCTGTCTGTCCGTCTGTCTGTCTTGACCGACTGTCTGACTGTCTTGAATGACTGTCTGTCTGTCTTGACTGACTGTTTGTCGGTCTTGACTGACTGTATGTCTTTCTTGACTGACTGTATATCTGTCTTGACTGCCTGTGTGTCTGTCTTGACTGTCTGTCTGTCTGGGTGTCTGTCTGTCTGTCTTGACTGAATGTCTGTCTGGGTGTCTGTCTGTCTGTCTTGAATGACTATCTGTCTGTCTGTCTGTATTGAATGACTGTCTGTCTGTCTTGACTGACTGTCTGTTTGTCTTGACTGACTGTCTGTCTGTCTGTCTTGACTGACTGTCTGTCAGTGTGTCTTGACTGACTGTCTGTCTGTCTGTCTTGACTGACTATTTGTCTGTCTGTCTGTCTTGACTGACTGTCTATCTGTCTGTGTGTCTTGACTGACTGTCTCTCTGTCTGTCTTGACTGACTGTCTGTCTGTCTGTCTGTCTGTCTGTCTTGTCTGTCTGTCTGTCTGTCTGTCTTGACTGTCTGCCTGTCCGTCTGTCTGTCTTGACTGATTGTCTGTCTGTCTTGACTGACTGTCTGTCTGTCTTGCCTGACTGTCTGTCTGTCTTGACTGACTGTTTGTCTGTCTTGACTACTGTATGTCTGTCTTGACTGACTGTCTGTCTGTCTTGACTGACTGTCTATCTGTTTGTGTGTCTTGACTGACTGTCTGTCTTTCTGTCTTGACTGAATGTCTGTCTGGTTGTCTTTCCGTCTGTCTTGACTGACTATCTGTCTGTCTGTCTGTCTTGACTGACTGTCTGGCTGTTTGTCTTGACTGACTGTCTGTCTCTCTGTCTTGACTGACTGTCTGTCTTGAGTGACTGTCTGTCTTTCTGTCTTGATTGACTGTCAGCCTTTCTGTCTGTCTGTCTGTCTGTCTTGACTGTCTGTCTGTCCGTCTGTCTGTCTTGACTGACTGTCTGTCTGTCTCGACTGACTGTCTGTCTGTCTTGACTGACTGTCTGTCTGTCTTGACTGACTGTCTGTCTGTCTTGACTGACTGTCTGACTGTCTGTCTGACTATCTGTCTGTCGGTCAGTCTTGACTGACTGTCTGTTTGTCTGTCTGTCTATCTGTCTGTGTGTCTTGTCTGACTGTATGTCTGTCTTGACTGTCTGTCTGTCTGTCTGTCTGTCTGTCTGTCTTGACTGTCTTTCTGTCCGTCTGTCTGTCTTGACTGTCTGTCTGTCTGTCTTGACTGACTGTCTGTCTGTCTGTCTTGACTGACTTTCAATCTGTCTGTTTGTCTTGACTGACTGTCTGTCTGTTTGTCTTGACTGACTGTCTGTCAGTGTGTCTTGACTGACTGTCTGTCTGTTTGTTTGTCTTTCTTGACTGACTGTCTATCTGTCTGTCTTGACTGACTGTCTGTCTGTCTGTCTATCTGTCTGTTTGTCTTGACTGACTGTCTGTCTGTCTGTCTTGACTGACTGTCTGTCTGTCTGTCTTGACTGATTTTCTGTCTGTCTTGACTGACTGTCTGTCTGTCTTGACTGACTGTTTGTCTGTCTTGACTACTATATGTCTGTCTTGACTGACTGTCTGACTGTCTTGACTGACTGTCTATCTGTCTGTGTGTCTTGACTGACTATCTGTCTTTCTGTCTTGACTGAATGTCTGTCTGGTTGTCTTTCTGTCTGTCTTGACTGACTATCTGTCTGTCTGTCTGTCTTGACTGACTGCCTGTGTGTTTGTCTGGACTGACTGTCTGTCTCTCTTTCTTGACTGACTGTCTGTCTGTCTGTCTTGAGTGACTGTCTGTCTGTCTGTCTTGACTGAATGTCTGTCTGTCTTTCTGTCTGTCTGTGTCTTGACTGACTGTCTGTCTGTCTGTCTTGATTGACTGTCAGTCTTTCTGTTTGTCTGTCTGTCTGTCTTGACTGTCTGTCTGTCCGTCTGTCTGTCTTGACTGACTGTCTGTCTGTCTTGACTGACTGTCTGTCTGTCTTGACTGACTGTCTGTCTGTCTTGACTGACTGTCTGTCTGTCTTGACTGACTGTCTGCCTGTCTGTCTGACTATCTGTCTGTCTGTCAGTCTTGACTGACTGTCTGTCTGTCTGTCTAGACTGAATGTCTGTATGTCTGTCTGTCTTGACTGACTGACTGTCTGTCTGTCTGTCTTGACTGTCTTTCTGTCTGTCTGTCTAGACTGAATGTCTGTCTGTCTGTCTGTCTGTCTGTCTGTCTGTCTTGACTGACTGTCTCTCTGTCTGTGTCTTGACTGACTGACTGTCTGTCTGTCAGTCTTGACTGACTGTCTGTCTGTCTGTCTTGACTGACTGTCTGTCTTTCTGTATGTCTGTCTGTCTGTCTTGACTGTCTGTCTGTCCGTCTGTCTGTCTTGACTGACTGTCTGTCTGTCTTGACTGACTGTCTGTCTGTCTTGACTGACTCTCTGTCAGTCTTGACTGACTGTCTTTCTGTCTGTCTTGACTGACTGTCTGTCTGTCTTGACTGACTGTCTGACTGTCTGTCTGACTATCTGTCTGTCTGTCAGTCTTAACTGACTGTCTGTTTGTCTGTCTGTCTTGACTGAATGTATGTCTGTCTGTCTGTCTTGACTGACAATCTGTCTGTCTTGATTGACTGTCTGTCTGTCTGTCTTGACTGACAATCTGTCTGTCTGTCTGTCTTGATTGACTGTCAGTCTTTCTGTCTGTCTGTCTGTCTGTCTGTCTTGACTGTCTGTCTGTCTGTCTGTCTGTCTGTCTGTCTTGACTGTCTTTCTGTCCGTCTGTCTGTCTTGACTGTCTGTCTGTCTGTCTTGACTGACTGTCTGTCTGTCTGTCTTGACTGACTTTCAATCTGTCTGTTTGTCTTGACTGACTGTCTGTCTGTTTGTCTTGACTGACTGTCTGTCTTTCTGTCTTGACTGAATGTCTGTCTGGTTGTCTTTCTGTCTGTCTTGACTGACTATCTGTCTGTCTGTCTGTCTTGACTGACTGCCTGTGTGTTTGTCTGGACTGACTGTCTGTCTCTCTTTCTTGACTGACTGTCTGTCTGTCTGTCTTGAGTGACTGTCTGTCTGTTTGTTTGTCTTTCTTGACTGACTGTCTATCTGTCTGTCTTGACTGACTGTCTGTCTGTCTTGACTGATTTTCTGTCTGTCTTGACTGACTGTCTGTCTGTCTTGACTGACTGTTTGTCTGTCTTGACTACTATATGTCTGTCTTGACTGACTGTCTGACTGTCTTGACTGACTGTCTATCTGTCTGTGTGTCTTGACTGACTATCTGTCTTTCTGTCTTGACTGAATGTCTGTCTGGTTGTCTTTCTGTCTGTCTTGACTGACTATCTGTCTGTCTGTCTGTCTTGACTGACTGCCTGTGTGTTTGTCTGGACTGACTGTCTGTCTCTCTTTCTTGACTGACTGTCTGTCTGTCTGTCTTGAGTGACTGTCTGTCTGTCTGTCTTGACTGAATGTCTGTCTGTCTTTCTGTCTGTCTGTGTCTTGACTGACTGTCTGTCTGTCTGTCTTGATTGACTGTCAGTCTTTCTGTTTGTCTGTCTGTCTGTCTTGACTGTCTGTCTGTCCGTCTGTCTGTCTTGACTGACTGTCTGTCTGTCTTGACTGACTGTCTGTCTGTCTTGACTGACTGTCTGTCTGTCTTGACTGACTGTCTGTCTGTCTTGACTGACTGTCTGCCTGTCTGTCTGACTATCTGTCTGTCTGTCAGTCTTGACTGACTGTCTGTCTGTCTGTCTAGACTGAATGTCTGTATGTCTGTCTGTCTTGACTGACTGACTGTCTGTCTGTCTGTCTTGACTGTCTGTCTGTCTGTCTGTCTAGACTGAATGTCTGTCTGTCTGTCTGTCTGTCTGTCTGTCTGTCTGTCTTGACTGACTGTCTCTCTGTCTGTGTCTTGACTGACTGACTGTCTGTCTGTCAGTCTTGACTGACTGTCTGTCTGTCTGTCTTGACTGACTGTCTGTCTTTCTGTATGTCTGTCTGTCTGTCTTGACTGACTGTCTGTCTTTCTGTATGTCTGTCTGTCTGTCTTGACTGTCTGTCTGTCCTGTCTTGACTGACTCTCTGTCAGTCTTGACTGACTGTCTTTCTGTCTGTCTTGACTGACTGTTTGTCTGTCTTAACTGACTGTCTGTTTGTCTGTCTGTCTTGACTGAATGTATGTCTGTCTGTCTGTCTTGACTGACAATCTGTCTGTCTGTGTGTCTTGATTGACTGTCTGTCTGTCTGTCTTGACTGAATGTCTGTCTATCTGTCTGTCTTGTCTGTATGTCTGTCTTGACTGACTGTCTGTCTGTCTTGACTGACTGTCTATCTGTCTGTGTGTCTTGACTGACTTTCTGTCTTTCTGTCTTGACTGAATATCTGTCTGGGTGTCTTTCTGTCTGTCTGTCTGTCTTGACTGACTGTCTGTCTGTTTGTCTTGACTGACTGTCTGTCTCTCTGTCTTGACTGACTGTCTGTCTGTCTGTCTTGACTGACTGTCTGTCTGTCTGTCTTGACTGAATGTCTGTCTGTCTGTGTGTCTTGACTGAATGTCTCTCTGTCTGTGTCTTGACTGACTGTCTGTCTGTCTGTCTTGACTGACTGTCTGTCTTTCTGTCTGTCTGTCTTGACTGTCTGTCTGTCCGTCTGTCTGTCTTGACTGTCCTTCTTTCGTCTGTCTGTCTTGACTGACTGTCTGTCTGTCTTGACTGACTGTCTGTCTGTCTTGAATGACTGTCTGTCTGTCTTGACTGAATGTCTTGACTGACTGTCTGTCTGTCTGTCTGACTATCTGTCTGTCTGTCTGTCTTGACTGACTGTCTGTCTGTCTGTCTTGACTGTCTGTCTTTCTGTCTTGACTGACTGTCTGTCTGTCTGTCTTGACTGTCTGTCTATCTGTCTTGACGGAATGTCGGTCTATCTTTCTTGACTGAATATCTGTCTGTCTATCTGTCTGTCTGTCTGTCTGTCTTGACTGTCTGTCTATCTGTCTGTGTGTCTTGACTGACTGTCTGTCTGTCTGTCTTGACTGACTGACTGACTGTCTGTCTGTCTGTCTTGACTGTCTGTCTGTCTATCTGTCTTGACTGACTGTCTGTCTTTCTGTATGTCTGTCTGTCTGTCTTGACTGTCTGTCTGTCTGTCTGTCTGTCTAGACTGAATGTCTGTCTGTCTGTCTTTACTGACTGTCTCTCTGTCTGTGTCTTGACTGACTAACTGTCTGTCTGTCAGTCTTGACTGACTGTCTGTCTGTCTGTCTTGACTGACTGTCTGACTTTCTGTATGTCTGTCTGTCCGTCTGTCTGTCTTGACTGTCTGTCTGTCCGTCTGTCTGTCCTGACTGACTGTCTGTCTGTCTTGACTGACTGTCTGTCTGTCTTGACTGACTGTCTGTCTGTCTTGACTGACTGTCTGTCTGTCTGTCTTGACTGTCTGTTTGTCTGTCTTAACTGACTGTCTGTTTGTCTGTCTGCCTTGACTGACTGTCTGTCTGTCTGTCTTGACTGACTGTCTGTCTGTCTGTCTGTCTGTATTGACTGACTGTCTGTCTGTCTGTCTGTCTTGACTGACTGTCTGTCTGTCTGTCTTGACTGACTCTCTGTTTTTCTGTATGTCTGTCTGTCGGTCTTGACTGACTGTCTGTCTGTTTGTCTTGACTGACTGTCTGTCTCTCTGTCTTGACTGACTGTCTGTCTGTCTGTCTTGAGTGACTGTCTGTCTGTCTGTCTTGACTGAATGTCTGTCTGTCTTTCTGTCTGTCTGTCTTGACTGACTGTCTCTCTGTCTGTGTCTTGACTGACTGTCTGTCTGTCTGTCTTGATTGACTGTCAGTCTTTCTGTCTGTCTGTCTGTCTGTCTGTCTTGACTGTCTGTCTGTCTGTCTGTCTGTCTGTCTTGACTGTCTTTCTGTCCGTCTGTCTGTCTTGACTGACTGTCTGTCTGTCTTGACTGACTGTCTGTCTGTCTTGACTGACTGTCTGTCTGTCTGTCTGACTATCTGTCTGTCTGTCAGTCTTGACTGACTGTCTGTCTGTCTGTCTTGACTGACTGTCTGTCTTTCTGTATGTCTGTCTGTCTGTCTTGACTGTCTGTCTGTCCGTCTGTCTGTCTTGACTGACTGTCTGTCTGTCTTGACTGACTGTCTGTCTGTCTTGACTGACTCTCTGTCAGTCTTGACTGACTGTCTGTCTGTCTGTCTTGACTGACTGTTTGTCTGTCTTAACTGACTGTCTGTTTGTCTGTCTGTCTTGACTGAATGTATGTCTGTCTGTCTGTCTTGACTGACAATCTGTCTGTCTGTGTGTCTTGATTGACTGTCTGTCTGTCTGTCTTGACTGACAATCTGTCTGTCTGTCTGTCTTGATTGACTGTCAGTCTTTCTGTCTGTCTGTCTGTCTGTCTGTCTTGACTGTCTGTCTGTCTGTCTGTCTGTCTGTCTGTCTTGACTGTCTTTCTGTCCGTCTGTCTGTCTTGACTGTCTGTCTGTCTGTCTTGACTGACTGTCTGTCTGTCTGTCTTGACTGACTTTCAATCTGTCTGTTTGTCTTGACTGACTGTCTGTCTGTTTGTCTTGACTGACTGTCTGTCAGTGTGTCTTGACTGACTGTCTGTCTGTTTGTTTGTCTTTCTTGACTGACTGTCTATCTGTCTGTCTTGACTGACTGTCTGTCTGTCTGTCTATCTGTCTGTTTGTCTTGACTGACTGTCTGTCTGTCTGTCTTGACTGACTGTCTGTCTGTCTGTCTTGACTGATTTTCTGTCTGTCTTGACTGACTGTCTGTCTGTCTTGACTGACTGTTTGTCTGTCTTGACTACTATATGTCTGTCTTGACTGACTGTCTGACTGTCTTGACTGACTGTCTATCTGTCTGTGTGTCTTGACTGACTATCTGTCTTTCTGTCTTGACTGAATGTCTGTCTGGTTGTCTTTCTGTCTGTCTTGACTGACTATCTGTCTGTCTGTCTGTCTTGACTGACTGCCTGTGTGTTTGTCTGGACTGACTGTCTGTCTCTCTTTCTTGACTGACTGTCTGTCTGTCTGTCTTGAGTGACTGTCTGTCTGTCTGTCTTGACTGAATGTCTGTCTGTCTTTCTGTCTGTCTGTGTCTTGACTGACTGTCTGTCTGTCTGTCTTGATTGACTGTCAGTCTTTCTGTTTGTCTGTCTGTCTGTCTTGACTGTCTGTCTGTCCGTCTGTCTGTCTTGACTGACTGTCTGTCTGTCTTGACTGACTGTCTGTCTGTCTTGACTGACTGTCTGTCTGTCTTGACTGACTGTCTGTCTGTCTTGACTGACTGTCTGCCTGTCTGTCTGACTATCTGTCTGTCTGTCAGTCTTGACTGACTGTCTGTCTGTCTGTCTAGACTGAATGTCTGTATGTCTGTCTGTCTTGACTGACTGACTGTCTGTCTGTCTGTCTTGACTGTCTGTCTGTCTGTCTGTCTAGACTGAATGTCTGTCTGTCTGTCTGTCTGTCTGTCTGTCTGTCTGTCTTGACTGACTGTCTCTCTGTCTGTGTCTTGACTGACTGACTGTCTGTCTGTCAGTCTTGACTGACTGTCTGTCTGTCTGTCTTGACTGACTGTCTGTCTTTCTGTATGTCTGTCTGTCTGTCTTGACTGACTGTCTGTCTTTCTGTATGTCTGTCTGTCTGTCTTGACTATCTGTCTGTCCTGTCTTGACTGACTCTCTGTCAGTCTTGACTGACTGTCTTTCTGTCTGTCTTGACTGACTGTTTGTCTGTCTTAACTGACTGTCTGTTTGTCTGTCTGTCTTGACTGAATGTATGTCTGTCTGTCTGTCTTGACTGACAATCTGTCTGTCTGTGTGTCTTGATTGACTGTCTGACTGTCTGTCTTGACTGAATGTCTGTCTATCTGTCTGTCTTGTCTGTATGTCTGTCTTGACTGACTGTCTGTCTGTCTTGACTGACTGTCTATCTGTCTGTGTGTCTTGACTGACTTTCTGTCTTTCTGTCTGGACTGAATATCTGTCTGGGTGTCTGTCTGTCTTTCTGTCTGTCTGTGTCTTGACTGACTGTCTGTCTGTCTGTCTTGATTGACTGTCAGTCTTTCTGTTTGTCTGTCTGTCTGTCTTGACTGTCTGTCTGTCCGTCTGTCTGTCTTGACTGACTGTCTGTCTGTCTTGACTGACTGTCTGTCTGTCTTGACTGACTGTCTGTCTGTCTTGACTGACTGTCTGTCTGTCTTGACTGACTGTCTGCCTGTCTGTCTGACTATCTGTCTGTCTGTCAGTCTTGACTGACTGTCTGTCTGTCTGTCTAGACTGAATGTCTGTATGTCTGTCTGTCTTGACTGACTGACTGTCTGTCTGTCTGTCTTGACTGTCTGTCTGTCTGTCTGTCTAGACTGAATGTCTGTCTGTCTGTCTGTCTGTCTGTCTTGACTGACTGTCTCTCTGTCTGTGTCTTGACTGACTGTCTTTCTGTCTGTCTTGACTGACTGTCTGTCTGTCTTGACTGACTGTCTGACTGTCTGTCTGACTATCTGTCTGTCTGTCAGTCTTAACTGACTGTCTGTTTGTCTGTCTGTCTTGACTGAATGTATGTCTGTCTGTCTGTCTTGACTGACAATCTGTCTGTCTGTGTGTCTTGATTGACTGTCTGTCTGTCTGTCTTGACTGACAATCTGTCTGTCTGTCTGTCTTGATTGACTGTCAGTCTTTCTGTCTGTCTGTCTGTCTGTCTGTCTTGACTGTCTGTCTGTCTGTCTGTCTGTCTGTCTGTCTTGACTGTCTTTCTGTCCGTCTGTCTGTCTTGACTGTCTGTCTGTCTGTCTTGACTGACTGTCTGTCTGTCTGTCTTGACTGACTTTCAATCTGTCTGTTTGTCTTGACTGACTGTCTGTCTGTTTGTCTTGACTGACTGTCTGTCTTTCTGTCTTGACTGAATGTCTGTCTGGTTGTCTTTCTGTCTGTCTTGACTGACTATCTGTCTGTCTGTCTGTCTTGACTGACTGCCTGTGTGTTTGTCTGGACTGACTGTCTGTCTCTCTTTCTTGACTGACTGTCTGTCTGTCTGTCTTGAGTGACTGTCTGTCTGTTTGTTTGTCTTTCTTGACTGACTGTCTATCTGTCTGTCTTGACTGACTGTCTGTCTGTCTGTCTTGACTGATTTTCTGTCTGTCTTGACTGACTGTCTGTCTGTCTTGACTGACTGTTTGTCTGTCTTGACTACTATATGTCTGTCTTGACTGACTGTCTGACTGTCTTGACTGACTGTCTATCTGTCTGTGTGTCTTGACTGACTATCTGTCTTTCTGTCTTGACTGAATGTCTGTCTGGTTGTCTTTCTGTCTGTCTTGACTGACTATCTGTCTGTCTGTCTGTCTTGACTGACTGCCTGTGTGTTTGTCTGGACTGACTGTCTGTCTCTCTTTCTTGACTGACTGTCTGTCTGTCTGTCTTGAGTGACTGTCTGTCTGTCTGTCTTGACTGAATGTCTGTCTGTCTTTCTGTCTGTCTGTGTCTTGACTGACTGTCTGTCTGTCTGTCTTGATTGACTGTCAGTCTTTCTGTTTGTCTGTCTGTCTGTCTTGACTGTCTGTCTGTCCGTCTGTCTGTCTTGACTGACTGTCTGTCTGTCTTGACTGACTGTCTGTCTGTCTTGACTGACTGTCTGTCTGTCTTGACTGACTGTCTGTCTGTCTTGACTGACTGTCTGCCTGTCTGTCTGACTATCTGTCTGTCTGTCAGTCTTGACTGACTGTCTGTCTGTCTGTCTAGACTGAATGTCTGTATGTCTGTCTGTCTTGACTGACTGACTGTCTGTCTGTCTGTCTTGACTGTCTGTCTGTCTGTCTGTCTAGACTGAATGTCTGTCTGTCTGTCTGTCTGTCTGTCTGTCTGTCTGTCTTGACTGACTGTCTCTCTGTCTGTGTCTTGACTGACTGACTGTCTGTCTGTCAGTCTTGACTGACTGTCTGTCTGTCTGTCTTGACTGACTGTCTGTCTTTCTGTATGTCTGTCTGTCTGTCTTGACTGACTGTCTGTCTTTCTGTATGTCTGTCTGTCTGTCTTGACTGTCTGTCTGTCCTGTCTTGACTGACTCTCTGTCAGTCTTGACTGACTGTCTTTCTGTCTGTCTTGACTGACTGTTTGTCTGTCTTAACTGACTGTCTGTTTGTCTGTCTGTCTTGACTGAATGTATGTCTGTCTGTCTGTCTTGACTGACAATCTGTCTGTCTGTGTGTCTTGATTGACTGTCTGACTGTCTGTCTTGACTGAATGTCTGTCTATCTGTCTGTCTTGTCTGTATGTCTGTCTTGACTGACTGTCTGTCTGTCTTGACTGACTGTCTATCTGTCTGTGTGTCTTGACTGACTTTCTGTCTTTCTGTCTGGACTGAATATCTGTCTGGGTGTCTGTCTGTCTTTCTGTCTGTCTGTGTCTTGACTGACTGTCTGTCTGTCTGTCTTGATTGACTGTCAGTCTTTCTGTTTGTCTGTCTGTCTGTCTTGACTGTCTGTCTGTCCGTCTGTCTGTCTTGACTGACTGTCTGTCTGTCTTGACTGACTGTCTGTCTGTCTTGACTGACTGTCTGTCTGTCTTGACTGACTGTCTGTCTGTCTTGACTGACTGTCTGCCTGTCTGTCTGACTATCTGTCTGTCTGTCAGTCTTGACTGACTGTCTGTCTGTCTGTCTAGACTGAATGTCTGTATGTCTGTCTGTCTTGACTGACTGACTGTCTGTCTGTCTGTCTTGACTGTCTGTCTGTCTGTCTGTCTAGACTGAATGTCTGTCTGTCTGTCTGTCTGTCTGTCTTGACTGACTGTCTCTCTGTCTGTGTCTTGACTGACTGTCTTTCTGTCTGTCTTGACTGACTGTCTGTCTGTCTTGACTGACTGTCTGACTGTCTGTCTGACTATCTGTCTGTCTGTCAGTCTTAACTGACTGTCTGTTTGTCTGTCTGTCTTGACTGAATGTATGTCTGTCTGTCTGTCTTGACTGACAATCTGTCTGTCTGTGTGTCTTGATTGACTGTCTGTCTGTCTGTCTTGACTGACAATCTGTCTGTCTGTCTGTCTTGATTGACTGTCAGTCTTTCTGTCTGTCTGTCTGTCTGTCTGTCTTGACTGTCTGTCTGTCTGTCTGTCTGTCTGTCTGTCTTGACTGTCTTTCTGTCCGTCTGTCTGTCTTGACTGTCTGTCTGTCTGTCTTGACTGACTGTCTGTCTGTCTGTCTTGACTGACTTTCAATCTGTCTGTTTGTCTTGACTGACTGTCTGTCTGTTTGTCTTGACTGACTGTCTGTCTTTCTGTCTTGACTGAATGTCTGTCTGGTTGTCTTTCTGTCTGTCTTGACTGACTATCTGTCTGTCTGTCTGTCTTGACTGACTGCCTGTGTGTTTGTCTGGACTGACTGTCTGTCTCTCTTTCTTGACTGACTGTCTGTCTGTCTGTCTTGAGTGACTGTCTGTCTGTTTGTTTGTCTTTCTTGACTGACTGTCTATCTGTCTGTCTTGACTGACTGTCTGTCTGTCTGTCTTGACTGATTTTCTGTCTGTCTTGACTGACTGTCTGTCTGTCTTGACTGACTGTTTGTCTGTCTTGACTACTATATGTCTGTCTTGACTGACTGTCTGACTGTCTTGACTGACTGTCTATCTGTCTGTGTGTCTTGACTGACTATCTGTCTTTCTGTCTTGACTGAATGTCTGTCTGGTTGTCTTTCTGTCTGTCTTGACTGACTATCTGTCTGTCTGTCTGTCTTGACTGACTGCCTGTGTGTTTGTCTGGACTGACTGTCTGTCTCTCTTTCTTGACTGACTGTCTGTCTGTCTGTCTTGAGTGACTGTCTGTCTGTCTGTCTTGACTGAATGTTTGTCTGTCTTTCTGTCTGTCTGTGTCTTGACTGACTGTCTGTCTGTCTGTCTTGATTGACTGTCAGTCTTTCTGTTTGTCTGTCTGTCTGTCTTGACTGTCTGTCTGTCCGTCTGTCTGTCTTGACTGACTGTCTGTCTGTCTTGACTGACTGTCTGTCTGTCTTGACTGACTGTCTGTCTGTCTTGACTGACTGTCTGTCTGTCTTGACTGACTGTCTGCCTGTCTGTCTGACTATCTGTCTGTCTGTCAGTCTTGACTGACTGTCTGTCTGTCTGTCTAGACTGAATGTCTGTATGTCTGTCTGTCTTGACTGACTGACTGTCTGTCTGTCTGTCTTGACTGTCTGTCTGTCTGTCTGTCTAGACTGAATGTCTGTCTGTCTGTCTGTCTGTCTGTCTGTCTGTCTGTCTTGACTGACTGTCTCTCTGTCTGTGTCTTGACTGACTGACTGTCTGTCTGTCAGTCTTGACTGACTGTCTGTCTGTCTGTCTTGACTGACTGTCTGTCTTTCTGTATGTCTGTCTGTCTGTCTTGACTGACTGTCTGTCTTTCTGTATGTCTGTCTGTCTGTCTTGACTGTCTGTCTGTCCTGTCTTGACTGACTCTCTGTCAGTCTTGACTGACTGTCTTTCTGTCTGTCTTGACTGACTGTTTGTCTGTCTTAACTGACTGTCTGTTTGTCTGTCTGTCTTGACTGAATGTATGTCTGTCTGTCTGTCTTGACTGACAATCTGTCTGTCTGTGTGTCTTGATTGACTGTCTGACTGTCTGTCTTGACTGAATGTCTGTCTATCTGTCTGTCTTGTCTGTATGTCTGTCTTGACTGACTGTCTGTCTGTCTTGACTGACTGTCTATCTGTCTGTGTGTCTTGACTGACTTTCTGTCTTTCTGTCTGGACTGAATATCTGTCTGGGTGTCTTTCTGTCTGTCTGTCTGTCTTGACTGACTGTCTGTCTGTTTGTCTTGACTGACTGTCTGTCTCTCTGTCTTGACTGACTGTCTGTCTGTCTGTCTTGACTGACTGTCTGTCTGTCTGTCTTGACTGAATGTCTGTCTGTCTGTGTGTCTTGACTGAATGTCTCTCTGTCTGTGTCTTGACTGACTGTCTGTCTGTCTGTCTTGACTGACTGTCTGTCTTTCTGTCTGTCTGTCTTGACTGTCTGTCTGTCCGTCTGTCTGTCTTGACTGTCCTTCTTTCGTCTGTCTGTCTTGACTGACTGTCTGTCTGTCTTGACTGACTGTCTGTCTGTCTTGAATGACTGTCTGTCTGTCTTGACTGAATGTCTTGACTGACTGTCTGTCTGTCTGTCTGACTATCTGTCTGTCTGTCTGTCTTGACTGACTGTCTGTCTGTCTGTCTTGACTGTCTGTCTTTCTGTCTTGACTGACTGTCTGTCTGTCTGTCTTGACTGTCTGTCTATCTGTCTTGACGGACTGTCGGTCTATCTTTCTTGACTGAATATCTGTCTGTCTATCTGTCTGTCTGTCTGTCTGTCTTGACTGTCTGTCTATCTGTCTGTGTGTCTTGACTGACTGTCTGTCTGTCTGTCTTGACTGACTGACTGACTGTCTGTCTGTCTGTCTTAACTGTCTGTCTGTCTATCTGTCTTGACTGACTGTCTGTCTTTCTGTATGTCTGTCTGTCTGTCTTGACTGTCTGTCTGTCTGTCTGTCTGTCTAGACTGAATGTCTGTCTGTCTGTCTTTACTGACTGTCTCTCTGTCTGTGTCTTGACTGACTAACTGTCTGTCTGTCAGTCTTGACTGACTGTCTGTCTGTCTGTCTTGACTGACTGTCTGACTTTCTGTATGTCTGTCTGTCCGTCTGTCTGTCTTGACTGTCTGTCTGTCCGTCTGTCTGTCCTGACTGACTGTCTGTCTGTCTTGACTGACTGTCTGTCTGTCTTTACTGACTGTCTGTCTGTCTTGACTGACTGTCTGTCTGTCTGTCTTGACTGTCTGTTTGTCTGTCTTAACTGACTGTCTGTTTGTCTGTCTGCCTTGACTGACTGTCTGTCTGTCTGTCTTGACTGACTGTCTGTCTGTCTGTCTGTCTGTATTGACTGACTGTCTGTCTGTCTGTCTGTCTTGACTGACTGTCTGTCTGTCTGTCTTGACTGACTCTCTGTTTTTCTGTATGTCTGTCTGTCGGTCTTGACTGACTGTCTGTCTGTTTGTCTTGACTGACTGTCTGTCTCTCTGTCTTGACTGACTGTCTGTCTGTCTGTCTTGAGTGACTGTCTGTCTGTCTGTCTTGACTGAATGTCTGTCTGTCATTCTGTCTGTCTGTCTTGACTGACTGTCTCTCTGTCTGTGTCTTGACTGACTGTCTGTCTGTCTGTCTTGATTGACTGTCAGTCTTTCTGTCTGTCTGTCTGTCTGTCTGTCTTGACTGTCTGTCTGTCTGTCTGTCTGTCTGTCTTGACTGTCTTTCTGTCCGTCTGTCTGTCTTGACTGACTGTCTGTCTGTCTTGACTGACTGTCTGTCTGTCTTGACTGACTGTCTGTCTGTTTGTCTGACTATCTGTCTGTCTGTCAGTCTTGACTGACTGTCTGTCTGTCTGTCTTGACTGACTGTCTGTCTTTCTGTATGTCTGTCTGTCTGTCTTGACTGTCTGTCTGTCCGTCTGTCTGTCTTGACTGACTGTCTGTCTGTCTTGACTGACTGTCTGTCTGTCTTGACTGACTCTCTGTCAGTCTTGACTGACTGTCTGTCTGTCTGTCTTGACTGACTGTTTGTCTGTCTTAACTGACTGTCTGTTTGTCTGTCTGTCTTGACTGAATGTATGTCTGTCTGTCTGTCTTGACTGACAATCTGTCTGTCTGTGTGTCTTGATTGACTGTCTGTCTGTCTGTCTTGACTGACAATCTGTCTGTCTGTCTGTCTTGATTGACTGTCAGTCTTTCTGTCTGTCTGTCTGTCTGTCTGACTTGACTGTCTGTCTGTCTGTCTGTCTGTCTGTCTGTCTTGACTGTCTTTCTGTCCGTCTGTCTGTCTTGACTGTCTGTCTGTCTGTCTTGACTGACTGTCTGTCTGTCTGTCTTGACTGACTTTCAATCTGTCTGTTTGTCTTGACTGACTGTCTGTCTGTTTGTCTTGACTGACTGTCTGTCAGTGTGTCTTGACTGACTGTCTGTCTGTTTGTTTGTCTTTCTTGACTGACTGTCTATCTGTCTGTCTTGACTGACTGTCTGTCTGTCTGTCTATCTGTCTGTTTGTCTTGACTGACTGTCTGTCTGTCTGTCTTGACTGACTGTCTGTCTGTCTGTCTTGACTGATTTTCTGTCTGTCTTGACTGACTGTCTGTCTGTCTTGACTGACTGTTTGTCTGTCTTGACTACTATATGTCTGTCTTGACTGACTGTCTGACTGTCTTGACTGACTGTCTATCTGTCTGTGTGTCTTGACTGACTATCTGTCTTTCTGTCTTGACTGAATGTCTGTCTGGTTGTCTTTCTGTCTGTCTTGACTGACTATCTGTCTGTCTGTCTGTCTTGACTGACTGCCTGTGTGTTTGTCTGGACTGACTGTCTGTCTCTCTTTCTTGACTGACTGTCTGTCTGTCTGTCTTGAGTGACTGTCTGTCTGTCTGTCTTGACTGAATGTCTGTCTGTCTTTCTGTCTGTCTGTGTCTTGACTGACTGTCTGTCTGTCTGTCTTGATTGACTGTCAGTCTTTCTGTTTGTCTGTCTGTCTGTCTTGACTGTCTGTCTGTCCGTCTGTCTGTCTTGACTGACTGTCTGTCTGTCTTGACTGACTGTCTGTCTGTCTTGACTGACTGTCTGTCTGTCTTGACTGACTGTCTGTCTGTCTTGACTGACTGTCTGCCTGTCTGTCTGACTATCTGTCTGTCTGTCAGTCTTGACTGACTGTCTGTCTGTCTGTCTAGACTGAATGTCTGTATGTCTGTCTGTCTTGACTGACTGACTGTCTGTCTGTCTGTCTTGACTGTCTGTCTGTCTGTCTGTCTAGACTGAATGTCTGTCTGTCTGTCTGTCTGTCTGTCTTGACTGACTGTCTCTCTGTCTGTGTCTTGACTGACTGACTGTCTGTCTGTCAGTCTTGACTGACTGTCTGTCTGTCTGTCTTGACTGACTGTCTGTCTTTCTGTATGTCTGTCTGTCTGTCTTGACTGTCTGTCTGTCCGCCTGTCTGTCTTGACTGACTGTCTGTCTGTCTTGACTGACTGTCTGTCTGTCTTGACTGACTCTCTGTCAGTCTTGACTGACTGTCTTTCTGTCTGTCTTGACTGACTGTTTGTCTGTCTTAACTGACTGTCTGTTTGTCTGTCTGTCTTGACTGAATGTATGTCTGTCTGTCTGTCTTGACTGACAATCTGTCTGTCTGTGTGTCTTGATTGACTGTCTGTCTGTCTGTCTTGACTGAATGTCTGTCTATCTGTCTGTCTTGTCTGTATGTCTGTCTTGACTGACTGTCTGTCTGTCTTGACTGACTGTCTATCTGTCTGTGTGTCTTGACTGACTTTCTGTCTTTCTGTCTTGACTGAATATCTGTCTGGGTGTCTTTCTGTCTGTCTGTCTGTCTTGACTGACTGTCTGTCTGTTTGTCTTGACTGACTGTCTGTCTCTCTGTCTTGACTGAATGTCTGTCTGTCTGTCTTGACTGACTGTCTGTCTGTCTTGACTGAATGTCTGTCTGTCTGTGTGTCTTGACTGAATGTCTCTCTGTCTGTGTCTTGACTGACTGTCTGTCTGTCTGTCTGTCTTGACTGACTGTCTGTCTTTCGGTCTGTCTGTCTTGACTGTCTGTCTGTCCGTCTGTCTGTCTTGACTGTCCTTCTTTCGTCTGTCTGTCTTGACTGACTGTCTGTCTGTCTTGACTGACTGCCTGTCTGTCTTGAATGACTGTCTGTCTGTCTTGACTGAATGTCTTGACTGACTGTCTGTCTGTCTGTCTGACTATCTGTCTGTCTGTCTGTCTTGACTGACTGTCTGTCTGTCTGTCTTGACTGTCTGTCTTTCTGTCTTGACTGACTGTCTGTCTGTCTGTCTTGACTGTCTGTCTATCTGTCTTGACGGACTGTCGGTCTATCTTTCTTGACTGAATATCTGTCTGTCTATCTGTCTGTCTGTCTGTCTGTCTTGACTGTCTGTCTATCTGTCTGTGTGTCTTGACTGACTGTCTGTCTGTCTGTCTTGACTGACTGACTGACTGTCTGTCTGTCTGTCTTGACTGTCTGTCTGTCTATCTGTCTTGACTGACTGTCTGTCTTTCTGTATGTCTGTCTGTCTGTCTTGACTGTCTGTCTGTCTGTCTGTCTGTCTAGACTGAATGTCTGTCTGTCTGTCTTTACTGACTGTCTCTCTGTCTGTGTCTTGACTGACTAACTGTCTGTCTGTCAGTCTTGACTGACTGTCTGTCTGTCTGTCTTGACTGACTGTCTGACTTTCTGTATGTCTGTCTGTCCGTCTGTCTGTCTTGACTGTCTGTCTGTCCGTCTGTCTGTCCTGACTGACTGTCTGTCTGTCTTGACTGACTGTCTGTCTGTCTTGACTGACTGTCTGTCTGTCTTGACTGACTTTCTGTCTGTCTGTCTTGACTATCTGTTTGTCTGTCTTAACTGACTGTCTGTTTGTCTGTCTGCCTTGACTGACTGTCTGTCTGTCTGTCTTGACTGACTGTCTGTCTGTCTGTCTGTCTGTATTGACTGACTGTCTGTCTGTCTGTCTGTCTTGACTGACTGTCTGTCTGTCTGTCTTTCTGTCTGTCTGTCTGTCTGGCTGTCTGTCTTGACTGTCTGTCTGTCCGTCTTTCTGTCTTGACTGACTGTCTGTCTGTCTTGACTGATTGTCTGTCTGTCTTGACTGACTATCTGTCTGTCTTGACTGACTGTCTGTCTGTCTTGACTGACTGTTTGTCTGTCTTGACTGACTGTATGTCTTTCTTGACTGACTGCATGTCTGTCTTGACTGCCTGTGTGTCTGTCTTGACTGTCTGTCTGTCTGGTTGTCTGTCTGTCTGTCTTGACTGAATGTCTGTCTGGGTGTCTGTCTGTCTGTCTTGACTGACTATCTGTCTGTCTGTCTGTCTTGACTGACTTTCTGTCTGTGTGTCTTGACTGACTGTCTGTCTGTCTGTCTTGACTGAATGTCTGTCTGTCTGTCTGTCTTGACTGACTGTCTCTCTGTCTGTGTCTTGACTGACTGTCTGTCTGTCTGTCTTGACTGACTGTCTGTCTGTCTGTCTTGACTGACTCTCTGTCTTTCTGTATGTCTGTGTGTCGGTCTTGACTGTCTGTCTGTCTTGACCGACTGTCTGTCTGTCTTGAATGACTGTCTGTCTGTCTTGACTGACTGTCTGTCTGTCTTGACTGACTGTCTGACTGTCTTGACTGACTGTCTGTCTGTCTTGACTGACTGTCTGTCTGTCTGTCTTGACTGACTGTCTGTCTGTCTATCTTGACTGACTCTCTGTCTTTCTGTATGTCTGTCTGTCGGTCTTGACTGCCTGTCTGTCCGTCTGTCTGTCTTGACCGACTGTCTGACTGTCTTGAATGACTGTCTGTCTGTCTTGACTGACTGTTTGTCGGTCTTGACTGACTGTATGTCTTTCTTGACTGACTGTATATCTGTCTTGACTGCCTGTGTGTCTGTCTCGACTGTCTGTCTGTCTGGGTGTCTGTCTGTCTGTCTTGACTGAATGTCTGTCTGGGTGTCTGTCTGTCTGTCTTGAATGACTATCTGTCTGTCTGTCTGTCTTGAATGACTGTCTGTCTGTCTTGACTGACTGTCTGTCTGTCTTGACTGACTGTCTGTTTGTCTTGACTGACTGTCTGTCTGTCTGTCTTGACTGACTGTCTGTCAGTGTGTCTTGACTGACTGTCTGTCTGTCTGTCTTGACTGACTATTTGTCTGTCTGTCTGTCTTGACTGACTGTCTATCTGTCTGTGTGTCTTGACTGACTGTCTCTCTGTCTGTCTTGACTGACTGTCTGTCTGTCTGTCTGTCTGTCTGTCTTGACTGTCTGCCTGTCCGTCTGTCTGTCTTGACTGATTGTCTGTCTGTCTTGACTGACTGTCTGTCTGTCTTGCCTGACTGTCTGTCTGTCTTGACTGACTGTTTGTCTGTCTTGACTACTGTATGTCTGTCTTGACTGACTGTCTGTCTGTCTTGACTGACTGTCTATCTGTTTGTGTGTCTTGACTGACTGTCTGTCTTTCTGTCTTGACTGAATGTCTGTCTGGTTGTCTTTCCGTCTGTCGTGACTGACTATCTGTCTGTCTGTCTGTCTTGACTGACTGTCTGTCTGTTTGTCTTGACTGACTGTCTGTCTCTCTGTCTTGACTGACTGTCTGTCTTGAGTGACTGTCTGTCTTTCTGTCTTGATTGACTGTCAGCCTTTCTGTCTGTCTGTCTGTCTGTCTTGACTGTCTGTCTGTCCGTCTGTCTGTCTTGACTGACTGTCTGTCTGTCTCGACTGACTGTGTGTCTGTCTTGACTGACTGTCTGTCTGTCTTGACTGACTGTCTGTCTGTCTTGACTGACTGTCTGACTGTCTGTCTGACTATCTGTCTGTCTGTCAGTCTTGACTGACTGTCTGTTTGTCTGTCTGTCTATCTGTCTGTGTGTCTTGTCTGACTGTATGTCTGTCTGTCTTGACTGACTGACTGTCTGTCTGTCTGTCTTGACTGTCTGTCTGTCTGTCTGTCTAGACTGAATGTCTGTCTGTCTGTCTGTCTGTCTGTCTGTCATGACTGACTGTCTCTCTGTCTGTGTCTTGACTGACTGACTGTCTGTCTGTCAGTCTTGACTGACTGTCTGTCTGTCTGTCTTGACTGACTGTCTGTCTTTCTGTATGTCTGTCTGTCTGTCTTGACTGACTGTCTGTCTTTCTGTATGTCTGTCTGTCTGTCTTGACTGTCTGTCTGTCCTGTCTTGACTGACTCTCTGTCAGTCTTGACTGACTGTCTTTCTGTCTGTCTTGACTGACTGTTTGTCTGTCTTAACTGACTGTCTGTTTGTCTGTCTGTCTTGACTGAATGTATGTCTGTCTGTCTGTCTTGACTGACAATCTGTCTGTCTGTGTGTCTTGATTGACTGTCTGTCTGTCTGTCTTGACTGAATGTCTGTCTATCTGACTGTCTTGTCTGTATGTCTGTCTTGACTGACTGTCTGTCTGTCTTGACTGACTGTCTATCTGTCTGTGTGTCTTGACTGACTTTCTGTCTTTCTGTCTTGACTGAATATCTGTCTGGGTGTCTTTCTGTCTGTCTGTCTGTCTTGACTGACTGTCTGTCTGTTTGTCTTGACTGACTGTCTGTCTCTCTGTCTTGACTGACTGTCTGTCTGTCTGTCTTGACTGACTGTCTGTCTGTCTGTCTTGACTGAATGTCTGTCTGTCTGTGTGTCTTGACTGAATGTCTCTCTGTCTGTGTCTTGACTGACTGTCTGTCTGTCTGTCTTGACTGACTGTCTGTCTTTCTGTCTGTCTGTCTTGACTGTCTGTCTGTCCGTCTGTCTGTCTTGACTGTCCTTCTTTCGTCTGTCTGTCTTGACTGACTGTCTGTCAGTGTGTCTTGACTGACTGTCTGTCTGTCTGTCTTGACTGACTATTTGTCTGTCTGTCTGTCTTGACTGACTGTCTATCTGTCTGTGTGTCTTGACTGACTGTCTGTCTGTCTGTCTTGACTGACTGACTGACTGTCTGTCTGTCTGTCTTGACTGTCTGTCTGTCTATCTGTCTTGACTGACTGTCTGTCTTTCTGTATGTCTGTCTGTCTGTCTTGACTGTCTGTCTGTCTGTCTGTCTGTCTAGACTGAATGTCTGTCTGTCTGTCTTTACTGACTGTCTCTCTGTCTGTGTCTTGACTGACTAACTGTCTGTCTGTCAGTCTTGACTGACTGTCTGTCTGTCTGTCTTGACTGACTGTCTGACTTTCTGTATGTCTGTCTGTCCGTCTGTCTGTCTTGACTGTCTGTCTGTCCGTCTGTCTGTCCTGACTGACTGTCTGTCTGTCTTGACTGACTGTCTGTCTGTCTTGACTGACTGTCTGTCTGTCTTGACTGACTGTCTGTCTGTCTGTCTTGACTGTCTGTTTGTCTGTCTTAACTGACTGTCTGTTTGTCTGTCTGCCTTGACTGACTGTCTGTCTGTCTGTCTTGACTGACTGTCTGTCTGTCTGTCTGTCTGTATTGACTGACTGTCTGTCTGTCTGTCTGTCTTGACTGACTGTCTGTCTGTCTGTCTTGACTGTCTGTCTTTCTGTCTTGACTGACTGTCTGTCTGTCTGTCTTGACTGTCTGTCTATCTGTCTTGACGGACTGTCGGTCTATCTTTCTTGACTGAATATCTGTCTGTCTATCTGTCTGTCTGTCTGTCTGTCTTGACTGTCAGTCTATCTGTCTGTGTGTCTTGACTGACTGTCTGTCTGTCTGTCTTGACTGACTGACTGACTGTCTGTCTGTCTGTCTTGACTGTCTGTCTGTCTATCTGTCTTGACTGACTGTCTGTCTTTCTGTATGTCTGTCTGTCTGTCTTGACTGTCTGCTTGTCTGTCTGTCTGTCTAGACTGAATGTCTGTCTGTCTGTCTTTACTGACTGTCTCTCTGTCTGTGTCTTGACTGACTAACTGTCTGTCTGTCAGTCTTGACTGACTGTCTGTCTGTCTGTCTTGACTGACTGTCTGACTTTCTGTATGTCTGTCTGTCCGTCTGTCTGTCTTGACTGTCTGTCTGTCCGTCTGTCTGTCCTGACTGACTGTCTGTCTGTCTTGACTGACTGTCTGTCTGTCTTGACTGACTGTCTGTCTGTCTTGACTGACTGTCTGTCTGTCTGTCTTGACTGTCTGTTTGTCTGTCTTAACTGACTGTCTGTTTGTCTGTCTGCCTTGACTGACTGTCTGTCTGTCTGTCTTGACTGACTGTCTGTCTGTCTGTCTGTCTGTATTGACTGACTGTCTGTCTGTCTGTCTGTCTTGACTGACTGTCTGTCTGTCTGTCTTGACTGACTCTCTGTTTTTCTGTATGTCTGTCTGTCGGTCTTGACTGACTGTCTGTCTGTTTGTCTTGACTGACTGTCTGTCTCTCTGTCTTGACTGACTGTCTGTCTGTCTGTCTTGAGTGACTGTCTGTCTGTCTGTCTTGACTGAATGTCTGTCTGTCTTTCTGTCTGTCTGTCTTGACTGACTGTCTCTCTGTCTGTGTCTTGACTGACTGTCTGTCTGTCTGTCTTGATTGACTGTCAGTCTTTCTGTCTGTCTGTCTGTCTGTCTGTCTTGACTGTCTGTCTGTCTGTCTGTCTGTCTGTCTTGACTGTCTTTCTGTCCGTCTGTCTGTCTTGACTGACTGTCTGTCTGTCTTGACTGACTGTCTGTCTGTCTTGACTGACTGTCTGTCTGTCTGTCTGACTATCTGTCTGTCTGTCAGTCTTGACTGACTGTCTGTCTGTCTGTCTTGACTGACTGTCTGTCTTTCTGTATGTCTGTCTGTCTGTCTTGACTGTCTGTCTGTCCGTCTGTCTGTCTTGACTGACTGTCTGTCTGTCTTGACTGACTGTCTGTCTGTCTTGACTGACTCTCTGTCAGTCTTGACTGACTGTCTGTCTGTCTGTCTTGACTGACTGTTTGTCTGTCTTAACTGACTGTCTGTTTGTCTGTCTGTCTTGACTGAATGTATGTCTGTCTGTCTGTCTTGACTGACAATCTGTCTGTCTGTGTGTCTTGATTGACTGTCTGTCTGTCTGTCTTGACTGACAATCTGTCTGTCTGTCTGTCTTGATTGACTGTCAGTCTTTCTGTCTGTCTGTCTGTCTGTCTGTCTTGACTGTCTGTCTGTCTGTCTGTCTGTCTGTCTGTCTTGACTGTCTTTCTGTCCGTCTGTCTTGATTGACTGTCAGTCTTTCTGTTTGTCTGTCTGTCTGTCTTGACTGTCTGTCTGTCCGTCTGTCTGTCTTGACTGACTGTCTGTCTGTCTTGACTGACTGTCTGTCTGTCTGTCTTGACTGACTTTCAATCTGTCTGTTTGTCTTGACTGACTGTCTGTCTGTTTGTCTTGACTGACTGTCTGTCAGTGTGTCTTGACTGACTGTCTGTCTGTTTGTTTGTCTTTCTTGACTGACTGTCTATCTGTCTGTCTTGACTGACTGTCTGTCTGTCTGTCTATCTGTCTGTTTGTCTTGACTGACTGTCTGTCTGTCTGTCTTGACTGACTGTCTGTCTGTCTGTCTTGACTGATTTTCTGTCTGTCTTGACTGACTGTCTGTCTGTCTTGACTGACTGTTTGTCTGTCTTGACTACTATATGTCTGTCTTGACTGACTGTCTGACTGTCTTGACTGACTGTCTATCTGTCTGTGTGTCTTGACTGACTATCTGTCTTTCTGTCTTGACTGAATGTCTGTCTGGTTGTCTTTCTGTCTGTCTTGACTGACTATCTGTCTGTCTGTCTGTCTTGACTGACTGCCTGTGTGTTTGTCTGGACTGACTGTCTGTCTCTCTTTCTTGACTGACTGTCTGTCTGTCTGTCTTGAGTGACTGTCTGTCTGTCTGTCTTGACTGAATGTCTGTCTGTCTTTCTGTCTGTCTGTGTCTTGACTGACTGTCTGTCTGTCTGTCTTGATTGACTGTCAGTCTTTCTGTTTGTCTGTCTGTCTGTCTTGACTGTCTGTCTGTCCGTCTGTCTGTCTTGACTGACTGTCTGTCTGTCTTGACTGACTGTCTGTCTGTCTTGACTGACTGTCTGTCTGTCTTGACTGACTGTCTGTCTGTCTTGACTGACTGTCTGCCTGTCTGTCTGACTATCTGTCTGTCTGTCAGTCTTGACTGACTGTCTGTCTGTCTGTCTAGACTGAATGTCTGTATGTCTGTCTGTCTTGACTGACTGACTGTCTGTCTGTCTGTCTTGACTGTCTGTCTGTCTGTCTGTCTAGACTGAATGTCTGTCTGTCTGTCTGTCTGTCTGTCTTGACTGACTGTCTCTCTGTCTGTGTCTTGACTGACTGACTGTCTGTCTGTCAGTCTTGACTGACTGTCTGTCTGTCTGTCTTGACTGACTGTCTGTCTTTCTGTATGTCTGTCTGTCTGTCTTGACTGTCTGTCTGTCCGTCTGTCTGTCTTGACTGACTGTCTGTCTGTCTTGACTGACTGTCTGTCTGTCTTGACTGACTCTCTGTCAGTCTTGACTGACTGTCTTTCTGTCTGTCTTGACTGACTGTTTGTCTGTCTTAACTGACTGTCTGTTTGTCTGTCTGTCTTGACTGAATGTATGTCTGTCTGTCTGTCTTGACTGACAATCTGTCTGTCTGTGTGTCTTGATTGACTGTCTGTCTGTCTGTCTTGACTGAATGTCTGTCTATCTGTCTGTCTTGTCTGTATGTCTGTCTTGACTGACTGTCTGTCTGTCTTGACTGACTGTCTATCTGTCTGTGTGTCTTGACTGACTTTCTGTCTTTCTGTCTTGACTGAATATCTGTCTGGGTGTCTTTCTGTCTGTCTGTCTGTCTTGACTGACTGTCTGTCTGTTTGTCTTGACTGACTGTCTGTCTCTCTGTCTTGACTGACTGTCTGTCTGTCTGTCTTGACTGACTGTCTGTCTGTCTGTCTTGACTGAATGTCTGTCTGTCTGTGTGTCTTGACTGAATGTCTCTCTGTCTGTGTCTTGACTGACTGTCTGTCTGTCTGTCTTGACTGACTGTCTGTCTTTCTGTCTGTCTGTCTTGACTGTCTGTCTGTCCGTCTGTCTGTCTTGACTGTCCTTCTTTCGTCTGTCTGTCTTGACTGACTGTCTGTCTGTCTTGACTGACTGTCTGTCTGTCTTGAATGACTGTCTGTCTGTCTTGACTGAATGTCTTGACTGACTGTCTGTCTGTCTGTCTGACTATCTGTCTGTCTGTCTGTCTTGACTGACTGTCTGTCTGTCTGTCTTGACTGTCTGTCTTTCTGTCTTGACTGACTGTCTGTCTGTCTGTCTTGACTGTCTGTCTATCTGTCTTGACGGACTGTCGGTCTATCTTTCTTGACTGAATATCTGTCTGTCTATCTGTCTGTCTGTCTGTCTGTCTTGACTGACTGTCTGTCTGTCTTGACTGACTATCTGTCTGTCTTGACTGACTGTCTGTCTGTCTTGACTGACTGTTTGTCTGTCTTGACTGACTGTATGTCTTTCTTGACTGACTGCATGTCTGTCTTGACTGCCTGTGTGTCTGTCTTGACTGTCTGTCTGTCTGGTTGTCTGTCTGTCTGTCTTGACTGAATGTCTGTCTGGGTGTCTGTCTGTCTGTCTTGACTGACTATCTGTCTGTCTGTCTGTCTTGACTGACTTTCTGTCTGTGTGTCTTGACTGACTGTCTGTCTGTCTGTCTTGACTGAATGTCTGTCTGTCTGTCTGTCTGTCTGTCTTGACTGACTGTCTCTCTGTCTGTGTCTTGACTGACTGTCTGTCTGTCTGTCTTGACTGACTGTCTGTCTGTCTGTCTTGACTGACTCTCTGTCTTTCTGTATGTCTGTGTGTCGGTCTTGACTGTCTGTCTGTCTTGACCGACTGTCTGTCTGTCTTGAATGACTGTCTGTCTGTCTTGACTGACTGTCTGTCTGTCTTGACTGACTGTCTGACTGTCTTGACTGACTGTCTGTCTGTCTTGACTGACTGTCTGTCTGTCTGTCTTGACTGACTGTCTGTCTGTCTATCTTGACTGACTCTCTGTCTTTCTGTATGTCTGTCTGTCGGTCTTGACTGCCTGTCTGTCCGTCTGTCTGTCTTGACCGACTGTCTGACTGTCTTGAATGACTGTCTGTCTGTCTTGACTGACTGTTTGTCGGTCTTGACTGACTGTATGTCTTTCTTGACTGACTGTATATTTGTCTTGACTGCCTGTGTGTCTGTCTTGACTGTCTGTCTGTCTGGGTGTCTGTCTGTCTGTTTTGACTGAATGTCTGTCTGGGTGTCTGTCTGTCTGTCTTGAATGACTATCTGTCTGTCTGTCTGTCTTGAATGACTGTCTGTCTGTCTTGACTGACTGTCTGTCTGTCTTGACTGACTGTCTGTTTGTCTTGACTGACTGTCTGTCTGTCTGTCTTGACTGACTGTCTGTCAGTGTGTCTTGACTGACTGTCTGTCTGTCTGTCTTGACTGACTATTTGTCTGTCTGTCTGTCTTGACTGACTGTCTATCTGTCTGTGTGTCTTGACTGACTGTCTCTCTGTCTGTCTTGACTGACTGTCTGTCTGTCTGTCTGTCTGTCTGTCTTGACTGTCTGCCTGTCCGTCTGTCTGTCTTGACTGATTGTCTGTCTGTCTTGACTGACTGTCTGTCTGTCTTGCCTGACTGTCTGTCTGTCTTGACTGACTGTTTGTCTGTCTTGACTACTGTATGTCTGTCTTGACTGACTGTCTGTCTGTCTTGACTGACTGTCTATCTGTTTGTGTGTCTTGACTGACTGTCTGTCTTTCTGTCTTGACTGAATGTCTGTCTGGTTGTCTTTCCGTCTGTCTTGACTGACTATCTGTCTGTCTGTCTGTCTTGACTGACTGTCTGTCTGTTTGTCTTGACTGACTGTCTGTCTCTCTGTCTTGACTGACTGTCTGTCTTGAGTGACTGTCTGTCTTTCTGTCTTGATTGACTGTCAGCCTTTCTGTCTGTCTGTCTGTCTGTCTTGACTGTCTGTCTGTCCGTCTGTCTGTCTTGACTGACTGTCTGTCTGTCTCGACTGACTGTGTGTCTGTCTTGACTGACTGTCTGTCTGTCTTGACTGACTGTCTGTCTGTCTTGACTGACTGTCTGACTGTCTGTCTGACTATCTGTCTGTCTGTCAGTCTTGACTGACTGTCTGTTTGTCTGTCTGTCTATCTGTCTGTGTGTCTTGTCTGACTGTATGTCTGTCTGTCTTGACTGACTGACTGTCTGTCTGTCTGTCTTGACTGTCTGTCTGTCTGTCTGTCTAGACTGAATGTCTGTCTGTCTGTCTGTCTGTCTGTCTGTCATGACTGACTGTCTCTCTGTCTGTGTCTTGACTGACTGACTGTCTGTCTGTCAGTCTTGACTGACTGTCTGTCTGTCTGTCTTGACTGACTGTCTGTCTTTCTGTATGTCTGTCTGTCTGTCTTGACTGTCTGTCTGTCCGTCTGTCTGTCTGTCTGTCTTGACTGACTGTCTGTCTGTCTTGACTGACTCTCTGTCAGTCTTGACTGACTGTCTTTCTGTCTGTCTTGACTGACTGTTTGTCTGTCTTAACTGACTGTCTGTTTGTCTGTCTGTCTTGACTGAATGTATGTCTGTCTGTCTGTCTTGACTGACAATCTGTCTGTCTGTGTGTCTTGATTGACTGTCTGTCTGTCTGTCTTGACTGAATGTCTGTCTATCTGTCTGTCTTGTCTGTATGTCTGTCTTGACTGACTGTCTGTCTGTCTTGACTGACTGTCTATCTGTCTGTGTGTCTTGACTGACTTTCTGTCTTTCTGTCTTGACTGAATATCTGTCTGGGTGTCTTTCTGTCTGTCTGTCTGTCTTGACTGACTGTCTGTCTGTTTGTCTTGACTGACTGTCTGTCTCTCTGTCTTGACTGACTGTCTGTCTGTCTGTCTTGACTGACTGTCTGTCTGTCTGTCTTGACTGAATGTCTGTCTGTCTGTGTGTCTTGACTGAATGTCTCTCTGTCTGTGTCTTGACTGACTGTCTGTCTGTCTGTCTTGACTGACTGTCTGTCTTTCTGTCTGTCTGTCTTGACTGTCTGTCTGTCCGTCTGTCTGTCTTGACTGTCCTTCTTTCGTCTGTCTGTCTTGACTGACTGTCTGTCTGTCTTGACTGACTGTCTGTCTGTCTTGAATGACTGTCTGTCTGTCTTGACTGAATGTCTTGACTGACTGTCTGTCTGTCTGTCTGACTATCTGTCTGTCTGTCTGTCTTGACTGACTGTCTGTCTGTCTGTCTTGACTGTCTGTCTTTCTGTCTTGACTGACTGTCTGTCTGTCTGTCTTGACTGTCTGTCTATCTGTCTTGACGGACTGTCGGTCTATCTTTCTTGACTGAATATCTGTCTGTCTATCTGTCTGTCTGTCTGTCTGTCTTGACTGACTGTCTGTCTGTCTTGACTGACTATCTGTCTGTCTTGACTGTCTGTCTGTCTGTCTTGACTGACAATCTGTCTGTCTGTGTGTCTTGATTGACTGTCTGTCTGTCTGTCTTGACTGAATGTCTGTCTATCTGTCTGTCTTGTCTGTATGTCTGTCTTGACTGACTGTCTGTCTGTCTTGACTGACTGTCTATCTGTCTGTGTGTCTTGACTGACTTTCTGTCTTTCTGTCTTGACTGAATATCTGTCTGGGTGTCTTTCTGGCTGTCTGTCTGTCTTGACTGACTGTCTGTCTGTTTTTCTTGACTGACTGTCTGTCTCTCTGTCTTGACTGACTGTCTGTCTGTCTGTCTTGACTGACTGTCTGTCTGTCTGTCTGTCTTGACTGAATGTCTGTCTGTCTGTGTGTCTTGACTGAATGTCTCTCTGTCTGTGTCTTGACTGACTGTCTGTCTGTCTGTCTTGACTGACTGTCTGTCTTTCTGTCTGTCTGTCTTGACTGTCTGTCTGTCCGTCTGTCTGTCTTGACTGTCCTTCTTTCGTCTGTCTGTCTTGACTGACTGTCTGTCAGTGTGTCTTGACTGACTGTCTGTCTGTCTGTCTTGACTGACTATTTGTCTGTCTGTCTGTCTTGACTGACTGTCTATCTGTCTGTGTGTCTTGACTGACTGTCTGTCTGTCTGTCTTGACTGACTGACTGACTGTCTGTCTGTCTGTCTTGACTGTCTGTCTGTCTATCTGTCTTGACTGACTGTCTGTCTTTCTGTATGTCTGTCTGTCTGTCTTGACTGTCTGTCTGTCTGTCTGTCTGTCTAGACTGAATGTCTGTCTGTCTGTCTTTACTGACTGTCTCTCTGTCTGTGTCTTGACTGACTAACTGTCTGTCTGTCAGTCTTGACTGACTGTCTGTCTGTCTGTCTTGACTGACTGTCTGACTTTCTGTATGTCTGTCTGTCCGTCTGTCTGTCTTGACTGTCTGTCTGTCCGTCTGTCTGTCCTGACTGACTGTCTGTCTGTCTTGACTGACTGTCTGTCTGTCTTGACTGACTGTCTGTCTGTCTTGACTGACTGTCTGTCTGTCTTGACTGACTGTCTGTCTGTCTGTCTTGACTGTCTGTTTGTCTGTCTTAACTGACTGTCTGTTTGTCTGTCTGCCTTGACTGACTGTCTGTCTGTCTGTCTTGACTGACTGTCTGTCTGTCTGTCTGTCTGTATTGACTGACTGTCTGTCTGTCTGTCTGTCTTGACTGACTGTCTGTCTGTCTGTCTTGACTGTCTGTCTTTCTGTCTTGACTGACTGTCTGTCTGTCTGTCTTGACTGTCTGTCTATCTGTCTTGACGGACTGTCGGTCTATCTTTCTTGACTGAATATCTGTCTGTCTATCTGTCTGTCTGTCTGTCTGTCTTGACTGTCTGTCTATCTGTCTGTGTGTCTTGACTGACTGTCTGTCTGTCGTTCTTGACTGACTGACTGACTGTCTGTCTGTCTGTCTTGACTGTCTGTCTGTCTATCTGTCTTGACTGACTGTCTGTCTTTCTGTATGTCTGTCTGTCTGTCTCGACTGTCTGTCTGTCTGTCTGTCTGTCTGTCTAGACTGAATGTCTGTCTGTCTGTCTTTACTGACTGTCTCTCTGTCTGTGTCTTGACTGACTAACTGTCTGTCTGTCAGTCTTGACTGACTGTCTGTCTGTCTGTCTTGACTGACTGTCTGACTTTCTGTATGTCTGTCTGTCCGTCTGTCTGTCTTGACTGTCTGTCTGTCCGTCTGTCTGTCCTGACTGACTGTCTGTCTGTCTTGACTGACTGTCTGTCTGTCTTGACTGACTGTCTGTCTGTCTTGACTGACTGTCTGTCTGTCTGTCTTGACTGTCTGTTTGTCTGTCTTAACTGACTGTCTGTTTGTCTGTCTGCCTTGACTGACTGTCTGTCTGTCTGTCTTGACTGACTGTCTGTCTGTCTGTCTGTCTGTATTGACTGACTGTCTGTCTGTCTGTCTGTCTTGACTGACTGTCTGTCTGTCTGTCTTGACTGACTCTCTGTTTTTCTGTATGTCTGTCTGTCGGTCTTGACTGACTGTCTGTCTGTTTGTCTTGACTGACTGTCTGTCTCTCTGTCTTGACTGACTGTCTGTCTGTCTGTCTTGAGTGACTGTCTGTCTGTCTGTCTTGACTGAATGTCTGTCTGTCTTTCTGTCTGTCTGTCTTGACTGACTGTCTCTCTGTCTGTGTCTTGACTGACTGTCTGTCTGTCTGTCTTGATTGACTGTCAGTCTTTCTGTCTGTCTGTCTGTCTGTCTGTCTTGACTGTCTGTCTGTCTGTCTGTCTGTCTGTCTTGACTGTCTTTCTGTCCGTCTGTCTGTCTTGACTGACTGTCTGTCTGTCTTGACTGACTGTCTGTCTGTCTTGACTGACTGTCTGTCTGTCTGTCTGACTATCTGTCTGTCTGTCAGTCTTGACTGACTGTCTGTCTGTCTGTCTTGACTGACTGTCTGTCTTTCTGTATGTCTGTCTGTCTGTCTTGACTGTCTGTCTGTCCGTCTGTCTGTCTTGACTGACTGTCTGTCTGTCTTGACTGACTGTCTGTCTGTCTTGACTGACTCTCTGTCAGTCTTGACTGACTGTCTGTCTGTCTGTCTTGACTGACTGTTTGTCTGTCTTAACTGACTGTCTGTTTGTCTGTCTGTCTTGACTGAATGTATGTCTGTCTGTCTGTCTTGACTGACAATCTGTCTGTCTGTGTGTCTTGATTGACTGTCTGTCTGTCTGTCTTGACTGACAATCTGTCTGTCTGTCTGTCTTGATTGACTGTCAGTCTTTCTGTCTGTCTGTCTGTCTGTCTGTCTTGACTGTCTGTCTGTCTGTCTGTCTGTCTGTCTGTCTTGACTGTCTTTCTGTCCGTCTGTCTGTCTTGACTGTCTGTCTGTCTGTCTTGACTGACTGTCTGTCTGTCTGTCTTGACTGACTTTCAATCTGTCTGTTTGTCTTGACTGACTGTCTGTCTGTTTGTCTTGACTGACTGTCTGTCAGTGTGTCTTGACTGACTGTCTGTCTTGTCTTTCTTGACTGACTGTCTATCTGTCTGTCTTGACTGACTGTCTGTCTGTCTGTCTATCTGTCTGTTTGTCTTGACTGACTGTCTGTCTGTCTGTCTTGACTGACTGTCTGTCTGTCTGTCTTGACTGATTTTCTGTCTGTCTTGACTGACTGTCTGTCTGTCTTGACTGACTGTTTGTCTGTCTTGACTACTATATGTCTGTCTTGACTGACTGTCTGACTGTCTTGACTGACTGTCTATCTGTCTGTGTGTCTTGACTGACTATCTGTCTTTCTGTCTTGAGTGAATGTCTGTCTGGTTGTCTTTCTGTCTGTCTTGACTGACTATCTGTCTGTCTGTCTGTCTTGACTGACTGCCTGTGTGTTTGTCTGGACTGACTGTCTGTCTCTCTTTCTTGACTGACTGTCTGTCTGTCTGTCTTGAGTGACTGTCTGTCTGTCTGTCTTGACTGAATGTCTGTCTGTCTTTCTGTCTGTCTGTGTCTTGACTGACTGTCTGTCTGTCTGTCTTGATTGACTGTCAGTCTTTCTGTTTGTCTGTCTGTCTGTCTTGACTGTCTGTCTGTCCGTCTGTCTGTCTTGACTGACTGTCTGTCTGTCTTGACTGACTGTCTGTCTGTCTTGACTGACTGTCTGTCTGTCTTGACTGACTGTCTGTCTGTCTTGACTGACTGTCTGCCTGTCTGTCTGACTATCTGTCTGTCTGTCAGTCTTGACTGACTGTCTGTCTGTCTGTCTAGACTGAATGTCTGTATGTCTGTCTGTCTTGACTGACTGACTGTCTGTCTGTCTGTCTTGACTGTCTGTCTGTCTGTCTGTCTAGACTGAATGTCTGTCTGTCTGTCTGTCTGTCTGTCTTGACTGACTGTCTCTCTGTCTGTGTCTTGACTGACTGACTGTCTGTCTGTCAGTCTTGACTGACTGTCTGTCTGTCTGTCTTGACTGACTGTCTGTCTTTCTGTATGTCTGTCTGTCTGTCTTGACTGTCTGTCTGTCCGTCTGTCTGTCTTGACTGACTGTCTGTCTGTCTTGACTGACTGTCTGTCTGTCTTGACTGACTCTCTGTCAGTCTTGACTGACTGTCTTTCTGTCTGTCTTGACTGACTGTTTGTCTGTCTTAACTGACTGTCTGTTTGTCTGTCTGTCTTGACTGAATGTATGTCTGTCTGTCTGTCTTGACTGACAATCTGTCTGTCTGTGTGTCTTGATTGACTGTCTGTCTGTCTGTCTTGACTGAATGTCTGTCTATCTGTCTGTCTTGTCTGTATGTCTGTCTTGACTGACTGTCTGTCTGTCTTGACTGACTGTCTATCTGTCTGTGTGTCTTGACTGACTTTCTGTCTTTCTGTCTTGACTGAATATCTGTCTGGGTGTCTTTCTGTCTGTCTGTCTGTCTTGACTGACTGTCTGTCTGTTTGTCTTGACTGACTGTCTGTCTCTCTGTCTTGACTGACTGTCTGTCTGTCTGTCTTTACTGACTGTCTGTCTGTCTGTCTTGACTGAATGTCTGTCTGTCTGTGTGTCTTGACTGAATGTCTCTCTGTCTGTGTCTTGACTGACTGTCTGTCTGTCTGTCTTGACTGACTGTCTGTCTTTCTGTCTGTCTGTCTTGACTGTCTGTCTGTCCGTCTGTCTGTCTTGACTGTCCTTCTTTCGTCTGTCTGTCTTGACTGACTGTCTGTCTGTCTTGACTGACTGTCTGTCTGTCTTGAATGACTGTCTGTCTGTCTTGACTGAATGTCTTGACTGACTGTCTGTCTGTCTGTCTGACTATCTGTCTGTCTGTCTGTCTTGACTGACTGTCTGTCTGTCTGTCTTGACTGTCTGTCTTTCTGTCTTGACTGACTGTCTGTCTGTCTGTCTTGACTGTCTGTCTATCTGTCTTGACGGACTGTCGGTCTATCTTTCTTGACTGAATATCTGTCTGTCTATCTGTCTGTCTGTCTGTCTGTCTTGACTGTCTGTCTATCTGTCTGTGTGTCTTGACTGACTGTCTGTCTGTCTGTCTTGACTGACTGACTGACTGTCTGTCTGTCTGTCTTGACTGTCTGTCTGTCTATCTGTCTTGACTGACTGTCTGTCTTTCTGTATGTCTGTCTGTCTGTCTTGACTGTCTGTCTGTATGTCTGTCTGTCTAGACTGAATGTCTGTCTGTCTGTCTTTACTGACTGTCTCTCTGTCTGTGTCTTGACTGACTAACTGTCTGTCTGTCAGTCTTGACTGACTGTCTGTCTGTCTGTCTTGACTGACTGTCTGACTTTCTGTATGTCTGTCTGTCCGTCTGTCTGTCTTGACTGTCTGTCTGTCCGTCTGTCTGTCCTGACTGACTGTCTGTCTGTCTTGACTGACTGTCTGTCTGTCTTGACTGACTGTCTGTCTGTCTTGACTGACTTTCTGTCTGTCTGTCTAGACTGTCTGTTTGTCTGTCTTAACTGACTGTCTGTTTGTCTGTCTGCCTTGACTGACTGTCTGTCTGTCTGTCTTGACTGACTGTCTGTCTGTCTGTCTGTCTGTATTGACTGACTGTCTGTCTGTCTTGACTGACTGTCTGTCTGTCTGTCTTTCTGTCTGTCTGTCTGTCTGGCTGTCTGTCTTGACTGTCTGTCTGTCCGTCTTTCTGTCTTGACTGACTGTCTGTCTGTCTTGACTGATTGTCTGTCTGTCTTGACTGACTATCTGTCTGTCTTGACTGACTGTCTGTCTGTCTTGACTGACTGTTTGTCTGTCTTGACTGACTGTATGTCTTTCTTGACTGACTGCATGTCTGTCTTGACTGCCTGTGTGTCTGTCTTGACTGTCTGTCTGTCTGGTTGTCTGTCTGTCTGTCTTGACTGAATGTCTGTCTGGGTGTCTGTCTGTCTGTCTTGACTGACTATCTGTCTGTCTGTCTGTCTTGACTGACTTTCTGTCTGTGTGTCTTGACTGACTGTCTGTCTGTCTGTCTTGACTGAATGTCTGTCTGTCTGTCTGTCTGTCTGTCTTGACTGACTGTCTCTCTGTCTGTGTCTTGACTGACTGTCTGTCTGTCTGTCTTGACTGACTGTCTGTCTGTCTGTCTTGACTGACTGTCTGTCTGTCTGTCTTGACTGACTCTCTGTCTTTCTGTATGTCTGTGTGTCGGTCTTGACTGTCTGTCTGTCTTGACCGACTGTCTGTCTGTCTTGAATGACTGTCTGTCTGTCTTGACTGACTGTCTGTCTGTCTTGACTGACTGTCTGACTGTCTTGACTGACTGTCTGTCTGTCTTGACTGACTGTCTGTCTGTCTGTCTTGACTGACTGTCTGTCTGTCTATCTTGACTGACTCTCTGTCTTTCTGTATGTCTGTCTGTCGGTCTTGACTGCCTGTCTGTCCGTCTGTCTGTCTTGACCGACTGTCTGACTGTCTTGAATGACTGTCTGTCTGTCTTGACTGACTGTTTGTCGGTCTTGACTGACTGTATGTCTTTCTTGACTGACTGTATATCTGTCTTGACTGCCTGTGTGTCTGTCTTGACTGTCTGTCTGTCTGGGTGTCTGTCTGTCTGTCTTGACTGAATGTCTGTCTGGGTGTCTGTCTGTCTGTCTTGAATGACTATCTGTCTGTCTGTCTGTCTTGAATGACTGTCTGTCTGTCTTGACTGACTGTCTGTCTGTCTTGACTGACTGTCTGTTTGTCTTGACTGACTGTCTGTCTGTCTGTCTTGACTGACTGTCTGTCAGTGTGTCTTGACTGACTGTCTGTCTGTCTGTCTTGACTGACTATTTGTCTGTCTGTCTGTCTTGACTGACTGTCTATCTGTCTGTGTGTCTTGACTGACTGTCTCTCTGTCTGTCTTGACTGACTGTCTGTCTGTCTGTCTGTCTGTCTGTCTTGACTGTCTGCCTGTCCGTCTGTCTGTCTTGACTGATTGTCTGTCTGTCTTGACTGACTGTCTGTCTGTCTTGCCTGACTGTCTGTCTGTCTTGACTGACTGTTTGTCTGTCTTGACTACTGTATGTCTGTCTTGACTGACTGTCTGTCTGTCTTGACTGACTGTCTATCTGTTTGTGTGTCTTGACTGACTGTCTGTCTTTCTGTCTTGACTGAATGTCTGTCTGGTTGTCTTTCCGTCTGTCTTGACTGACTATCTGTCTGTCTGTCTGTCTTGACTGACTGTCTGTCTGTTTGTCTTGACTGACTGTCTGTCTCTCTGTCTTGACTGACTGTCTGTCTTGAGTGACTGTCTGTCTTTCTGTCTTGATTGACTGTCAGCCTTTCTGTCTGTCTGTCTGTCTGTCTTGACTGTCTGTCTGTCCGTCTGTCTGTCTTGACTGACTGTCTGTCTGTCTCGACTGACTGTGTGTCTGTCTTGACTGACTGTCTGTCTGTCTTGACTGACTGTCTGTCTGTCTTGACTGACTGTCTGACTGTCTGTCTGACTATCTGTCTGTCTGTCAGTCTTGACTGACTGTCTGTTTGTCTGTCTGTCTATCTGTCTGTGTGTCTTGTCTGACTGTATGTCTGTCTGTCTTGACTGACTGACTGTCTGTCTGTCTGTCTTGACTGTCTGTCTGTCTGTCTGTCTAGACTGAATGTCTGTCTGTCTGTCTGTCTGTCTGTCTGTCATGACTGACTGTCTCTCTGTCTGTGTCTTGACTGACTGACTGTCTGTCTGTCAGTCTTGACTGACTCTCTGTCTGTCTGTCTTGACTGACTGTCTGTCTTTCTGTATGTCTGTCTGTCTGTCTTGACTGACTGTCTGTCTTTCTGTATGTCTGTCTGTCTGTCTTGACTGTCTGTCTGTCCTGTCTTGACTGACTCTCTGTCAGTCTTGACTGACTGTCTTTCTGTCTGTCTTAACTGACTGTCTGTTTGTCTGTCTGTCTTGACTGAATGTCTGTCTGTCTGTCTGTCTTGACTGACAATCTGTCTGTCTGTGTGTCTTGATTGACTGTCTGTCTGTCTGTCTTGACTGAATGTCTGTCTATCTGTCTGTCTTGTCTGTATGTCTGTCTTGACTGACTGTCTGTCTGTCTTGACTGACTGTCTATCTGTCTGTGTGTCTTGACTGACTTTCTGTCTTTCTGTCTTGACTGAATATCTGTCTGGGTGTCTTTCTGTCTGTCTGTCTGTCTTGACTGACTGTCTGTCTGTTTGTCTTGACTGACTGTCTGTCTCTCTGTCTTGACTGACTGTCTGTCTGTCTGTCTTGACTGACTGTCTGTCTGTCTGTCTTGACTGAATGTCTGTCTGTCTGTGTGTCTTGACTGAATGTCTCTCTGTCTGTGTCTTGACTGACTGTCTGTCTGTCTGTCTTGACTGACTGTCTGTCTTTCTGTCTGTCTGTCTTGACTGTCTGTCTGTCCGTCTGTCTGTCTTGACTGTCCTTCTTTCGTCTGTCTGTCTTGACTGACTGTCTGTCAGTGTGTCTTGACTGACTGTCTGTCTATCTGTCTTGACTGACTGTCTGTCTTTCTGTATGTCTGTCTGTCTGTCTTGACTGTCTGTCTGTCTGTCTGTCTGTCTAGACTGAATGTCTGTCTGTCTGTCTTTACTGACTGTCTCTCTGTCTGTGTCTTGACTGACTAACTGTCTGTCTGTCAGTCTTGACTGACTGTCTGTCTGTCTGTCTTGACTGACTGTCTGACTTTCTGTATGTCTGTCTGTCCGTCTGTCTGTCTTGACTGTCTGTCTGTCCGTCTGTCTGTCCTGACTGACTGTCTGTCTGTCTTGACTGACTGTCTGTCTGTCTTGACTGACTGTCTGTCTGTCTTGACTGACTGTCTGTCTGTCTTGACTGACTGTCTGTCTGTCTTGACTGACTGTCTGTCTTTCTGTCTTGACTGTCTGTTTGTCTGTCTTAACTGACTGTCTGTTTGTCTGTCTGCCTTGACTGACTGTCTGTCTGTCTGTCTTGACTGACTGTCTGTCTGTCTGTCTGTCTGTATTGACTGACTGTCTGTCTGTCTGTCTGTCTTGACTGACTGTCTGTCTGTCTGTCTTGACTGACTCTCTGTTTTTCTGTATGTCTGTCTGTCGGTCTTGACTGACTGTCTGTCTGTTTGTCTTGACTGACTGTCTGTCTCTCTGTCTTGACTGACTGTCTGTCTGTCTGTCTTGAGTGACTGTCTGTCTGTCTGTCTTGACTGAATGTCTGTCTGTCTTTCTGTCTGTCTGTCTTGACTGACTGTCTCTCTGTCTGTGTCTTGACTGACTGTCTGTCTGTCTGTCTTGATTGACTGTCAGTCTTTCTGTCTGTCTGTCTGTCTGTCTGTCTTGACTGTCTGTCTGTCTGTCTGTCTGTCTGTCTTGACTGTCTTTCTGTCCGTCTGTCTGTCTTGACTGACTGTCTGTCTGTCTTGACTGACTGTCTGTCTGTCTTGACTGACTGTCTGTCTGTCTTGACTGACTGTCTGTCTGTCTGTCTGACTATCTGTCTGTCTGTCAGTCTTGACTGACTGTCTGTCTGTCTGTCTTGACTGACTGTCTGTCTTTCTGTATGTCTGTCTGTCTGTCTTGACTGTCTGTCTGTCCGTCTGTCTGTCTTGACTGACTGTCTGTCTGTCTTGACTGACTGTCTGTCTGTCTTGACTGACTCTCTGTCAGTCTTGACTGACTGTCTGTCTGTCAGTCTTGACTGACTGTCTGTCTGTCTGTCTTGACTGACTGTCTGTCTTTCTGTATGTCTGTCTGTCTGTCTTGACTGTCTGTCTGTCCGTCTGTCTGTCTTGACTGACTGTCTGTCTGTCTTGACTGACTGTCTGTCTGTCTGTCTTGACTGACAACCTGTCTGTCTGTCTGTCTTGATTGACTGTCAGTCTTTCTGTCTGTCTGTCTGTCTGTCTGTCTTGACTGTCTGTCTGTCTGTCTGTCTGTCTGTCTGTCTTGACTGTCTTTCTGTCCGTCTGTCTGTCTTGACTGTCTGTCTGTCTGTCTTGACTGACTGTCTGTCTGTCTGTCTTGACTGACTTTCAATTTGTCTGTTTGTCTTGACTGACTGTCTGTCTGTTTGTCTTGACTGACTGTCTGTCAGTGTGTCTTGACTGACTGTCTGTCTGTTTGTTTGTCTTTCTTGACTGACTGTCTATCTGTCTGTCTTGACTGACTGTCTGTCTGTCTGTCTATCTGTCTGTTTGTCTTGACTGACTGTCTGTCTGTCTGTCTTGACTGACTGTCTGTCTGTCTGTCTTGACTGATTTTCTGTCTGTCTTGACTGACTGTCTGTCTGTCTTGACTGACTGTTTGTCTGTCTTGACTACTATATGTCTGTCTTGACTGACTGTCTGACTGTCTTGACTGACTGTCTATCTGTCTGTGTGTCTTGACTGACTATCTGTCTTTCTGTCTTGACTGAATGTCTGTCTGGTTGTCTTTCTGTCTGTCTTGACTGACTATCTGTCTGTCTGTCTGTCTTGACTGACTGCCTGTGTGTTTGTCTGGACTGACTGTCTGTCTCTCTTTCTTGACTGACTGTCTGTCTGTCTGTCTTGAGTGACTGTCTGTCTGTCTGTCTTGACTGAATGTCTGTCTGTCTTTCTGTCTGTCTGTGTCTTGACTGACTGTCTGTCTGTCTGTCTTGATTGACTGTCAGTCTTTCTGTTTGTCTGTCTGTCTGTCTTGACTGTCTGTCTGTCCGTCTGTCTGTCTTGACTGACTGTCTGTCTGTCTTGATTGACTGTCAGTCTTTCTGTTTGTCTGTCTGTCTGTCTTGACTGACTGTCTGCCTGTCTGTCTGACTATCTGTCTGTCTGTCAGTCTTGACTGACTGTCTGTCTGTCTGTCTAGACTGAATGTCTGTATGTCTGTCTGTCTTGACTGACTGACTGTCTGTCTGTCTGTCTTGACTGTCTGTCTGTCTGTCTGTCTAGACTGAATGTCTGTCTGTCTGTCTGTCTTGACTGACTGTCTCTCTGTCTGTGTCTTGACTGACTGACTGTCTGTCTGTCAGTCTTGACTGACTGTCTGTCTGTCTGTCTTGACTGACTGTCTGTCTTTCTGTATGTCTGTCTGTCTGTCTTGACTGTCTGTCTGTCCGTCTGTCTGTCTTGACTGACTGTCTGTCTGTCTTGACTGACTGTCTGTCTGTCTTGACTGACTCTCTGTCAGTCTTGACTGACTGTCTTTCTGTCTGTCTTGACTGACTGTTTGTCTGTCTTAACTGACTGTCTGTTTGTCTGTCTGTCTTGACTGAATGTATGTCTGTCTGTCTGTCTTGACTGACAATCTGTCTGTCTGTGTGTCTTGATTGACTGTCTGTCTGTCTGTCTTGACTGAATGTCTGTCTATCTGTCTGTCTTGTCTGTATGTCTGTCTTGACTGACTGTCTGTCTGTCTTGACTGACTGTCTATCTGTCTGTGTGTCTTGACTGACTTTCTGTCTTTCTGTCTTGACTGAATATCTGTCTGGGTGTCTTTCTGTCTGTCTGTCTGTCTTGACTGACTGTCTGTCTGTTTGTCTTGACTGACTGTCTGTCTCTCTGTCTTGACTGACTGTCTGTCTGTCTGTCTTGACTGACTGTCTGTCTGTCTGTCTTGACTGAATGTCTGTCTGTCTGTGTGTCTTGACTGAATGTCTCTCTGTCTGTGTCTTGACTGACTGTCTGTCTGTCTGTCTTGACTGACTGTCTGTCTTGACTGTCTGTCTGTCCGTCTGTCTGTCTTGACTGTCCTTTTTTCGTCTGTCTGTCTTGACTGACTGTCTGTCTGTCTTGACTGACTGTCTGTCTGTCTTGAATGACTGTCTGTCTGTCTTGACTGAATGTCTTGACTGACTGTCTGTCTGTCTGTCTTGACTGTCTGTCTATCTGTCTTGACGGACTGTCGGTCTATCTTTCTTGACTGAATATCTGTCTGTCTATCTGTCTGTCTGTCTGTCTGTCTTGACTGTCTGTCTATCTGTCTGTGTGTCTTGACTGACTGTCTGTCTGTCTGTCTTGACTGACTGACTGACTGTCTGTCTGTCTGTCTTGACTGTCTGTCTGTCTATCTGTCTTGACTGACTGTCTGTCTTTCTGTATGTCTGTCTGTCTGTCTTGACTGTCTGTCTGTCTGTCTGTCTGTCTAGACTGAATGTCTGTCTGTCTGTCTTTACTGACTGTCTCTCTGTCTGTGTCTTGACTGACTAACTGTCTGTCTGTCAGTCTTGACTGACTGTCTGTCTGTCTGTCTTGACTGACTGTCTGACTTTCTGTATGTCTGTCTGTCCGTCTGTCTGTCTTGACTGTCTGTCTGTCCGTCTGTCTGTCCTGACTGACTGTCTGTCTGTCTTGACTGACTGTCTGTCTGTCTTGACTGTCTGTCTGTCTGTCTTGACTGACTTTCTGTCTGTCTGTTTTGACTGTCTGTTTGTCTGTCTTAACTGACTGTCTGTTTGTCTGTCTGCCTTGACTGACTGTCTGTCTGTCTGTCTTGACTGACTGTCTGTCTGTCTGTCTGTCTGTATTGACTGACTGTCTGTCTGTCTGTCTGTCTTGACTGACTGTCTGTCTGTCTGTCTTTCTGTCTGTCTGTCTGTCTGGCTGTCTGTCTTGACTGTCTGTCTGTCCGTCTTTCTGTCTTGACTGACTGTCTGTCTGTCTTGACTGATTGTCTGTCTGTCTTGACTGACTATCTGTCTGTCTTGACTGACTGTCTGTCTGTCTTGACTGACTGTTTGTCTGTCTTGACTGACTGTATGTCTTTCTTGACTGACTGCATGTCTGTCTTGACTGCCTGTGTGTCTGTCTTGACTGTCTGTCTGTCTGGGTGTCTGTCTGTCTGTCTCGACTGAATGTCTGTCTGGGTGTCTGTCTGTCTGTCTTGACTGACTATCTGTCTGTCTGTCTGTCTTGACTGACTTTCTGTCTGTGTGTCTTGACTGACTGTCTGTCTGTCTGTCTTGACTGAATGTCTGTCTGTCTGTCTGTCTGTCTGTCTTGACTGACTGTCTCTCTGTCTGTGTCTTGACTGACTGTCTGTCTGTCTGTCTTGACTGACTGTCTGTCTGTCTGTCTTGACTGACTGTCTGTCTGTCTGTCTTGACTGACTCTCTGTCTTTCTGTATGTCTGTGTGTCGGTCTTGACTGTCTGTCTGTCTTGACCGACTGTCTGTCTGTCTTGAATGACTGTCTGTCTGTCTTGACTGACTGTCTGTCTGTCTTGACTGACTGTCTGACTGTCTTGACTGACTGTCTGTCTGTCTTGACTGACTGTCTGTCTGTCTGTCTTGACTGACTGTCTGTCTGTCTATCTTGACTGACTCTCTGTCTTTCTGTATGTCTGTCTGTCGGTCTTGACTGCCTGTCTGTCCGTCTGTCTGTCTTGACCGACTGTCTGACTGTCTTGAATGACTGTCTGTCTGTCTTGACTGACTGTTTGTCGGTCTTGACTGACTGTATGTCTTTCTTGACTGACTGTATATCTGTCTTGACTGCCTGTGTGTCTGTCCTGACTGTCTGTCTGTCTGGGTGTCTGTCTGTCTGTCTTGACTGAATGTCTGTCTGGGTGTCTGTCTGTCTGTCTTGAATGACTATCTGTCTGTCTGTCTGTCTTGAATGACTGTCTGTCTGTCTTGACTGACTGTCTGTCTGTCTTGACTGACTGTCTGTTTGTCTTGACTGACTGTCTGTCTGTCTGTCTTGACTGACTGTCTGTCAGTGTGTCTTGACTGACTGTCTGTCTGTCTGTCTTGACTGACTATTTGTCTGTTTGTCTGTCTTGACTGACTGTCTATCTGTCTGTGTGTCTTGACTGACTGTCTCTCTGTCTGTCTTGACTGACTGTCTGTCTGTCTGTCTGTCTGTCTGTCTTGACTGTCTGCCTGTCCGTCTGTCTGTCTTGACTGATTGTCTGTCTGTCTTGACTGACTGTCTGTCTGTCTTGCCTGACTGTCTGTCTGTCTTGACTGACTGTTTGTCTGTCTTGACTACTGTATGTCTGTCTTGACTGACTGTCTGTCTGTCTTGACTGACTGTCTATCTGTTTGTGTGTCTTGACTGACTGTCTGTCTTTCTGTCTTGACTGAATGTCTGTCTGGGTGTCTGTCTGTCTGTCTTGAATGACTATCTGTCTGTCTGTCTGTCTTGAATGACTGTCTGTCTGTCTTGACTGACTGTCTGTCTGTCTTGACTGACTGTCTGTTTGTCTTGACTGACTGTCTGTCTGTCTGTCTTGACTGACTGTCTGTCAGTGTGTCTTGACTGACTGTCTGTCTGTCTTTGACTGACTATTTGTCTGTCTGTCTGTCTTGACTGACTGTCTATCTGTCTGTGTGTCTTGACTGACTGTCTCTCTGTCTGTTTTGACTGACTATCTGTCTGTCTGTCTGTCTTGACTGACTGTCTGTCTGTTTGTCTTGACTGACTGTCTGTCTCTCTGTCTTGACTGACTGTCTGTCTTGAGTGACTGTCTGTCTTTCTGTCTTGATTGACTGTCAGCCTTTCTGTCTGTCTGTCTGTCTGTCTTGACTGTCTGTCTGTCCGTCTGTCTGTCTTGACTGACTGTCTGTCTGTCTCGACTGACTGTGTGTCTGTCTTGACTGACTGTCTGTCTGTCTTGACTGACTGTCTGTCTGTCTTGACTGACTGTCTGACTGTCTGTCTGACTATCTGTCTGTCTGTCAGTCTTGACTGACTGTCTGTTTGTCTGTCTGTCTATCTGTCTGTGTGTCTTGTCTGACTGTATGTCTGTCTGTCTTGACTGACTGACTGTCTGTCTGTCTTTCTTGACTGTCTGTCTGTCTGTCTGTCTAGACTGAATGTCTGTCTGTCTGTCTGTCTGTCTGTCTGTCATGACTGACTGTCTCTCTGTCTGTGTCTTGACTGACTGACTGTCTGTCTGTCAGTCTTGACTGACTGTCTGTCTGTCTGTCTTGACTGACTGTCTGTCTTTCTGTATGTCTGTCTGTCTGTCTTGACTGACTGTCTGTCTTTCTGTATGTCTGTCTGTCTGTCTTGACTGTCTGTCTGTCCTGTCTTGACTGACTGTCTTTCTGTCTGTCTTGACTGACTGTTTGTCTGTCTTAACTGACTGTCTGTTTGTCTGTCTGTCTTGACTGAATGTATGTCTGTCTGTCTGTCTTGACTGACAATCTGTCTGTCTGTGTGTCTTGATTGACTGTCTGTCTGTCTGTCTTGACTGAATGTCTGTCTATCTGTCTGTCTTGTCTGTATGTCTGTCTTGACTGACTGTCTGTCTGTCTTGACTGACTGTCTGTCTGTCTTGACTGACTGTCTATCTGTCTGTGTGTCTTGACTGACTTTCTGTCTTTCTGTCTTGACTGAATATCTGTCTGGGTGTCTTTCTGTCTGTCTGTCTGTCTTGACTGACTGTCTGTCTGTTTGTCTTGACTGACTGTCTGTCTCTCTGTCTTGACTGACTGTCTGTCTGTCTGTCTTGACTGACTGTCTGTCTGTCTGTCTTGACTGAATGTCTGTCTGTCTGTGTGTCTTGACTGAATGTCTCTCTGTCTGTGTCTTGACTGACTGTCTGTCTGTCTGTCTTGACTGACTGTCTGTCTTTCTGTCTGTCTGTCTTGACTGTCTGTCTGTCCGTCTGTCTGTCTTGACTGTCCTTCTTTCGTCTGTCTGTCTTGACTGACTGTCTGTCTGTCTTGACTGACTGTCTGTCTGTCTTGAATGACTGTCTGTCTGTCTTGACTGAATGTCTTGACTGACTGTCTGTCTGTCTGTCTGACTATCTGTCTGTCTGTCTGTCTTGACTGACTGTCTGTCTGTCTGTCTTGACTGTCTGTCTTTCTGTCTTGACTGACTGTCTGTCTGTCTGTCTTGACTGTCTGTCTATCTGTCTTGACGGACTGTCGGTCTATCTTTCTTGACTGAATATCTGTCTGTCTATCTGTCTGTCTGTCTGTCTGTCTTGACTGTCTGTCTATCTGTCTGTGTGTCTTGACTGACTGTCTGTCTGTCTGTCTTGACTGACTGACTGACTGTCTGTCTGTCTGTCTTGACTGTCTGTCTGTCTATCTGTCTTGACTGACTGTCTGTCTTTCTGTATGTCTGTCTGTCTGTCTTGACTGTCTGTCTGTATGTCTGTCTGTCTAGACTGAATGTCTGTCTGTCTGTCTTTACTGACTGTCTCTCTGTCTGTGTCTTGACTGACTAACTGTCTGTCTGTCAGTCTTGACTGACTGTCTGTCTGTCTGTCTTGACTGACTGTCTGACTTTCTGTATGTCTGTCTGTCCGTCTGTCTGTCTTGACTGTCTGTCTGTCCGTCTGTCTGTCCTGACTGACTGTCTGTCTGTCTTGACTGACTGTCTGTCTGTCTTGACTGACTGTCTGTCTGTCTTGACTGACTTTCTGTCTGTCTGTCTAGACTGTCTGTTTGTCTGTCTTAACTGACTGTCTGTTTGTCTGTCTGCCTTGACTGACTGTCTGTCTGTCTGTCTTGACTGACTGTCTGTCTGTCTGTCTGTCTGTATTGACTGACTGTCTGTCTGTCTTGACTGACTGTCTGTCTGTCTGTCTTTCTGTCTGTCTGTCTGTCTGGCTGTCTGTCTTGACTGTCTGTCTGTCCGTCTTTCTGTCTTGACTGACTGTCTGTCTGTCTTGACTGATTGTCTGTCTGTCTTGACTGACTATCTGTCTGTCTTGACTGACTGTCTGTCTGTCTTGACTGACTGTTTGTCTGTCTTGACTGACTGTATGTCTTTCTTGACTGACTGCATGTCTGTCTTGACTGCCTGTGTGTCTGTCTTGACTGTCTGTCTGTCTGGTTGTCTGTCTGTCTGTCTTGACTGAATGTCTGTCTGGGTGTCTGTCTGTCTGTCTTGACTGACTATCTGTCTGTCTGTCTGTCTTGACTGACTTTCTGTCTGTGTGTCTTGACTGACTGTCTGTCTGTCTGTCTTGACTGAATGTCTGTCTGTCTGTCTGTCTGTCTGTCTTGACTGACTGTCTCTCTGTCTGTGTCTTGACTGACTGTCTGTCTGTCTGTCTTGACTGACTGTCTGTCTGTCTGTCTTGACTGACTGTCTGTCTGTCTGTCTTGACTGACTCTCTGTCTTTCTGTATGTCTGTGTGTCGGTCTTGACTGTCTGTCTGTCTTGACCGACTGTCTGTCTGTCTTGAATAACTGTCTGTCTGTCTTGACTGACTGTCTGTCTGTCTTGACTGACTGTCTGACTGTCTTGACTGACTGTCTGTCTGTCTTGACTGACTGTCTGTCTGTCTGTCTTGACTGACTGTCTGTCTGTCTATCTTGACTGACTCTCTGTCTTTCTGTATGTCTGTCTGTCGGTCTTGACTGCCTGTCTGTCCGTCTGTCTGTCTTGACCGACTGTCTGACTGTCTTGAATGACTGTCTGTCTGTCTTGACTGACTGTTTGTCGGTCTTGACTGACTGTATGTCTTTCTTGACTGACTGTATATCTGTCTTGACTGCCTGTGTGTCTGTCTTGACTGTCTGTCTGTCTGGGTGTCTGTCTGTCTGTCTTGACTGAATGTCTGTCTGGGTGTCTGTCTGTCTGTCTTGAATGACTATCTGTCTGTCTGTCTGTCTTGAATGACTGTCTGTCTGTCTTGACTGACTGTCTGTCTGTCTTGACTGACTGTCTGTTTGTCTTGACTGACTGTCTGTCTGTCTGTCTTGACTGACTGTCTGTCAGTGTGTCTTGACTGACTGTCTGTCTGTCTGTCTTGACTGACTATTTGTCTGTCTGTCTGTCTTGACTGACTGTCTATCTGTCTGTGTGTCTTGACTGACTGTCTCTCTGTCTGTCTTGACTGACTGTCTGTCTGTCTGTCTGTCTGTCTGTCTTGACTGTCTGCCTGTCCGTCTGTCTGTCTTGACTGATTGTCTGTCTGTCTTGACTGACTGTCTGTCTGTCTTGCCTGACTGTCTGTCTGTCTTGACTGACTGTTTGTCTGTCTTGACTACTGTATGTCTGTCTTGACTGACTGTCTGTCTGTCTTGACTGACTGTCTATCTGTTTGTGTGTCTTGACTGACTGTCTGTCTTTCTGTCTTGACTGAATGTCTGTCTGGTTGTCTTTCCGTCTGTCTTGACTGACTATCTGTCTGTCTGTCTGTCTTGACTGACTGTCTGTCTGTTTGTCTTGACTGACTGTCTGTCTCTCTGTCTTGACTGACTGTCTGTCTTGAGTGACTGTCTGTCTTTCTGTCTTGATTGACTGTCAGCCTTTCTGTCTGTCTGTCTGTCTGTCTTGACTGTCTGTCTGTCCGTCTGTCTGTCTTGACTGACTGTCTGTCTGTCTCGACTGACTGTGTGTCTGTCTTGACTGACTGTCTGTCTGTCTTGACTGACTGTCTGTCTGTCTTGACTGACTGTCTGACTGTCTGTCTGACTATCTGTCTGTCTGTCAGTCTTGACTGACTGTCTGTTTGTCTGTCTGTCTATCTGTCTGTGTGTCTTGTCTGACTGTATGTCTGTCTGTCTTGACTGACTGACTGTCTGTCTGTCTGTCTTGACTGTCTGTCTGTCTGTCTGTCTAGACTGAATGTCTGTCTGTCTGTCTGTCTGTCTGTCTGTCATGACTGACTGTCTCTCTGTCTGTGTCTTGACTGACTGACTGTCTGTCTGTCAGTCTTGACTGACTCTCTGTCTGTCTGTCTTGACTGACTGTCTGTCTTTCTGTATGTCTGTCTGTCTGTCTTGACTGACTGTCTGTCTTTCTGTATGTCTGTCTGTCTGTCTTGACTGTCTGTCTGTCCTGTCTTGACTGACTCTCTGTCAGTCTTGACTGACTGTCTTTCTGTCTGTCTTAACTGACTGTCTGTTTGTCTGTCTGTCTTGACTGAATGTATGTCTGTCTGTCTGTCTTGACTGACAATCTGTCTGTCTGTGTGTCTTGATTGACTGTCTGTCTGTCTGTCTTGACTGAATGTCTGTCTATCTGTCTGTCTTGTCTGTATGTCTGTCTTGACTGACTGTCTGTCTGTCTTGACTGACTGTCTATCTGTCTGTGTGTCTTGACTGACTTTCTGTCTTTCTGTCTTGACTGAATATCTGTCTGGGTGTCTTTCTGTCTGTCTGTCTGTCTTGACTGACTGTCTGTCTGTTTGTCTTGACTGACTGTCTGTCTCTCTGTCTTGACTGACTGTCTGTCTGTCTGTCTTGACTGACTGTCTGTCTGTCTGTCTTGACTGAATGTCTGTCTGTCTGTGTGTCTTGACTGAATGTCTCTCTGTCTGTGTCTTGACTGACTGTCTGTCTGTCTGTCTTGACTGACTGTCTGTCTTTCTGTCTGTCTGTCTTGACTGTCTGTCTGTCCGTCTGTCTGTCTTGACTGTCCTTCTTTCGTCTGTCTGTCTTGACTGACTGTCTGTCAGTGTGTCTTGACTGACTGTCTGTCTATCTGTCTTGACTGACTGTCTGTCTTTCTGTATGTCTGTCTGTCTGTCTTGACTGTCTGTCTGTCTGTCTGTCTGTCTAGACTGAATGTCTGTCTGTCTGTCTTTACTGACTGTCTCTCTGTCTGTGTCTTGACTGACTAACTGTCTGTCTGTCAGTCTTGACTGACTGTCTGTCTGTCTGTCTTGACTGACTGTCTGACTTTCTGTATGTCTGTCTGTCCGTCTGTCTGTCTTGACTGTCTGTCTGTCCGTCTGTCTGTCCTGACTGACTGTCTGTCTGTCTTGACTGACTGTCTGTCTGTCTTGACTGACTGTCTGTCTGTCTTGACTGACTGTCTGTCTGTCTTGACTGACTGTCTGTCTGTCTTGACTGACTGTCTGTCTTTCTGTCTTGACTGTCTGTTTGTCTGTCTTAACTGACTGTCTGTTTGTCTGTCTGCCTTGACTGACTGTCTGTCTGTCTGTCTTGACTGACTGTCTGTCTGTCTGTCTGTCTGTATTGACTGACTGTCTGTCTGTCTGTCTGTCTTGACTGACTGTCTGTCTGTCTGTCTTGACTGACTCTCTGTTTTTCTGTATGTCTGTCTGTCGGTCTTGACTGACTGTCTGTCTGTTTGTCTTGACTGACTGTCTGTCTCTCTGTCTTGACTGACTGTCTGTCTGTCTGTCTTGAGTGACTGTCTGTCTGTCTGTCTTGACTGAATGTCTGTCTGTCTTTCTGTCTGTCTGTCTTGACTGACTGTCTCTCTGTCTGTGTCTTGACTGACTGTCTGTCTGTCTGTCTTGATTGACTGTCAGTCTTTCTGTCTGTCTGTCTGTCTGTCTGTCTTGACTGTCTGTCTGTCTGTCTGTCTGTCTGTCTTGACTGTCTTTCTGTCCGTCTGTCTGTCTTGACTGACTGTCTGTCTGTCTTGACTGACTGTCTGTCTGTCTTGACTGACTGTCTGTCTGTCTGTCTGACTATCTGTCTGTCTGTCAGTCTTGACTGACTGTCTGTCTGTCTGTCTTGACTGACTGTCTGTCTTTCTGTATGTCTGTCTGTCTGTCTTGACTGTCTGTCTGTCCGTCTGTCTGTCTTGACTGACTGTCTGTCTGTCTTGACTGACTGTCTGTCTGTCTTGACTGACTCTCTGTCAGTCTTGACTGACTGTCTGTCTGTCAGTCTTGACTGACTGTCTGTCTGTCTGTCTTGACTGACTGTCTGTCTTTCTGTATGTCTGTCTGTCTGTCTTGACTTTCTGTCTGTCCGTCTGTCTGTCTTGACTGACTGTCTGTCTGTCTTGACTGACTGTCTGTCTGTCTGTCTTGACTGACAACCTGTCTGTCTGTCTGTCTTGATTGACTGTCAGTCTTTCTGTCTGTCTGTCTGTCTGTCTGTCTTGACTGTCTGTCTGTCTGTCTGTCTGTCTGTCTGTCTTGACTGTCTTTCTGTCCGTCTGTCTGTCTTGACTGTCTGTCTGTCTGTCTTGACTGACTGTCTGTCTGTCTGTCTTGACTGACTTTCAATCTGTCTGTTTGTCTTGACTGACTGTCTGTCTGTTTGTCTTGACTGACTGTCTGTCAGTGTGTCTTGACTGACTGTCTGTCTGTTTGTTTGTCTTTCTTGACTGACTGTCTATCTGTCTGTCTTGACTGACTGTCTGTCTGTCTGTCTATCTGTCTGTTTGTCTTGACTGACTGTCTGTCTGTCTGTCTTGACTGACTGTCTGTCTGTCTGTCTTGACTGATTTTCTGTCTGTCTTGACTGACTGTCTGTCTGTCTTGACTGACTGTTTGTCTGTCTTGACTACTATATGTCTGTCTTGACTGACTGTCTGACTGTCTTGACTGACTGTCTATCTGTCTGTGTGTCTTGACTGACTATCTGTCTTTCTGTCTTGACTGAATGTCTGTCTGGTTGTCTTTCTGTCTGTCTTGACTGACTATCTGTCTGTCTGTCTGTCTTGACTGACTGCCTGTGTGTTTGTCTGGACTGACTGTCTGTCTCTCTTTCTTGACTGACTGTCTGTCTGTCTGTCTTGAGTGACTGTCTGTCTGTCTGTCTTGACTGAATGTCTGTCTGTCTTTCTGTCTGTCTGTGTCTTGACTGACTGTCTGTCTGTCTGTCTTGATTGACTGTCAGTCTTTCTGTTTGTCTGTCTGTCTGTCTTGACTGTCTGTCTGTCCGTCTGTCTGTCTTGACTGACTGTCTGTCTGTCTTGATTGACTGTCAGTCTTTCTGTTTGTCTGTCTGTCTGTCTTGACTGACTGTCTGCCTGTCTGTCTGACTATCTGTCTGTCTGTCAGTCTTGACTGACTGTCTGTCTGTCTGTCTAGACTGAATGTCTGTATGTCTGTCTGTCTTGACTGACTGACTGTCTGTCTGTCTGTCTTGACTGTCTGTCTGTCTGTCTGTCTAGACTGAATGTCTGTCTGTCTGTCTGTCTTGACTGACTGTCTCTCTGTCTGTGTCTTGACTGACTGACTGTCTGTCTGTCAGTCTTGACTGACTGTCTGTCTGTCTGTCTTGACTGACTGTCTGTCTTTCTGTATGTCTGTCTGTCTGTCTTGACTGTCTGTCTGTCCGTCTGTCTGTCTTGACTGACTGTCTGTCTGTCTTGACTGACTGTCTGTCTGTCTTGACTGACTCTCTGTCAGTCTTGACTGACTGTCTTTCTGTCTGTCTTGACTGACTGTTTGTCTGTCTTAACTGACTGTCTGTTTGTCTGTCTGTCTTGACTGAATGTATGTCTGTCTGTCTGTCTTGACTGACAATCTGTCTGTCTGTGTGTCTTGATTGACTGTCTGTCTGTCTGTCTTGACTGAATGTCTGTCTATCTGTCTGTCTTGTCTGTATGTCTGTCTTGACTGACTGTCTGTCTGTCTTGACTGACTGTCTATCTGTCTGTGTGTCTTGACTGACTTTCTGTCTTTCTGTCTTGACTGAATATCTGTCTGGGTGTCTTTCTGTCTGTCTGTCTGTCTTGACTGACTGTCTGTCTGTTTGTCTTGACTGACTGTCTGTCTCTCTGTCTTGACTGACTGTCTGTCTGTCTGTCTTGACTGACTGTCTGTCTGTCTGTCTTGACTGAATGTCTGTCTGTCTGTGTGTCTTGACTGAATGTCTCTCTGTCTGTGTCTTGACTGACTGTCTGTCTGTCTGTCTTGACTGACTGTCTGTCTTGACTGTCTGTCTGTCCGTCTGTCTGTCTTGACTGTCCTTTTTTCGTCTGTCTGTCTTGACTGACTGTCTGTCTGTCTTGACTGACTGTCTGTCTGTCTTGAATGACTGTCTGTCTGTCTTGACTGAATGTCTTGACTGACTGTCTGTCTGTCTGTCTTGACTGTCTGTCTATCTGTCTTGACGGACTGTCGGTCTATCTTTCTTGACTGAATATCTGTCTGTCTATCTGTCTGTCTGTCTGTCTGTCTTGACTGTCTGTCTATCTGTCTGTGTGTCTTGACTGACTGTCTGTCTGTCTGTCTTGACTGACTGACTGACTGTCTGTCTGTCTGTCTTGACTGTCTGTCTGTCTATCTGTCTTGACTGACTGTCTGTCTTTCTGTATGTCTGTCTGTCTGTCTTGACTGTCTGTCTGTCTGTCTGTCTGTCTAGACTGAATGTCTGTCTGTCTGTCTTTACTGACTGTCTCTCTGTCTGTGTCTTGACTGACTAACTGTCTGTCTGTCAGTCTTGACTGACTGTCTGTCTGTCTGTCTTGACTGACTGTCTGACTTTCTGTATGTCTGTCTGTCCGTCTGTCTGTCTTGACTGTCTGTCTGTCCGTCTGTCTGTCCTGACTGACTGTCTGTCTGTCTTGACTGACTGTCTGTCTGTCTTGACTGACTGTCTGTCTGTCTTGACTGACTTTCTGTCTGTCTGTTTTGACTGTCTGTTTGTCTGTCTTAACTGACTGTCTGTTTGTCTGTCTGCCTTGACTGACTGTCTGTCTGTCTGTCTTGACTGACTGTCTGTCTGTCTGTCTGTCTGTATTGACTGACTGTCTGTCTGTCTGTCTGTCTTGACTGACTGTCTGTCTGTCTGTCTTTCTGTCTGTCTGTCTGTCTGGCTGTCTGTCTTGACTGTCTGTCTGTCCGTCTTTCTGTCTTGACTGACTGTCTGTCTGTCTTGACTGATTGTCTGTCTGTCTTGACTGACTATCTGTCTGTCTTGACTGACTGTCTGTCTGTCTTGACTGACTGTTTGTCTGTCTTGACTGACTGTATGTCTTTCTTGACTGACTGCATGTCTGTCTTGACTGCCTGTGTGTCTGTCTTGACTGTCTGTCTGTCTGGGTGTCTGTCTGTCTGTCTCGACTGAATGTCTGTCTGGGTGTCTGTCTGTCTGTCTTGACTGACTATCTGTCTGTCTGTCTGTCTTGACTGACTTTCTGTCTGTGTGTCTTGACTGACTGTCTGTCTGTCTGTCTTGACTGAATGTCTGTCTGTCTGTCTGTCTGTCTGTCTTGACTGACTGTCTCTCTGTCTGTGTCTTGACTGACTGTCTGTCTGTCTGTCTTGACTGACTGTCTGTCTGTCTGTCTTGACTGACTGTCTGTCTGTCTGTCTTGACTGACTCTCTGTCTTTCTGTATGTCTGTGTGTCGGTCTTGACTGTCTGTCTGTCTTGACCGACTGTCTGTCTGTCTTGAATGACTGTCTGTCTGTCTTGACTGACTGTCTGTTTGTCTTGACTGACTGTCTGACTGTCTTGACTGACTGTCTGTCTGTCTTGACTGACTGTCTGTCTGTCTGTCTTGACTGACTGTCTGTCTGTCTATCTTGACTGACTCTCTGTCTTTCTGTATGTCTGTCTGTCGGTCTTGACTGCCTGTCTGTCCGTCTGTCTGTCTTGACCGACTGTCTGACTGTCTTGAATGACTGTCTGTCTGTCTTGACTGACTGTTTGTCGGTCTTGACTGACTGTATGTCTTTCTTGACTGACTGTATATCTGTCTTGACTGCCTGTGTGTCTGTCCTGACTGTCTGTCTGTCTGGGTGTCTGTCTGTCTGTCTTGACTGAATGTCTGTCTGGGTGTCTGTCTGTCTGTCTTGAATGACTATCTGTCTGTCTGTCTGTCTTGAATGACTGTCTGTCTGTCTTGACTGACTGTCTGTCTGTCTTGACTGACTGTCTGTTTGTCTTGACTGACTGTCTGTCTGTCTGTCTTGACTGACTGTCTGTCGGTGTGTCTTGACTGACTGTCTGTCTGTCTGTCTTGACTGACTATTTGTCTGTCTGTCTGTCTTGACTGACTGTCTATCTGTCTGTGTGTCTTGACTGACTGTCTCTCTGTCTGTCTTGACTGACTGTCTGTCTGTCTGTCTGTCTTGACTGTCTGCCTGTCCGTCTGTCTGTCTTGACTGATTGTCTGTCTGTCTTGACTGACTGTCTGTCTGTCTTGCCTGACTGTCTGTCTGTCTTGACTGACTGTTTGTCTGTCTTGACTACTGTATGTCTGTCTTGACTGACTGTCTGTCTGTCTTGACTGACTGTCTATCTGTTTGTGTGTCTTGACTGACTGTCTGTCTTTCTGTCTTGACTGAATGTCTGTCTGGGTGTCTGTCTGTCTGTCTTGAATGACTATCTGTCTGTCTGTCTGTCTTGAATGACTGTCTGTCTGTCTTGACTGACTGTCTGTCTGTCTTGACTGACTGTCTGTTTGTCTTGACTGACTGTCTGTCTGTCTGTCTTGACTGACTGTCTGTCAGTGTGTCTTGACTGACTGTCTGTCTGTCTGTCTTGACTGACTATTTGTCTGTCTGTCTGTCTTGACTGACTGTCTATCTGTCTGTGTGTCTTGACTGACTGTCTCTCTGTCTGTTTTGACTGACTATCTTTCTGTCTGTCTGTCTTGACTGACTGTCTGTCTGTTTGTCTTGACTGACTGTCTGTCTCTCTGTCTTGACTGACTGTCTGTCTTGAGTGACTGTCTGTCTTTCTGTCTTGATTGACTGTCAGCCTTTCTGTCTGTCTGTCTGTCTGTCTTGACTGTCTGTCTGTCCGTCTGTCTGTCTTGACTGACTGTCTGTCTGTCTCGACTGACTGTGTGTCTGTCTTGACTGACTGTCTGTCTGTCTTGACTGACTGTCTGTCTGTCTTGACTGACTGTCTGACTGTCTGTCTGACTATCTGTCTGTCTGTCAGTCTTGACTGACTGTCTGTTTGTCTGTCTGTCTATCTGTCTGTGTGTCTTGTCTGACTGTATGTCTGTCTGTCTTGACTGACTGACTGTCTGTCTGTCTTTCTTGACTGTCTGTCTGTCTGTCTGTCTAGACTGAATGTCTGTCTGTCTGTCTGTCTGTCTGTCTGTCATGACTGACTGTCTCTCTGTCTGTGTCTTGACTGACTGACTGTCTGTCTGTCAGTCTTGACTGACTGTCTGTCTGTCTGTCTTGACTGACTGTCTGTCTTTCTGTATGTCTGTCTGTCTGTCTTGACTGACTGTCTGTCTTTCTGTATGTCTGTCTGTCTGTCTTGACTGTCTGTCTGTCCTGTCTTGACTGACTGTCTTTCTGTCTGTCTTGACTGACTGTTTGTCTGTCTTAACTGACTGTCTGTTTGTCTGTCTGTCTTGACTGAATGTATGTCTGTCTGTCTGTCTTGGCTGACAATCTGTCTGTCTGTGTGTCTTGATTGACTGTCTGTCTGTCTGTCTTGACTGAATGTCTGTCTATCTGTCTGTCTTGTCTGTATGTCTGTCTTGACTGACTGTCTGTCTGTCTTGACTGACTGTCTGTCTGTCTTGACTGACTGTCTATCTGTCTGTGTGTCTTGACTGACTTTCTGTCTTTCTGTCTTGACTGAATATCTGTCTGGGTGTCTTTCTGTCTGTCTGTCTGTCTTGACTGACTGTCTGTCTGTTTGTCTTGACTGACTGTCTGTCTCTCTGTCTTGACTGACTGTCTGTCTGTCTGTCTTGACTGACTGTCTGTCTGTCTGTCTTGACTGAATGTCTGTCTGTCTGTGTGTCTTGACTGAATGTCTCTCTGTCTGTGTCTTGACTGACTGTCTGTCTGTCTGTCTTGACTGACTGTCTGTCTTTCTGTCTGTCTGTCTTGACTGTCTGTCTGTCCGTCTGTCTGTCTTGACTGTCCTTCTTTCGTCTGTCTGTCTTGACTGACTGTCTGTCTGTCTTGACTGACTGTCTGTCTGTCTTGAATGACTGTCTGTCTGTCTTGACTGAATGTCTTGACTGACTGTCTGTCTGTCTGTCTGACTATCTGTCTGTCTGTCTGTCTTGACTGACTGTCTGTCTGTCTGTCTTGACTGTCTGTCTTTCTGTCTTGACTGACTGTCTGTCTGTCTGTCTTGACTGTCTGTCTATCTGTCTTGACGGACTGTCGGTCTATCTTTCTTGACTGAATATCTGTCTGTCTATCTGTCTGTCTGTCTGTCTGTCTTGACTGTCTGTCTATCTGTCTGTGTGTCTTGACTGACTGTCTGTCTGTCTGTCTTGACTGACTGACTGACTGTCTGTCTGTCTGTCTTGACTGTCTGTCTGTCTATCTGTCTTGACTGACTGTCTGTCTTTCTGTATGTCTGTCTGTCTGTCTTGACTGTCTGTCTGTCTGTCTGTCTGTCTAGACTGAATGTCTGTCTGTCTGTCTTTACTGACTGTCTCTCTGTCTGTGTCTTGACTGACTAACTGTCTGTCTGTCAGTCTTGACTGACTGTCTGTCTGTCTGTCTTGACTGACTGTCTGACTTTCTGTATGTCTGTCTGTCCGTCTGTCTGTCTTGACTGTCTGTCTGTCCGTCTGTCTGTCCTGACTGACTGTCTGTCAGTCTTGACTGACTGTCTGTCTGTCTTGACTGACTGTCTGTCTGTCTTGACTGACTGTCTGTCTGTCTTGACTGACTGTCTGTCTGTCTGTCTTGACTGTCTGTTTGTCTGTCTTAACTGACTGTCTGTTTGTCTGTCTGCCTTGACTGACTGTCTGTCTGTCTGTCTTGACTGACTGTCTGTCTGTCTGTCTGTCTGTATTGACTGACTGTCTGTCTGTCTGTCTGTCTTGACTGACTGTCTGTCTGTCTGTCTTTCTGTCTGTCTGTCTGTCTGGCTGTCTGTCTTGACTGTCTGTCTGTCCGTCTTTCTGTCTTGACTGACTGTCTGTCTGTCTTGACTGATTGTCTGTCTGTCTTGACTGACTATCTGTCTGTCTTGACTGACTGTCTGTCTGTCTTGACTGACTGTTTGTCTGTCTTGACTGACTTTATGTCTTTCTTGACTGACTGCATGTCTGTCTTGACTGCCTGTGTGTCTGTCTTGACTGTCTGTCTGTCTGGGTGTCTGTCTGTCTGTCTTGACTGAATGTCTGTCTGGGTGTCTGTCTGTCTGTCTTGACTGACTATCTGTCTGTCTGTCTGTCTTGACTGACTTTCTGTCTGTGTGTCTTGACTGACTGTCTGTCTGTCTGTCTTGACTGAATGTCTGTCTGTCTGTCTGTCTGTCTGTCTTGACTGACTGTCTCTCTGTCTGTGTCTTGACTGACTGTCTGTCTGTCTGTCTTGACTGACTGTCTGTCTGTCTGTCTTGACTGACTGTCTGTCTGTCTGTCTTGACTGACTCTCTGTCTTTCTGTATGTCTGTGTGTCGGTCTTGACTGTCTGTCTGTCTTGACCGACTGTCTGTCTGTCTTGAATGAAGGTCTGTCTGTCTTGACTGACTGTCTGTCTGTCTTGACTGACTGTCTGACTGTCTTGACTGACTGTCTGTCTGTCTTGACTGACTGTCTGTCTGTCTGTCTTGACTGACTGTCTGTCTGTCTATCTTGACTGACTCTCTGTCTTTCTGTATGTCTGTCTGTCGGTCTTGACTGCCTGTCTGTCCGTCTGTCTGTCTTGACCGACTGTCTGACTGTCTTGAATGACTGTCTGTCTGTCTTGACTGACTGTTTGTCGGTCTTGACTGACTGTATGTCTTTCTTGACTGACTGTATATCTATCTTGACTGCCTGTGTGTCTGTCTTGACTGTCTGTCTGTCTGGGTGTCTGTCTGTCTGTCTTGACTGAATGTCTGTCTGGGTGTCTGTCTGTCTGTCTTGAATGACTATCTGTCTGTCTGTCTGTCTTGAATGACTGTCTGTCTGTCTTGACTGACTGTCTGTTTGTCTTGACTGACTGTCTGTCTGTCTGTCTTGACTGACTGTCTGTCAGTGTGTCTTGACTGACTGTCTGTCTGTCGGTCTTGACTGACTATTTGTCTGTCTGTCTGTCTTGACTGACTGTCTATCTGTCTGTGTGTCTTAACTGACTGTCTCTCTGTCTGTCTTGACTGACTGTCTGTCTGTCTGTCTGTCTGTCTGTCTTGACTGTCTGCCTGTCCGTGAGTCTGTCTTGACTGATTGTCTGTCTGTCTTGACTGACTGTCTGTCTGTCTTGCCTGACTGTCTGTCTGTCTTGACTGACTGTTTGTCTGTCTTGACTACTGTATGTCTGTCTTGATTGACTGTCTGTCTGTCTTGACTGACTGTCTATCTGTTTGTGTGTCTTGACTGACTGTCTGTCTTTCTGTCTTGACTGAATGTCTGTCTGGTTGTCTTTCCGTCTGTCTTGACTGACTATCTGTCTGTCTGTCTGTCTTGACTGACTGTCTGTCTGTTTGTCTTGACTGACTGTCTGTCTCTCTGTCTTGACTGACTGTCTGTCTTGAGTGACTGTCTGTCTTTCTGTCTTGATTGACTGTCAGCCTTTCTGTCTGTCTGTCTGTCTGTCTTGACTGTCTGTCTGTCCGTCTGTCTGTCTTGACTGACTGTCTGTCTGTCTCGACTGACTGTCTGTCTGTCTTGACTGACTGTCTGTCTGTCTTGACTGACTGTCTGTCTGTCTTGACTGACTGTCTGACTGTCTGTCTGACTATCTGTCTGTCTGTCAGTCTTGACTGACTGTCTATTTGTCTGTCTGTCTATCTGTCTGTGTGTCTTGTCTGACTGTATGTCTGTCTGTCTTGACTGACTGACTGTCTGTCTGTCTGTCTTGACTGTCTGTCTGTCTGTCTGTCTAGACTGAATGTCTGTCTGTCTGTCTGTCTGTCTGTCTGTCATGACTGACTGTCTCTCTGTCTGTGTCTTGACTGACTGACTGTCTGTCTGTCAGTCTTGACTGACTGTCTGTCTGTCTGTCTTGACTGACTGTCTGTCTTTCTGTATGTCTGTCTGTCTGTCTTGACTGACTGTCTGTCTTTCTGTATGTCTGTCTGTCTGTCTTGACTGTCTGTCTGTCCGTCTGTCTGTCTTGACTGTCTTTCTGTCCGTCTGTCTGTCTTGACTGACTGACTGTCTGTCTGTCTTGAATGACTGTCTGTCTGTCTTGACTGACTGTCTGTCTGTCTTGACTGAGTGTCTGTCTGTCTTTCTGTCTTGACTGACAATTTGTCTGTCTGTGTGTCTTGACTGACTGTCTGTCTGTTTGTCTTGACTGACTGTATGTCTATCTGTCTGTACTGAACGTTTGTCTGTCTGTCTGTCTTGACTGACTGTCTATCTGTCTGTGTGTCTTGACTGACTGTCTGTCTGTCTGTCTGTCTTGACTGACTGTTTGTCTGTCTGTCTGTTTGTCTGTCTGTCTGTCTGTCTTGACTGTCTATGTGTCCGTCTTTCTGTCTTGACTGACTGTCTGTCTGTCTTGACTGAGTGTCTGTCTGTCTTGACTGACTGTCTGTCTGTCTGTCTGTCTGTCTTGACTGTCTGCCTGTCCGTCTGTCTGTCTTGACTGATTGTCTGTCTGTCTTGACTGACTGTCTGTCTGTCTTGACTGACTGTTTGTATGTCTTGACTACTGTATGTCTGTCTTGACTGACTGTCTGTCTGTCTAGACTGACTGTCGATCTGTCTGTGTGTCTTGACTGACTATCTGTCTGTCTGTCAGTCTTGACTGACTGTCTGTTTGACTGTCTGTCTTGACTGACTGTCTGTCTGTTTGTCTTGACTGACTATCTGTCTTTCTGTTTTGACTGAATGTCTGTCTGGTTGTCTTTCTGTCTGTCTTGACAGACTATCTGTCTGTCTGTCTGTCTTGACTGACTGTCTGTGTGTTTGTCTGGAATGACTGTCTGTCTCTCTTTCTTGACTGACTGTCTGTCTGTCTGTCTTGAGTGACTGTCTGTCTGTCTGTCTTGACTGAATGTCTGTCTGTCTTTCTGTCTGTCTGTGTCTTGACTGACTGTCTGTCTGTCTGTCTTGATTGACTGTCAGTCTTTCTGTCTGTCTGTCTGTCTGTCTTGACTGTCTGTCTGTCCGTCTGTCTGTCTTGACTGACTGTCTGTCTGTCTTGACTGACTGTCTGTCTGTCTTGACTGACTGTCTGTCTGTCTTGACTGACTGTCTGTATGTCTGTCTGTCTTGACTGACTGACTGTCTGTCTTGACTGACTGTCTGTCTGTCTTGACTGACTGTCTGTCTGTCTAGACTGAATGTCTGTATGTCTTTCTGTCTGTCTGTGTCTTGACTGACTGTCTGTCTGTCTGTCTTGATTGACTGTCAGTCTTTCTGTCTGTCTGTCTGTCTGTCTTGACTGTCTGTCTGTCCGTCTGTCTGTCTTGACTGACTGTCTGTCTGTCTTGACTGACTGTCTGTCTGTCTTGACTGACTGTCTGTCTGTCTTGACTGACTGTCTGTATGTCTGTCTGTCTTGACTGACTGACTGTCTGTCTTGACTGACTGTCTGTCTGTCTTGACTGACTGTCTGTCTGTCTAGACTGAATGTCTGTATGTCTTTCTGTCTGTCTGTGTCTTGACTGACTGTCTGTCTGTCTGTCTTGATTGACTGTCAGTCTTTCTGTCTGTCTGTCTGTCTGTCTTGACTGTCTGTCTGTCCGTCTGTCTGTCTTGACTGACTGTCTGTCTGTCTGTCTTGATTGACTGTCAGTCTTTCTGTCTGTCTGTCTGTCTGTCTTGACTGTCTGTCTGTCCGTCTGTCTGTCTTGACTGACTGTCTGTCTGTCTTGACTGACTGTCTGTCTGTCTTGACTGACTGTCTGTCTGTCTTGACTGACTGTCTGTCTGTCTTGACTGACTGTCTGTATGTCTGTCTGTCTTGACTGACTGTCTGTCTGTCTTGACTGACTGTCTGTCTGTCTTGACTGACTGTCTGTCTGTCTAGACTGAATGTCTGTATGTCTGTCTGTCTTGACTGACTGACTGTCTGTCTGTCTGTCTTGACTGTCTGTCTGTCTGTCTGTCTAGACTGAATGTCTGTCTGTCTGTCTGTCTGTCTGTCTTGACTAACTGTCTCTCTGTCTGTGTCTTGACTGACTGACTGTCTGTCTGTCTGTCTTGACTGACTGTCTGTCTTTCTGTATGTCTGTCTGTCTTGACTGACTGACTGTCTGTCTGTCTGTCTTGACTGACTGACTGTCTGTCTGTCTGTCTCGACTGTCTGTCTGTCTGTCTGTCTAGACTGAATGTCTGTCTGTCTGTCTGTCTGTCTGTCTTGACTGACTGTCTCTCTGTCTGTGTCTTGACTGACTGACTGTCTGTCTGTCAGTCTTGACTGACTGTCTTTCTGTCTGTCTTGACTGTCTGTCTGTCCGTCTGTCTGTCTTGACTGTCTGTCTGTCCGTCTGTCTGTCTTGACTGACTGTCTGTCTGTCTTGACTGACTGTCTGTCTGTCTTGACTGACTGTCTGTCAGTCTTGACTGACTGTCTGTCTTGACTGACTGTTTGTCTGTCTTAACTGACTGTCTGTTTGTCTGTCTTTCTTGACTGAATGTCTGTCTGTCTGTCTGTCTTGACTGACAATCTGTCTGTCTGTGTGTCTTGATTGACTGTCTGTCTGTCTGTCTTGACTGACTGTCTGTCTATCTGTCTGTCTTGTCTGTGTGTCTGTCTTGACTGACTGTCTGTCTGTCTTGACTGACTGTCTATCTGTCTGTGTGTCTTGACTGACTTTCTGTCTTTCTGTCTTGACTGAATATCTGTCTGGGTGTCTTTCTGTCTGTCTTGACTGACTGTCTGTCTGTTTGTCTTGACTGACTGTCTGTCTCTCTGTCTTGTCTGACTGTCTGTCTGTCTGTCTTGACTGACTGTCTGTCTGTCTGTCTTGACTGAATGTCTGTCTGTCTATGTGTCTTGACTGAATGTCTCTCTGTCTGTGTCTTGACTGACTGTCTGTCTGTCTGTCTTGACTGACTGTCTGTCTTTCTGTTTGTCTGTCTTGACTGTCTGTCTGTCCGTCTGTCTGTCTTGACTGTCCGTCTTTCTTCTGTCTGTCTTGACTGACTGTCTGTCTGTCTTGACTGACTGTCTGTCTGTCTTGATTGACTGTCTGTCTGTCTTGAATGACTGTCTGTCTGTCTTGACTGAATGTCTTGACTGACTGTCTGTCTGTCTGTCTGACTATCTGTCTGTCTGTCTGTCTTGACTGTCTGTCTTTCTGTCTTGACTGACTGTCTGTCTGTCTGTCTTGACTGTCTGTCTATCTGTCTTGACGGACTGTCGGTCTATCTTTCTTGACTGAATGTCTGTCTGTCTATCTGTCTGTCTGTCTGTCTGTCTTGACTGTCTGTCTATCTGTCTGTGTGTCTTGACTGACTGTCTGTCTGTCTGTCTTGACTGACTGACTGACTGTCTGTCTGTCTGTCTTGACTGTCTGTCTGTCTATCTGTCTTGACTGACTGTCTGTCTTTCGGTATGTCTGTCTGTCTGTCTTGACTGTCTGTCTGTCTGTCTGTCTGTCTGTCTAGACTGAATGTCTGTCTGTCTGTCTTTACTGACTGTCTCTCTGTCTGTGTCTTGACTAACTAACTGTCTGTCTGTCAGTCTTGACTGACTGTCTGTCTGTCTGTCTTGACTGACTGTCTGACTTTCTGTATGTCTGTCTGTCTGTCATGACTGTCTGTCTGTCCGTCTGTCTGTCTTGTCTGTCTGTCTGTCCGTCTGTCTGTCTTGACTGACTGTCTGTCTGTCTTGACTGACTGTCCGTCTGTCTTGACTGTCTGTCTGTCCGTCTGTCTGTCTTGACTGTCTGTCTGTCTGTCTGTCTGTCTTGACTGACTGTTTGTCTGTCTTGACTGACTGTCTGTTTGTCTGTCTGCCTTGACTGACTGTCTGTCTGTCTGTCTTGACTGACTGTCTGTCTGTCTGTCTGTCTGTATTGACTGACTGTCTATCTGTCTGTGTGTCTTGACTGACTGTCGGTCGGTCTGTCTTGACTGAATGTCTGTCTGTCTTTCTGTCTTGACTGACAATCTGTCTGTCTGTCTGTCTTGACTGACTGTCTGTCTGTTTTTCTTGACTGACTGTCTGTCTATCTGTCTCGACTGAATGTCTGTCTGTCTGTCTGTCTTGACTGACTGTCTATCTGTCTGTGTGTCTTGACTGACTGTATGTCTGTCTGTCTGTCTTGACTGACTGTCTGTCTGTCTGTCTTTCTGTCTGTCTGTCTGTCTGGCTGTCTGTCTTGACTGTCTGTCTGTCCGTCTTTCTGTCTTGACTGACTGTCTGTCTGTTTTGACTGACTGTCTGTCTGTCTTGACTGACTGTCTCTCTGTCTTGACTGACTGTCTGTCTGTCTTGACTGACTGTTTGTCTGTCTTGACTGACTGCATGTCTTTCTTGACTGACTGCATGTCTGTCTTGACTGCCTTTGTGTCTGTCTTGACTGTCTGTCTGTCTGGGTGTCTGTCTGTCTGTCTTGACTGAATGTCTGTCTGGGTGTCTGTCTGTCTGTCTTGACTGACTATCTGTCTGTCTGTCTGTCTTGACTGACTTTCTGTCTGTGTGTCTTGACTGACTGTCTGTCTGTCTGTCTTGACTGAATGTCTGTCTGTCTGTCTGTCTTGACTGACTGTCTCTCTGTCTGTGTCTTGACTGACTGTCTGTCTGTCTGTCTTGACTGACTGTCTTTCTGTCTGTCTTGACTGACTGTCTGTCTGTCTGTCTTGACTGATTCTCTGTCTTTCTGTATGTCTGTGTGTCGGTCTTGACTGTCTGTCTGTCTTGACCGACTGTCTGTCTTGACCGACTGTCTGTCCGTCTTGAATGACTGTCTGTCTGTCTTGAATGACTGTCTGTCTGTCTTGACTGACTGTCTGTCTGTCTTGACTGACTGTCTGTCTGTCTGTCTTGACTGACTCTCTGTCTTTCTGTATGTCTGTCTGTCGGTCTTGACTGCCTGTCTGTCCGTCTGTCTGTCTTGACCGACTGTCTGTCTGTCTTGAATGAATGTCTGTCTGTCTTGACTGACTGTTTGTCGGTCTTGACTGACTGTATGTCTTTCTTGACTGACTGTATGTCTGTCTTGACTGCCTGTGTGTCTTTCTTGACTGTCTGTCTGCCTGGGTGTCTATCTGTCTGTCTTGACTGAATGTCTGTCTGGGTGTCTGTCTGTCTGTCTTGACTGACTATCTGTCTGTCGGTCTGTCTTGAATGACTGTCTGTCTGTCTTGACTGACTGTCTGTTTGTCTTGACTGACTGTCTGTCTTGACTGACTGACTGTCTATCTGTCTGTGTGTCTTGACTGACTGTCTGTCTGGGTGTCTGTCTGTCTGTCTTGACTGAATGTCTGTCTGGGTGTCTGTCTGTCTGTCTTGACTGACTATCTGTCTGTCTGTCTGTCTTGAATGACTGTCTGTCTGTCTTGACTGACTGTCTGTCTGTCTGTCTTGACTTACTATTTGTCTGTCTCTCTGTCTTGACTGACTGTCTATCTGTCTGTGTGTCTTGACTGACTGTCTCTC
>JAUPMV010000011.1:21858237-21932515 GCA_030848855.1 Branchinecta sandiegonensis
TCTGTCTGTCTTGACTTACTGTCTGTCTGTCTTGACTGACTGTCTGTCTGTCTTGACTGACTGTCTGTCTGTCTGTCTGTCTGACTATCTGTCTGTCTGTCTGTCTTGACTGAATGTCTGTTTGTCTGTCTGTCTGTTTGTTTGTCTTTCCTGAATGACTGTCTATCTGTCTGTCTTGACTGACTGTCTGTCTGTCTGTCTTGACTGACTGTCTATCTGTCTGTTTGTCTTGACTGACTGTCTGTCTGTCTGTCTTGACTGACTGTCTGTCTGTCTGTCTTGACTGACTATTTGCATGTCTGTCTGTCTTGACTGACTGTCTATCTGTCTGTGTGTCTTGACTGACTGTCTGTCTGTCTGTCTTGACTGACTGTCTGTCTTTCTGTCTGTCTGTCTGTCTGTCTGTCTGTCTTGACTGTCTGCCTGTCCATCTGTCTGTCTTGACTGATTGTCTGTCTGTCTTGACTGACTGTCTGTCTGTCTTGACTGACTGTTTGTCTGTCTTGACTACTATATGTCTGTCTTGACTGACTGTCTGTCTGTCTTGACTGACTGTCTATCTGTCTGTGTGTCTTGACTGACTATCTGTCTATCTGTCTTGACTGACTATCTGTCTTTCTGTATGTCTGTCTGTCTGTCTTGACTGTCTGTCTGTCCGTCTGTCTGTCTTGACTGTCTGTCTGTCCGTCTGTCTGTCTTGACTGACTGTCTGTCTGTCTTGACTGACTGTCTGTCTTTCTTGACTGACTGTCTGTCAGTCTTGACTGACTGTCTGTCTGTCTGTCTTGACTGACTGTTTGTCTGTCTTAACTGACTGTCTGTTTGTCTGTCTGTCTTGACTGAATGTCTGTCTGTCTGTCTGTCTTGACTGACAATCTCTCTATCTGTGTGTCTTGATTGACTGTCTGTCTGTCTGTCTTGACTGATTGTCTGTCTATCCGTCTGTCTTGTCTGTATGTCTGTCTTGACTGACTGTCTGTCTGTCTTGACTGACTGTCTATCTGTCTGTGTGTCTTGACTGACTTTCTGTCTTTCTGTCTTGACTGAATATCTGTCTGGGTGTCTTTCTGTCTGTCTGTCTGTCTTGACTGACTGTCTGTCTGTTTGTCTTGACTGACTGTCTGTCTGTTTGTCTTGACTGACTGTCTGTCTGTCTGTCTTGACTGACTGTCTGTCTGTCTGTCTTGACTGAATGTCTGTCTGTCTGTGTGTCTTGACTGAATGTCTCTCTGTCTGTGTCTTGACTGACTGTCTGTCTGTCTGTCTTGACTGACTGTCTGTCTTTCTGTCTGTCTGTCTTGACTGTCTGTCTTTCCGTCTGTCTGTCTTGACTGTCCGTCTTTCGTCTCTCTGTCTTGACTGACTGTCTATCTGTCTTGACTGACTGTCTGTCTGTCTTGAATGACTGTCTGTCTGTCTTGACTGAATGTCTTGACTGACTGTCCGTCTGTCTGTCTGACTATCTGTCTGTCTGTCTGTCTTGACTGACTGTCTGTCTGTCTGTCTTGACTGTCTGTCTGTCTGTCTTTACTGACTGTCTGTCTGTCTGTCTTGACTGACTGACTGACTGTCTGTCTGTCTGTCTTGACTGTCTGTCTGTCTTGACTGACTGTCTGTCTTTCTGTATGTCTGTCTGTCTGTCTTGACTGTCTGTCTGTCTGTCTAGACTGAATGTCTGTCTGTCTGTCTTGACTGACTGTCTCTCTTTCTGTGTCTTGACTGACTGACTGTCTGTCTGTCAGTCTTGACTGACTGTCTGTCTGTCTATCTTGACTGACTGTCTGACTTTCTGTATGTCTGTCTGTCTGTCTTGACTGTCTGTCTGTCCGTCTGTCTGTCTTGACTGTCTGTCTGTCCGTCTGTCTGTCTTGACTGACTGTCTGTCTGTCTTGACTGACTGTCTGTCTGTCTTGACTGATTGTCTGTCTGTCTTGACTGAATGTCTTGACTGACTGTATGTCTGGGTGTCTGTCTGTCTGTCTTGACTGACTATCTGTCTGTCTGTCTGTCTTGACTGACTTTCTGTCTGTGTGTCTTGACTGACTGTCAGTCTGTCTGTCTTGACTGACTGTCTGACTTTCTGTATGTCTGTCTGTCTGTCTTGACTGTCTGTCTGTCCGTCTGTCTGTCTTGACTGTCTGTCTGTCCGTCTGTCTGTCTTGACTGACTGTCTGTCTGTCTTGACTGACTGTCTGTCTGTCTTGACTGAATGTCTTGACTGAATGTCTGTCTGGGTGTCTGTCCGTCTGTCTTGACTGACTATCTGTCTGTCTGTCTGTCTTGACTGACTTTCTGTCTGTGTGTCTTGACTGACTGTCTGTCTGTCTGTCTTGACTGAATGTCTGTCTGTCTGTCTGTCTGTCTGTCTTGACTGACTGTCTCTCTGTCTGTGTCTTGACTGACTGACTGTCTGTCTGTCTGTCTTGACTGACTCTCTGTCTTTCTGTATGTCTGTCTGTCGGTCTTGACTGTCTGTCTGTCCGTCTGTCTGTCTTGACCGACTGTCTGTCTGTCTTGAATGACTGTCTGTCTGTCTTGACTGACTGTCTGTCTGTCTTGACTGACTGTATGTCTGTCTTGACTGACTGTCTGTCAGTGTGTCTTGACTGACTGTCTGTCTGTCTGTCTTGAATGACTGTCTGTCTGTCTGTCTTGACTTACTATTTGCCTGTCTGTCTTTCTTGACAGACTATCTGTCTTGTCTTGTCTTGACAGACTATCTGTCTGTCTGTCTTGACAGACTATCTGTCTTGTCTTTTACTTTATGTCTGTCTGTCTTGACTGACTGTCTGTCTGTCTGTCTTGACTGATTGTCTGTCTGTCTGTCTTGAATGACTGTCTGTCTGTCTGTCTTGAATGACTGTCTGTCTGTCTGTCCTGACTGACTGTCTGTCTGTCTGTCTGTCTTGACTGACTGTCTGTCTGTCTGTCTTGACTGAATGCCTGTCTGTCTGTCTGTCTTGACTGACTGTCTCTCTGTCTGTGTCTTGACTGATTGTCTGTCTGTCTGTCTTGACTGACTGTCTGTCTTTCTGTCTGGCTGTCTGTCTGTCTTGACTGTCTGTCTATCTGTCTGCTTGTCTTGACTGACTGTCTGTCTGTCTGTCTTGACTGACTGTCTGTCAGTGTGTCTTGACTGACTGTCTGTCTGTCTGTCTTGTCTGACTGTCTGTCTGTCTTGACTGACTGTCTGTCTGTCTTGACTGACTGTCTGTCTGTCTTGACTGACTGTCTGTCTGTCTTGACTGACTGTCTGTCTGTCTTGACTGACTGTCTGTCTGTCTTGACTGACTGTCTGTCTGTCTTGACTGACTGTCTGTCTGTCTTGACTGAATGTCTTGACTGACTGTCTGTCTGTCTGTCTGACTGACTGTCTGTCTGTCTGTCTGTCTGACTGACTGTCTGTCTGTCTGTCTTGACTGTCTGTCTGTCTGTTGACTGTCTGTCTATCTGTCTTGACTGAATGTCTGTCTGTCTTGACTGACTTTCTATCTGTCTGTGTGTCTTGACTGACTGTCTGTCTGTCTGTCTTGACTGACTGACTGTCTGTCTGTCTGTCTTGACTGACTGTCTGTCTGTCTGTCTTGACTGAAAATCTGTCTGTCTGTCTTTCTGTCAGTCTTGAGTGACTGTCTGTCTGTCTGTCTTGACTGACAGTCAGTTTTGACTGACTGTCTGTCTGTCTGTCTTGACTGACTGTCTGTCTTTCTTTACGCCTGTGTGTCTGTCTTGACTGTCTGTCTGTCCGTCTGTCTGTCTTGACTGTCAATCTGTCCGCCTTTCTGTCTTGACTGACTGTCTGTCTGCATTGACCGACTGTCGGTCCGTCTGTCTGTCTTGACTGTCTATCTGTCCGTCTGTCTGTCTTGAAAGACTGACTGTCTGTCTGTCTTGACTGACTGTCTGTCTGTCTTGACTGACTGTCTGTCTGTCTTGACTGACTGTCTGTCTGTCTTGACTGAATGTTTGTCTGTCTTAACTGACTGTCTGTTTGTCTGTCTGTCTTGAATGACTGTTTGTCTGTCTGTCTTGACTGACTGTCTGTCTGTCTGTCTTGACTGACTGTTTGTCTGTCTTAACTGACTGTCTGTTTGTCTGTCTGTCTTGACTGAATGTCTGTCTGTCTGTCTGTCTTGACTGACAATCTGTATGTCTGTGTGTCTTGATTGACTGTCTGTCTGTCTGTCTTGACTGACTGTCTGTCTATCTGTCTGTCTTGTCTGTATGTCTGTCTTGACTGACTGTCTGTCTGTCTTGACTGACTGTCTATCTGTCTGTGTGTCTTGACTGACTGTCTGTCTGTCTGTCTTGACTGACTGACTGTCTGTCTGTCTGTCTTGACTGACTGTCTGTCTGTCTGTCTTGACTGAAAATCTGTCTGTCTGTCTTTCTGTCAGTCTTGACTGACTGTCTGTCTGTCTGTCTTGACTGACAGTCAGTTTTGACTGACTGTCTGTCTGTCTGTCTTGACTGACTGTCCGTCTTTCTTTACGCCTGTGTGTCTGTCTTGACTGTCTGTCTGTCCGTCTGTCTGTCTTGACTGTCAATCTGTCCGCCTTTCTGTCTTGACTGACTGTCTGTCTGCATTGACCGACTGTCTGTCCGTCTGTCTGTCTTGACTGTCTATCTGTCCGTCTGTCTGTCTTGAAAGACTGACTGTCTGTCTGTCTTGACTGACTGTCTGTCTGTCTTGACTGACTGTCTGTCTGTCTTGACTGACTGTCTGTCTGTCTTGACTGAATGTTTGTCTGTCTTAACTGACTGTCTGTTTGTCTGTCTGTCTTGAATGACTGTTTGTCTGTCTGTCTTGACTGACTGTCTGTCTGTCTGTCTTGACTGACTGTTTGTCTGTCTTAACTGACTGTCTGTTTGTCTGTCTGTCTTGACTGAATGTCTGTCTGTCTGTCTGTCTTGACTGACAATCTGTATGTCTGTGTGTCTTGATTGACTGTCTGTCTGTCTGTCTTGACTGACTGTCTGTCTATCTGTCTGTCTTGTCTGTATGTCTGTCTTGACTGACTGTCTGTCTGTCTTGACTGACTGTCTATCTGTCTGTGTGTCTTGACTGACTGTCTGTCTTTCTGTCTTGACTGAATATCTGTCTGGGTGTCTTTCTGTCTGTCTTGACTGACTGTCTGTCTGTTTGTCTTGACTGACTGTCTGTCTCTCTGTCTTGACTGACTGTCTGTCTGTCTGTCTTGACTGAATGTCTGTCTGTCTGTGTGTCTTGACTGAATGTCTCTCTGTCTGTGTCTTGACTGACTGTCTGTCTGTCTGTTTTGACTGACTGTCTGTCTTGACTGACTTCTGTCTTTCTGTCTGTCTGTCTTGACTGTCTGTCTGTCCGTCTGTCTGTCTTGACTGTCCGTCTTTCCGTCTGTCTGTCTTGACTGACTGTCTGTCTGTCTTGACTGACTGTCTGTCGGTCTTGACTGAATGTCTTGACTGACTGTCTGTCTGTCTGTCTGACGATCTGTCTGTCTGTCTGTATTGACTGACTGAAAGTCTGTCTGTCTTGACTGTCTGTCGGTCTGTCTTGACTGACTGTCTGTCTGTCTGTCTTGACTGTCTGTCTATCTGTCTTGACGGACTGTCGGTCTATCTGTCTTGACTGAATGTCTGTCTGTCTGTCTGTCTGTCTTGACTGTCTATCTGTCCGTCTTTCTGTCTTGACTGACTGTCTGTCTGTCTTGACTGACTGTCTGTCTGTCTTGACTGAGTGTCTGTCTGTCTTGACTGACTGTCTATCTGTCTTGACTGACTGTCTGTCTGTCTTGACTGACTGTCTATCTGTCTATGTGTCTTGACTGACTGTCTGTCTTTCTGTCTTGACTGAATGTCTGTCGGATTGTCTTTCTGTCTGTCTTGACTGACTATCTGTCTGTCTGTCTGTCTTGACTGACTGTCTGTCTGTTTGTATTGACTGACTGTCTGTCTCTCTGTCTTGACTGACTGTCTGTCTGTCTGTCTTGAGTGACTGTCTGTCTGTCTGTCTTGACTGAATGTCTGTCTGTCTTTCTGTCTGTCTGTCTTGACTGACTGTCTCTCTGTCTGTGTCTTGACTGACTGTCTGTCTGTCTGTCTTGACTGTCTGTCTGTCTGTCTGTCTGTCTTGACTGTCTGTCTGTCCGTCTGTCTGCCTGTCTGTCTTGACTGACTGTTTGTCTGTCTTAACTGACTGTCTGTTTGTCTGTCTGTCTTGACTGAATGTCTGTCTTTCTGTCTGTCTTGACTGACAATCTGTCTGTCTGTGTGTCTTGATTGACTGTCTGTCTGTCTGTCTTGACTGACTGTCTATCTGTCTGCGTGTCTTGACTGACTGTCTGTCTTTCTGTCTTGACTGAATATCTGTCTGGGTGTCTTTCTGTCTGTCTGTCTGTCTTGACTGACTGTCTGTCTGTTTGTCTTGACTGACTGTCTGTCTCTCTGTCGTAACTGACTGTCTGTCTGTCTGTCTTGACTGACTGTCTGTCTGTCTGTCTTGACTGAATGTCTGTCTGTCTGTCTGTCTGTGTGTCTTGACTGAATGTCTCTCTGTCTGTGTCTTGACTGACTGTCTGTCTGTCTGTTTTGACTGTCTGTCTGTCCGTCTGTCTGTCTTGACTGTCCGTCTTTCCGTCTGTCTGTCTTGACTGACTGTCTGTCTGTCTTGACTGACTGTCTGTCTGTCTTGACTGACTGTCTGTCTGTCTTGACTGAATGTCTTGACTGACTGTCTGTCTGTCTGTCTGACTGACTGTCTGTCTGTCTGTCTGTCTGACTGACTGTCTGTCTGTCTGTCTTGACTGTCTGTCTGTCTGTTGACTGTCTGTCTATCTGTCTTGACTGAATGTCTGTCTGTCTTGACTGACTGTCTATCTGTCTGTGTGTCTTGACTGACTGTCTGTCTGTCTGTCTTGACTGACTGACTGTCTGTCTGTCTGTCTTGACTGACTGTCTGTCTGTCTGTCTTGACTGAAAATCTTTCTGTCTGTCTTTCTGTCAGTCTTGACTGACTGTCTGTCTTGACTGACAGTCAGTTTTGACTGACTGTCTGTCTGTCTTTCTTTACGCCTGTCCGTCTGTCTTGACTGTCTGTCTGTCCGTCTGTCTGTCTTGACTGTCAATCTGTCCGCCTTTCTGTCTTGACTGACTGTCTGTCTGCATTGACTGACTGTCTGTCCGTCTGTCTGTCTTGACTGTCTATCTGTCCGTCTGTCTGTCTTGACTGACTGACTGTCTGTCTGTCTTGACTGACTGTCTGTCTGTCTTGACTGACTGTCTGTCTGTCTTGACTGACTGTCTGTCTGTCTTGACTGACTGTCTGTCTGTCTTGACTGACTGTCTGTCTGTCTGTCTTGACTGACTGTTTGTCTGTCTTAACTGACTGTCTGTTTGTCTGTCTGTCTTGAATGACTGTTTGTCTGTCTGTCTTGACTGACTGTCTGTCTGTCTGTCTTGACTGACTGTTTGTCTGTCTTAACTGACTGTCTGTTTGTCTGTCTGTCTTGACTGAATATCTGTCTGTCTGTCTGTCTTGACTGACAATTTGTATGTCTGTGTGTCTTGATTGACTGTCTGTCTGTCTGTCTTGACTGACTGTCTGTCTATCTGTCTGTCTTGTCTGTATGTCTGTCTTGACTGACTGTCTGTCTGTCTTGACTGACTGTCTATCTGTCTGTGTGTCTTGACTGACTGTCTGTCTTTCTGTCTTGACTGAATATCTGTCTGGGTGTCTTTCTGTCTGTCTGTCTGTCTTGACTGACTGTCTTTCTGTTTGTCTTGACTGACTGTCTGTCTCTCTGTCTTGACTGACTGTCTGTCTGTCTGTCTTGACTGACTGTCTGTCTGTCTGTCTTGACTGAATGTCTGTCTGTCTGTGTGTCTTGACTGAATGTCTCTCTGTCTGTGTCTTGACTGACTGTCTGTCTGTCTGTTTTGACTGACTGTCTGTCTTGACTGACTGTCTGTCTTTCTGTCTGTCTGTCTTGACTGTCTGTCTGTCCGTCTGTCTGTCTTGACTGTCCGTCTTTCCGTCTGTCTGTCTTGACTGACTGTCTGTCTGTCTTGACTGACTGTCTGTCTGTCTTGACTGAATGTCTTGACTGACTGTCTGTCTGTCTTGACTAAATGTCTTGACTGACTGTCTGTCTGTCTGTCTGACGATCTGTCTGTCTGTCTGTATTGACTGACTGTCTGTCTGTCTGTCTTGACTGTCTGTCTGTCTGTCTTGACTGACTGTCTGTCTGTCTGTCTTGACTGTCTGTCTATCTGTCTTGACGGACTGTCGGTCTATCTGTCTTGACTGAATGTCTGTCTGTCTGTCTGTCTGTCTTGACTGTCTATCTGTCCGTCTTTCTGTCTTGACTGACTGTCTGTCTGTCTTGACTGAGTGTCTGTCTGTCTTGACTGACTGTCTATCTGTCTTGACTGACTGTCTGTCTGTCTTGACTGACTGTCTATCTGTCTATGTGTCTTGACTGACTGTCTGTCTTTCTGTCTTGACTGAATGTCTGTCGGATTGTCTTTCTGTCTGTCTTGACTGACTATCTGTCTGTCTGTCTGTCTTGACTGACTGTCTGTCTGTTTGTATTGACTGACTGTCTGTCTCTCTGTCTTGACTGACTGTCTGTCTGTCTGTCTTGAGTGACTGTCTGTCTGTCTGTCTTGACTGAATGTCTGTCTGTCTTTCTGTCTGTCTGTCTTGACTGACTGTCTCTCTGTCTGTGTCTTGACTGACTGTCTGTCTGTCTGTCTTGACTGTCTGTCTGTCTGTCTGTCTGTCTTGACTGTCTGTCTGTCCGTCTGTCTGTCTGTCTGTCTTGACTGACTGTTTGTCTGTCTTAACTGACTGTCTGTTTGTCTGTCTGTCTTGACTGAATGTCTGTCTGTCTGTCTGTCTTGACTGACAATCTGTCTGTCTTGACTGACAATCTGTCTGTCTGTGTGTCTTGATTGACTGTCTGTCTGTCTGTCTTGACTGACTGTCTATCTGTCTGCGTGTCTTGACTGACTGTCTGTCTTTCTGTCTTGACTGAATATCTGTCTGGGTGTCTTTCTGTCTGTCTGTCTGTCTTGACTGACTGTCTGTCTGTTTGTCTTGACTGACTGTCTGTCTCTCTGTCGTGACTGACTGTCTGTCTGTCTGTCTTGACTGACTGTCTGTCTGTCTGTCTCGACTGAATGTCTGTCTGTCTGTCTGTCTGTGTGTCTTGACTGAATGTCTCTCTGTCTGTGTCTTGACTGACTGTCTGTCTGTCTGTTTTGACTGACTGTCTGTCTTGACTGACTGTCTGTCTTTCTGTCTGTCTGTCTTGACTGTCTGTCTATCCGTCTGTCTGTCTTGACTGTCCGTCTTTCCGTCTGTCTGTCTTGACTGACTGTCTGTCTGTCTTGACTGACTGTCTGTCTGTCTTGACTGACTGTCTGTCTGTCTTGACTGAATGTCTTGACTGACTGTCTGTCTGTCTGTCTGACTATCTGTCTGTCTGTCTGTCTTGACTGACTGTCTGTCTGTCTGTCTTGACTGTCTGTCTGTCTTTCTTGACTGACTGTCTGTCTGTCTGTCTTGACTGTCTGTCTATCTGCCTTGACGGACCGTCGGTCTATCTGTCTTGACTGAATGTCTGTCTGTCTGTCTGTCTGTCTTGACTGTCTGTCTATCTGTCTGTGTGTCTTGACTGACTGTCTGTCTGTCTGTCTTGACTGACTGACTGACTGTCTGTCTGTCTGTCTTGACTGTCTGTCTGTCTGTCTGTCTTGACTGACTGTCTGTCTTTCTGTATGTCTAGAATGAATTTCTGTCTGTCTGTCTGTCTAGACTGAATGTCTGTCTGTCTGTCTGTCTTGACTGACTGTCTCTCTGTCTGTGTCTTGACTGACTGACTGTCTGTCTGTCAGTCTTGAATGACTGTCTGTCTGTCTGTCTTGACTGACTGTCTGACTTTCTGTATGTCTGTCTGTCTGTCTTGACTGTCTGTCTGTCCGTGTGTCTGTCTTGACTGTCTGTCTGTCCGTCTGTCTGTCTTGACTGACTGTCTGTCTGTCTTGACTGACTGTCTGTCTGTCTGTCTTGACTGACTGTCTGTCTGTCTTGACTGACTGTCTGTCTGTCTTGACTGACTGTCTGTCTGTCTTGACTGACTGTCTGTCTGTCTTGACTGACTGTCTGTCTGTCTTGACTGACTGTCTGTCTGTCTTGACTGACTGTCTTTCTGTCTTGACTGACTGTCTGTCTGTCTTGACTGACTGTCTGTCTGTCTTGACTGACTGTCTGTCTGTCTGTCTTGAGTGACTGTTTGTCTGTCTTAACTGACTGTCTGTTTGTCTGTCTGCCTTGACTGACTGTCTGTCTGTCTGTCTTGACTGACTGTCTGTCTGTCTGTCTGTCTGTATTGACTGAATGTCTGTCTGTCTTTCTGTCTTGACTGACAATCTGTCTGTCTGTGTGTCTTGACTGACTGTCTGTCTGTTTTTCTTGACTGACTGTCTGTCTATCTGTCTTGACTGAATGTCTGTCTGTCTGTCTGTCTTGACTGACTGTCTATCTGTCTGTGTGTCTTGACTGACTGTCTGTCTGTCTGTCTGTCTTGACTGTCTGTCTGTCTGTCTGGCTGTCTGTCTTGACTGTCTGTCTGTCCGTCTTTCTGTCTTGACTGACTGTCTGTCTGTCTTGACTGGGGAAAGCCCAGCACCAAGGTCTGGTCGTACCCGAACACATCGAAATAATGCTGCAGTCGACAGCAATGACGATGATGATGATGACAGCGCTGATCGCTCAACTGTTGACAATGATCAATCAACTGTTGAGTGAGGCTTGTCACAGCTGAGTTAACCGTTGAATGAAGCCGGTTAACAGTTCAGTGATGCCAGTTAACAGCTGAATGAGGCCAGTTCACAGTTGGGTGGAAAATTGAATCAAAACGGCCGAGCTCAGGGCCAGATTGACCGTCTGCCGGAGCGCCCGATCGTCTCACCTCGAAAGTCAACAGCAGTTATGATGACAGCGCTGATCGCTAAACTGTTGAGTGAGGCTTGTCAGCAGCTGAGTTAACCGTTGAATGAAGGTGACGAGGGAAAAGCCCAGCACCAAGGTCCGGTCGTACCCGAACTCATCGAAATAATGCTGTAGTCGACAGCAATTATGATGACAGCGCTGATCACTCAACTGCTGATTGAGGCTTGTCACAGCTGAGTTAAACGTTGAATGAAGCCGGTTAACAGTTCAGTGATGCCAGTTAACAGTTGAATGAGGCCAGTTAACAGTTGGGTGGAAAATTGTATCAAAACGGCATAGCTCAGGGCCAGATTGGCCGTCTGCCGGAGCGCCCGATCATCTCGCCTCGAAAGTCAACAGCAATTACGATGACAGCGCTGATCGCTCAACTGTTGAGTGAGGCGTGTCAGCAGCCGAGTTAACCGTTGAATGAAGGTGAAGAGGGAAAAGCCCAGCACCAAGGTCCGGTCCTACCCGAACGCATCGAAATAATTCTGCAGTCGACAGCAATTATGATGATAGCGCTGATCACTCAACTGTTGAGTGAGGATTGTCACAGCTGAGTTAACCGTTGAATGAAGCCGGTTAACAGTTCAGTGATGCCAGTTAACAGCTGAATGAGGCCAGTTAACAGTTGGGTGGAAAATTGAATCAAAGCGGCCGAGCTCAGGGCCAGATTGGCCGTCTGCCGGAGCGCCCTATCTTCTCGCCTCGAAAGTCAACAGCAATTATGAGTTAACCGTTAAATCAAAATCCCTGAATCCATGAAAGTATTGTTCGTTTTGTTTTTCCGCTACCCGCTTCCGCGGCCCGCAGCGACGGCCGAGCTCAGGGCCAGATTGGCCGTCTTCCGGAGCGCCCGATCGTCTTGCCTCATCATTTCTAGCTGCGGTAACTGAGTGGCGCAGTGAGGACCAAACGTCATGTTATTGTGGTGGTGTTAGTTAGTTTCTTTTCCTCCGCTGACTAATATGCTTAAGTCAAGCGGGTCGCCTCACCTGAGCTGAAGTCAGAGAATAGGTTCCTCCCAATCTCTAAATAGTAAATATTTGAACCTTGACGGCAAAAAACGCATTTTTTTTTACTCCGGCGAGGTTAACTGTTCACTCCTATTGCCTATTTCTCAACAGTTAACAATTAACTGTTAACTCCTCCCAATCGCCCCTCGCCCATAGTACTCGTTCTTGGACGTGGTGTCGTTGGAGATGCCCGTTTCATAGAATCTCTGCTTAGCTTCAACTGGAGCTTTGCCGGGAAAAATCTCGCGCCCAAGTAACAGTTGGTTGGAAAATTGAATCAAAACGGCCGAGCTCATTGCCAGATTTGCCGTCTGCCAGAGCGCCCGATCGTCTCACCTCGAAAGTCAACAGCAATTATGATGACAGCGCTGATCGCTCAACTGTTGAGTGAGGCTTGTCAGCAGCTGAGTTAACCGTTGAATGAAGGCGACGAGGGAAAAGCCCAGCACCAAGGTCCGGTCGTACCCGAACACATCGAAATAATGCTGCAGTCGACAGCAATTATGATGACAGCGCTGATCGCTAAACTGTTGTGTGAGGCTTGTCACAGCTGAGTTAACCGTTGAATGAAGCCGGTTAACAGTTCAGTGATGCCAGTTAACAGATGAATGAGGCCAGTTAACAGTTGGGTGGAAAATTGAATCAAAACGGCCAAGCTCAGGGCCAGATTGGCCGTCTTGCGGAGCGCCCGATCGTCTCGCCTCGAAAGATTGCCATAGGCTGTTTGTGCCGGGGCACTCGTGGACCAGCCATTTATCATTTCTAGCTGCGGTAACTGTGTGGCGCAGTGAGGACCAAACGTCATGTTAATGTGGTGGTGTTCGCTCAGGGCCAGATTGACCGTCTGCCGGAGTGCCCGATCGTCTCGCCTCAAAAGTCAACAGCAATTATGATGACAGCGATGATCGCTCAACTGTTGAGTGAGGCTTGTCAGCAGCTGAGTTAACCGTTGAATGAAGGCGAATAGGGGAAAGCCCAGCACCAAGGTCTGGTCGTACCCGAACACATCGAAATAATGCTGCAGTCGACAGCAGTTATGATAACAGCGCTGATCGCTCAACTGTTGAGTGAGGCTTGTCACAGCTGAGTTAACCGTTGAATGAAGCCGGTTAACAGTTCAGTGATGCCAGTTAATAGTTGAATGAGGCCAGTTAACAGTTGGGTGGAAAATTGAATGAAAACGGCCGAGCTCAGGGCCAGATTGGCCGTCTGCCGGAGCGCCCGATCGTCTCGCCTCGAAAGATTGCCATAGGCTGTTTGTGCCGGGGCACTCGTGGACCAGCAATTTATCATTTCTAGCTGCGGTAACTGTGTGGCGCAGTGAGGACCAAACGTCATGTTAATGTGGTGGTGTTAGCTCAGGGCCAGATTGGCCGTCTGCCGGAGTGCCCGATCGTCTCGCCTCGAGAGTCAACAGCAATTATGATGACAGCGCTGATCGCTCAACTGTTGAGTGAGGCTTGTCAGCAGCTGAGTTAACCGTTGAATGAAGGCGAAGAGGGAAAAACCCCGAACCAAGGTCCGGTCGTACCCGAACACATCGAAATAATGCTGCAGTCGACAGCAATTATGATGACAGCGCTGATCGCTCAACTGTTGAGTGAGGCTTGTCACAGCTGAGTTAACCGTTGAATGAAGCCGGTTAACAGTTCAGTGATGCCAGTTAACAGCTGAATGAGGCCAGTTAACAGTTGGGTGGAAAATTGAATCAAAGCGGCCGAGCTCAGGGCCAGATTGGCCGTCTGCCGGAGCGCCCTATCATCTCGCCTCGAAAGTCAACAGCAATTATGAGTTAACCGTTAAATCAGTTCGTTTTGTTTTTCCGCGGCCCGCTTCCGCGGCCCGCAGCGACGGCCGAGCTCAGGGCCAGATTTGCCGTCTTCCGGAGCGCCCGATCGTCTCGCCTCGAAAGATTGCCATAGGCTGTTTGTGCCGGGGCACTCGTGGATCAGCCATTTATCATTTCTAGCTGCGGTAACTGTGTGGCGCAGTGAGGACCAAACGTCATGTTATTGTGGTGGTGTTAGTTAGTTTCTTTTCCTCCGCTGACTAATATGCTTAAGTAAAGCGGGTCGCCTCACCTGAGCTGAAGTCAGAGAATAGGTTCCTCTCAATCTCTAAATTCAACAGCAATTATGATGACAGCGATGTTCTGTGATTATCATCACAGTTTGTTTTGTTTTTCCGCTGCCCGCTTCCGCGTCCCGCAGCGACGGCCGAGCTCAGGGCCAGGTTGGCCCTCTTCCGGAGCGCCCGATCGTCTCGCCTCGAAAGATTGCAATAGGCTTTTTGTGCCGGGGCACTCGTGGACCAGCAATTTATCATTTCTAGCTGCGGTAACTGTGTGGCGTAGTGAGGACCAAATGTCATGTTAATGTGGTGGTGTTAGCTCAGGGCCAGATTGGCCGTCTGCCGGAGTGCCCGATTGTCTCGCCTCGAGACTCAACAGCAATTATGATGACAGCGCTGATCGCTCAACTGTTGACAATGATCAATCAACTGTTGAGTGAGGCTTGTCACAGCTGAGTTAACCGTTGAATGAAGCCGGTTAACAGTTCAGTGATGCCAGTTAACAGCTGAATGAGGCCAGTTCACAGTTGAGTGAAAATTTGAATCAAAACGGCCGAGCTCAGGGCCAGATTGACCGTCTGCCGGAGCGCCCGATCGTCTCACCTCGAAAGTCAACAGCAGTTATGATGACAGCGCTGATCGCTAAACTGTTGAGTGAGGCTTGTCAGCAGCTGAGTTAACCGTTGAATGAAGGCGACGAGGGAAAAGACCAGCACCAAGGTCCGGTCGTACCCGAACACATCGAAATAATGCTGCAGTCGACAGCAATTATGATGACAGCGCTGATCACTCAACTGTTGATTGAGGCTTGTCACAGCTGAGTTAACCGTTGAATGAAGCCAGTTAACAGTTCAGTGATGCCAGTTAACAGTTGAATGAGGCCAGTTAACAGTTGGGTGGAAAATTGTATCAAAACGGCATAGCTCAGGGCCAGATTGGCCGTCTGCCGGAGCGCCCGATCATCTCGCCTCGAAAGTCAACAGCAATTACGATGACAGCGCTGATCGCTCAACTGTTGAGTGAGGCGTGTCAGCAGCCGAGTTAACCGTTTAATGAAGGTGAAGAGGGAAAGGCCCAGCACCAAGGTCCGGTCGTACCCGAACGCATCGAAATAATTCTGCAGTCGACAGCAATTATGATGATAGCGCTGATCACTCAACTGTTGAGTGAGGATTGTCACAGCTGAGTTAACCGTTGAATGAAGCCGGTTAACAGTTCAGTGATGCCAGTTAACAGTTGAATGAGGCCAGTTAACAGTTGGGTGGAAAATTGAATGAAAACGGCCGAGCTCAGGGCCAGATTGGCCGTCTGCCGGAGCGCCCGATCGTCTCGCCTCGAAAGTTGCTGATCGCTCAACTGTTGACAATAATCGCTCAACTGTTGAGTGAGGCTTGTCACAGCTGAGTTAACCGTTGAATGAAGCCGGTTAACAGTTCAGTGATGCCAGTTAACAGATGAATGAGGCAAGTTAAGAGTTGGGTGGAAAATTGAATCAAAACGGCCGAGCTCAGGGCCAGATTGGCCGTCTTCCGGAGCGCCCGATCGTCTCGCCTCGAAAGATTGCCATAGGCTGTTTGTGTCGGGGCACTCGTGGACCAGCCATTTATCATTTATAGCTACGGGAACTGTGTGGCGCAGTGAGGACCAAACGTCATGTTAATGTGGTGGTGTTAGCTCAGGGCCAGATTGGCCGTCTGCAGGAGCACCCGATCGTCTCGCCTCGAAAGTTGCTGATCGCTCAACTGTTGACAATGATCGCTCAACTGTTGAGTGAGGCTTGTCACAGCTGAGTTAACCGTTGAATGAAGCTGGTTAACAGTTCAGTGATGCCAGTTAACAGTTGAATGAGGCCAGTTAACAGTTGGGTGGAAAATTGAATGAAAACGGCCGAGCTCAGGGCCAGATTGGCCGTCTGCCGGAGCGCCCGATCGTCTCGCCTCGAAAGTTGCTGATCGTTCAACTGTTGACAATGATCGCTCAACTGTTGAGTGAGGCTTGTCACAGCTGAGTTAACCGTTGAATGAAGCCGGTTAACAGTTCAGTGATGCCAGTTAACAGATGAATGAGGCCAGTTAACAGTTGGGTCGAAAATTGAATCAAAACGGCCGAGCTCAGGGCCAGATTGGCCGTCTTCCGGAGCGCCCGATCGTCTCGCCTCGAAAGAGTCTCGCCTCGAAAGATTGCCATAGGCTGTTTGTGCCGGGGCACTCGTGGACCAGCCATTTATCATTTCTAGCTGCGGTAACTGGCCGGGGCACTCCTTGACCAGCCATTTATCATTTCTAGCTGCGGTAACTGTGTGGCGCAGTGAGGACAAAACGTCATGTTAATCTGTAACTGTGTGGCGCAGTGAGGACCAAACGTCATGTTAATGTGGTGGTGTTAGCTCAGGGCCAGATTGGCCGTCTGCTGGAGTTCCCGATCGTCTCGCCTCAAAAGTCAACAGCAATTACGATGACAGCGCTGATCGCTCAACTGTTGAGTGAGGCTTGTCAACAGCTGAGTTAACCGTTGAATGAAGCCGGTTAACAGTTCAGTGATGCCAGTTAACAGTTGAATGAGGCCAGTTAACAATTGGATGGAAAATTGAATCAAAACGGCCGAGCTCGGGCCAGATTGGCCGTCTTCCGGAGCGCCCGATCGTCTCGCCTCGAAAGATTGCCATAGGCTGTTTGTGCCGGGGCACTCGTTGACCAGCCATTTATCATTTATAGCTGCGGTAACTGGCCGGGGCACTCGTGGACCAGCCATTTATCATTTCTAGCTGCGGTAACTGTGTGGCGCAGTGAGGACAAAAGGTCACGGTTAATGTGGTGGTGTTAGCTCAGGGCCAGATTGGCCGTCTGCAGGAGCGCCCGATCGTCTCGCCTCGAAAGTTGCTGATCGCTCAACTGTTGACAATGATCGCTCAACTGTTGAGTGAGGCTTGTCACAGCTGAGTTAACCGTTGAATGAAGCCGGTTAACAGTTCAGTGATGCCAGTTAACAGATGAATGAGGCCAGTTAACAGTTGGGTGGAATATTGAATCAAAACGGTCGAGCTCAGGGCCAGATTGGCCGTCTTCTGGAGCGCCCGATCGTATCGCCTCGAGAGATTGCCATAGGCTGTTTGTGCCGGGGCACTCGTGGACCAGCCATTTATCATTTCTAGCTGCGGTAACTGGCCGGGGCACTCGTGGACCAGCCATTTATCATTTCTAGCTGCGGTAACTGTGTGGCGCAGTGAGGACAAAACGTCACGGTTAATGTGGTGGTGTTAGCTCAGGGCCAGATTGGCCGTCTGCAGGAGCGCCCGATCGTCTCGCCTCGAAACTGGCTGATCGCTCAACTGTTGACAATGATCGCTCATCTGTTGAGTGAGGCTTGTCACAGCTGAGTTAACCGTTGAATGAAGCCGGTTAACAGTTCAGTGATGCCAGTTAACAGATGAATGAGGCCAGTTAACAATTGGATGGAAAATTGAATCAAAACGGCCGAGCTCGGGCCAGATTGGCCGTCTTCCGGAGCGCCCGATCGTCTCGCCTCGAAAGATTGCCATAGGCTGTTTGTGCCGGGGCACTCGTGGACCAGCCATTCATCATTTCTAGCTACGGGAACTGTGTGGCGCAGTGAGGACCAAACGTTAACCGTTAACCGTTGAATGAAGGCGACGAGGGAAAAGCCCAGCACCAAGGTCCGGTCGTACCCGAACACATCGAAATAATGCTGCAGTCGACAGCAATTATGATGACAGCGCTGATCGCTAAACTGTTGAGTGAGGCTTGTCACAGCTGAGTTAACCGTTGAATGAAGCCGGTTAACAGTTCAGTGATGCCAGTTAACAGATGAATGAGGCCAGTTAACAGTTGGGTGGAAAATTGAATCAAAACGGCCAAGCTCAGGGCCAGATTGGCCGTCTTCCGGAGCGCCCGATCGTCTCGCCTCGAAAGATTGCCATAGGCTGTTTGTGCCGGGGCACTCGTGGACCAGCCATTTATCATTTCTAGCTGCGGTAACTGTGTGGCGCAGTAAGGACCAAACGTCATGTTAATGTGGTGGTGTTCGCTCAGGGCCAGATTGACCGTCTGCCGGAGTGCCCGATCGTCTCGCCTCAAAAGTCAACAGCAATTATGATGACAGCGATGATCGCTCAACTGTTGAGTGAGGCTTGTCAGCAGCTGAGTTAACCGTTGAATGAAGGCGAATAGGGGAAAGCCCAGCACCAAGGTCTGGTCGTACCCGAACACATCGAAATAATGCTGCAGTCGACAGCAATTATGATGACAGCGCTGATCGCTCAACTGTTGAGTGAGGCTTGTCACAGCTGAGTTAACCGTTGAATGAAGCCGGTTAACAGTTCAGTGATGCCAGTTAATAGTTGAATGAGGCCAGTTAACAGTTGGGTGGAAAATTGAATGAAAACGGCCGAGCTCAGGGCCAGATTGGCCGTCTGCCGGAGCGCCCGATCGTCTCGCCTCGAAAGATTGCCATAGGCTGTTTGTGCCGGGGCACTCGTGGACCAGCAATTTATCATTTCTAGCTGCGATAACTGTGTGGCGCAGTGAGGACCAAACGTCATGTTAATGTGGTGGTGTTAGCTCAGGGCCAGATTGGCCGTCTGCCGGAGTGCCCGATCGTCTCGCCTCGAGAGTCAACAGCAATTAGGATGACAGCGCTGATCGCTCAACTGTTGAGTGAGGCTTGTCACAGCTGAGGTAACCGTTGAATGAAGCCGGTTAACAGTTCAGTGATGCCAGTTAACAGCTGAATGAGGCCAGTTAACAGTTGGGTGGAAAATTGAATCAAAGCGGCCGAGCTCAGGGCCAGATTGGCCGTCTGCCGGAGCGCCCTATCTTCTCGCCTCGACAGTCAACAGCAATTATGAGTTAACCGTTAAGTCAAAATCCCTGAATCTATGAAAGTATTGTTCGTTTTGTTTTTCCGCTAGCCGCTTCCGCGGCCCGCAGCGACGGCCGAGCTCAGGGCCAGATTGGCCGTCTTCGATCGGGCACTCCGGCAGACGGTCAATCTGGCCCTGAGCGAACACCACCACATTAACATGACGTTTGGTCCTTACTGCGCCACACAGTTACCGCAGCTAGAAATGATAAATGGCTGGTCCACGAGTGCCCCGGCACAAACAGCCTATGGCAATCTTTCGAGGCGAGACGATCGGGCGCTCCGGAAGACGGCCAATCTGGCCCTGAGCTTGGCCGTTTTGATTCAATTTTCCACCCAACTGTTAACTGGCCTCATTCATCTGTTAACTGGCATCACTGAACTGTTAACCGGCTTCATTCAACGGTTAACTCAGCTGTGACAAGCCTCACTCAACAGTTTAGCGATCAGCGCTGTCATCATAATTGCTGTCGACTGCAGCATTATTTCGATGTGTTCGGGTACGACCGGACCTTGGTGCTGGGCTTTTCCCTCGTCGCCTTCATTCAACGGTTAACGGTTAACGTTTGGTCCTCACTGCGCCACACAGTTCCCGTAGCTAGAAATGATGAATGGCTGGTCCACGAGTGCCCCGGCACAAACAGCCTATGGCAATCTTTCGAGGCGAGACGATCGGGCGCTCCGGAAGACGGCCAATCTGGCCCGAGCTCGGCCGTTTTGATTCAATTTTCCATCCAATTGTTAACTGGCCTCATTCATCTGTTAACTGGCATCACTGAACTGTTAACCGGCTTCATTCAACGGTTAACTCAGCTGTGACAAGCCTCACTCAACAGTTGAGCGATCATTGTCAACAGTTGAACGATCAGCAACTTTCGAGGCGAGACGATCGGGCGCTCCGGCAGACGGCCAATCTGGCCCTGAGCTCGGCCGTTTTCATTCAATTTTCCACCCAACTGTTAACTGGCCTCATTCAACTGTTAACTGGCATCACTGAACTGTTAACCGGCTTCATTCATCGGTTAACTCAGCTGTTGACAAGCCTCACTCAACATTTGAGCGATCATTGTCAACAGTTGAGCGATCAGCAACTTTCGAGGCGAGACTCTCGGGCGCTCCGGCAGACGGCCAATCTGGCCCTGAGCTCGGCCGTTCTCATTCAATGTTCCACCCAACTGTTAACTGGCCTCATTCAACTGTTAACTGGCACCACTGAACTGTTAACCGACTTCATTCAACGGTTAACTCAACGGTGACAAGCCTCACTCAACAGTTGAGCGATCAGCTTACCAAAATATTTAAATACTAAAGTGGACAGACTGTAGTGGAAAGACTAAAGAGGACAGACTAAAGTGGAAAGACTAAAGTGGAAAGACTAAAGTGGAAAAACTAAAGTGGAAAGACTAAAGTGGACAGACCATAGTGGTAAGACTATAGTGGAAAGACTGTAGTGGACAGGATAAAGTGGAGACTATAGTGGAAAGACTAAAGTGGAAAGACTAAAGTGTACAGAGAATATTGGAAAGACTAAAGTGGAAAGACTGTAGTGGACAGAATAAAGTGGAGACTATAGTGGAAAGACTAAAGTGGAAAGACTAAAGTGGACAGACTAAAGTGGACAGACTATAGTGGAAAGACTGTAGTGGACAGGATAAAGTGGAGACTATAGTGGAAAGACTAAAGTGGAGACTATAGTGGAAAGACTAAAGTGGAAAGACTAAAGTGGACAGAGAATATTGGAAAGACTAAAGTGAAAAGACTGTAGTGGACAGAATAAAGTGGAGACTATAGTGGAAAGACTAAAGTGGAAAGACTAAAGTGGACAGACTAAAGTGGACAGACTATAGTGGAAAGACTATAGTGGAAAGACTGTAGTGGAAAGACTAAAGTGGACAGCCTATAGTGGAAAGACTGTAGTGGACAGAATAAAGTGGAGACTATAGTGGTTAGACTAAACTGGAAAGACTAAAGTGGACAGACTATAGCGGAAAGACTGAAGTGGACAGACTAAAGTGGAGACTATAGTGGAAAGAATAAAGTGGAAAGACTTAAGTGGACAGAGAATATTGGAAAGACTAAAGTGGAAAGACTGTAGTGGACAGAAGAAAGTGGAGACTATAGTGGAAAGACTAAAGTGGAAAGACTAAAGTGGACAGACTATAGTGGAAAGACTGAAGTGGAAAGACTCAGTTGACAGACTAAAGTGTACACACTGAAGTTGACAGAATAAAGTGGAAAGACTAAAGTGGAAAGACTAAAGTGGATAGACTATAGTGGAAAGACTAAAGTGGACAGACTAAAGTGGAAAAACTAAAGTGGAAAGACTAAAGTGGACAGACTATAGTGGAAAGACTATAGTGGAAAGACTGTAGTGGACAGACTAAAGTGGAGACTATAGTGGAAAGACTAAAGTGGAAAGACTGTAGTGGACAGAGAATATTGGAAAGACTAAAGTGGAAAGACTGTAGTGGACAGAATAAAGTGGAGACTATAGTGGAAAGACTAAAGTGGAAAGACTAAAGTGGACAGACTATAGTGGAAAGACTATAGTGGACAGAGAATAGTGGAAATACTAAAGTGGACAGACTGCAGTGGAAAGACTAAAGAGGACAGACTAAAGTGGAAAGACTAAAGTGGAAAGACTAAAGTGGAAAAACTAAAGTGGAAAGACTAAAGTGGACAGACCATAGTGGTAAGACTATAGTGGAAAGACTGTAGTGGACAGGATAAAGTGGAGACTATAGTGGAAAGACTAAAGTGGACAGAGAATATTGGAAAGACTAAAGTGGAAAGACTGTAGTGGACAGAATAAAGTGGAGACTATAGTGGAAAGACTAAAGTGGAAAGACTAAAGTGGACAGACTAAAGTGGACAGACTATAGTGGAAAGACTATAGTGGAAAGACTGTAGTGGAAAGACTAAAGTGGACAGACTATAGTGGAAAGACTGTAGTGGACAGAATAAAGTGGAGACTATAGTGGAAAGACTAAAGTGGACAGAGAATAGTGGAAAGACTAAAGTGGACAGACTATAGTGGAAAGACTGAAGAGGATAGACTAAGTGAACAGACTAAAGTGTACACACCGAAGCGAACAGAATAAAGTGAAGACTATAGTGGAAAGACTAAAGTGGAAAGACTAAAGTGGACAGACTGTAGTAGACAGAATAAAGTGGAGACTATAGTGGAAAGACTAAAGTGGAAAGACTAAAGTGGACAGACTATAGTGGAAAGACTATAGTGGAAAGACTGTTGTCGACAGAATAAAGTGGAGACCATAGTGGATAGACTAAAGTGGACAGAGAATAGTGGAAAGACTAAAGTGGATAGACTATAGTGGAAAGACTGTAGTGGACAGAATAAAGTGGAGACTATAGTGGAAAGACTAAAGTGGAAAGACTAAAGTGGACAGACTATAGCGGAAAGACTGAAGTGGACAGACTAAAGTGGAAAAATTAAAGTGGAAAGACTAAAGTGGACAGACTATAGTGGAAAGACTATAGAGGAAAGACTGTAGTGGACAGAAGAAAGTGGAGACTATAGTGGAAAGAATAAAGTGGAAAGACTTAAGTGGACAGAGAATATTGGAAAGACTATAGTGGAAAGACTGAAGTGGATAGACTCAGTGGACAGACTAAAGTGTACACACTGAAGTGGACAGAATAAAGTGAAGACTATAGTGGAAAGACTAAAGTGGAAAGACTAAAGTGGACAGACTGTAGTAGACAGAATAAAGTGGAGAATATAGTGGAAAGACTAAAGTGGAAAGACTAAAGTAGACAGACTATAGTGGAAAGACTATAGTGGAAAGACTGTTGTGGACAGAATAAAGTGGAGACCATAGTGGAAAGACTAAAGTGGACAGAGAATAGTGGAAATACTAAAGGGGATAGACTATAGTGGAAAGACTGTAGTGGACAGAATAAAGTGGAGACTATAGTGGAAAGAATAAAGTGGAAAGACTTAAGTGGAGAGAGAATATTGGAAAGACTAAAGTGGAAAGACTGTAGTGGACAGAATAAAGTGAAGATTATAGTGGAAAGACTATAGTGGAAAGACTAAAGTGGAAAGACTAAAGTGGAAAGACTGTAGTAGACAGAATAAAGTGGACACTATAGTGGAAAGACTAAAGTGGAAAGACTAAAGTGGACAGACTATAGTGGAAAGACTATAGTGGAAAGACTGTTGTGGACAGAATAAAGTGGAGACCATAGTGGAAAGACTAAAGTGGACAGAGAATAGTGGAAAGACTAAAGGGGATAGACTATAGTGGAAAGACTGTAGTGGACAGAATAAAGTGGAGACTATAGTGGAAAGACTAAAGTGGAATGACTAAAGTGGACAGACTATAGCGGAAAGACTGAAGTGGACAGACTAAAGTGGAAAAATTAAAGTGGAAAGACAAAAGTGGACAGACTATAGTGGAAAGACTATAGTGGAAAGACTGTAGTGGACAGAAAAAAGTGGAGACTATAGTGGAAAGAATAAAGTGGAAAGACTTAAGGACAGAGAATATTGGAAAGACTAAAGTGGAAAGACTGTAGTGGACAGAATAAAGTGGAGACTATATTGGAAAGACTAAAGTGGAAAGAGAATAGTGGAAAGACGAAATTGGAAAGACTGTAGTGGACAGAATAAAGTGGAGACTATAGTGGAAAGACTAAAGTGGAAAGACTAAAGTGGACAGACTAAAGTGGAAAGACTGAAGTGGAAAGATTCAGTTGACAGACTAAAGTGTACACACTGAAGTGGACAGAATGAAGTGAAGACTATAGTGGAAAGACTAAAGTGGAAAGACTAAAGTGGACAGACTGTAGTAGACAGAATAAAGTGGAGACTATAGTGGAAAGACTAAAGTGGAGAGACTAAAGTGGACAGACTATAGTGGAAAGACTATAGTGGAAAGACTGTTGTGGACAGAATAAAGTGGAGACCATAGTGGAAAGACTAAAGTGGACAGAGAATAGTGGAAAGACTAAAGGGGATATACTATAGTGGAAAGACTGTAGTGGACAGAATAAAGTGGAGACTATAGTGGAAAGAATAAAGTGGAAAGACTTAAGTGGAGAGAGAACATTGGAAAGACTAAAGTGGAAAGACTGTAGTGGACAGAATAAAGTGAAGACTATAGTGGAAAGACTAAAGTGGAAAGACTAAAGTGGACAGACTGTAGTAGACAGAATAAAGTGGAGACTATAGTGGAAAGACTAAAGTGGAAAGACTAAAGTGGACAGACTATAGTGGAAAGACTATAGTGGACAGAGAATAGTGGAAAGACTAAAGGGGATAGACTATAGTGGAAAGACTGTAGTGGACAGAATAAAGTGGAGACTATAGTGGAAAGACTAAAGTGGAAAGACTAAAGTGGACAGACTATAGTGGAAAGACTATAGTGGACAGAGAATAGTGGAAAGACTAAAGGGGATAGACTATAGTGGAAAGACTGTAGTGGACAGAATAAAGTGGAGACCATAGTGGAAAGACTAAAGTGGACAGAGAATAGTGGAAAGACTAAAGGGGATAGACTATAGTGGAAAGACTGTAGTGGACAGAATAAAGTGGAGACTATAGTGGAAAGACTAAAGTGGAATGACTAAAGTGGACAGACTATAGCGGAAAGACTGAAGTGGACAGACTAAAGTGGAAAAATTAAAGTGGAGAGACAAAAGTGGACAGACTATAGTGGAAAGACTATAGTGGAAAGACTGTAGTGTACAGAATAAAGTAGAGACTATAGTGGAAAGAATAAAGTGGAAAGACTTAATGACAGAGAATATTGGAAAGACTAAAGTGGAGAGACTGTAGTGGACAGAATAAAGTGGAGACTATAGTGGAAAGACTAAAGTGGAAAGAGAATAGTGGAAAGACGAAATTGGAAAGACTGTAGTGGACAGAATAAAGTGGAGACTATAGTGGAAAGACTAAAGTGGAAAGACTAAAGTGGACAGACTAAAGTGGAAAGACTGAAGTGGAAAGATTCAGTTGACAGACTAAAGTGTACACACTGAAGTGGACAGAATAAAGTGGAAAGACTAAAGTGGAAAGACTAAATTGGATAGACTATAGTGGAAAGACTAAAGTGGACAGACTAAAGTGGAAAAACTAAAGTGGAAAGACTAAAGTGGACGGACTATAGTGGAAAGACTATAGTGGAAAGACTGTGGTGGACAGAATAAAGTGGAGACTATAGTGGAAAGACTAAAGTGGAAAGACTAAAGTGGACAGACTATAGCGGAAAGACTGAAGTGGACAGACTAAAGTGGAGACTATAGTGGAAAGAATAAAGTGGAAAGACTTAAGTGGACAGAGAATATTGGAAAGACTAAAGTGGAAAGACTGTAGTGGACAGAGTAAAGTGGAGACTATAGTGGAAAGACTAAAGTGGAAAGAGAATAGTGAAAGACGAAATTGGAAAGACTGTAGTGGACAGAATAAAGTGGAGACTATAGTGGAAAGACTAAAGTGGAAAGACTAAAGTGGACAGACTATAGTGGAAAGACTGAAGTGGAAAGACTCAGTTGACAGACTAAAGTGTACACACTGAAGTTGACAGAATAAAGTGGAAAGACTAAAGTGGACAGACTATAGTGGAAAGACTATAGTGGAAAGACTGTAGTGGACAGAATAAAGTGGAGACTATAGTGGAAAGACTAAAGCGGAAAGACTGTAGTGGTCAGAGAATATTGGAAAGACTAAAGTGGAAAGACTGTAGTGGACAGAATAAAGTGGAGACTATAGTGGAAAGACTAAAGTGGAAAGACTAAAGTGGACAGACTATAGTGGAAAGACTATAGTGGGCAGAGAATAGTGGAAATACTAAAGTGGACAGACTGTAGGGGAAAGACTAAAGAGGACAGACTAAAGTGGAAAGACTAAAGTGGAAAGACTAAAGTGGAAAAACTAAAGTGGAAAGACTAAAGTGGACAGACTATAGTGGTAAGACTATAGTGGAAAGACTGTAGTGGACAGGATAAAGTGGAGACTATAGTGGAAAGACTAAAGTGGAAAGACTAAAGTGGACAGAGAATATTGGAAAGACTAAAGTGGAAAGACTGTAGTGGACAGAATAAAGTGGAGACTATAGTGGAAAGACTAAAGTGGAAAGACTAAAGTGGACAGACTAAAGTGGACAGACTATAGTGGAAAGACTATAGTGGAAAGACTGTAGTAGAAAGACTAAAGTGGACAGACTATAGTGGAAAGACTGTAGTGGACAGAATAAAGTGGAGACTATAGTGGAAAGACTAAAGTGGACAGAGAATAGTGGAAAGACTAAAGTGGACAGACTATAGTGGAAAGACTGAAGTGGATAGACTCAGTGAACAGACTAAAGTGTACACACTGAAGTGGACAGAATAAAGTGAAGACTATAGTGGAAAGACTAAAGTGGAAAGACTAAAGTGGACAGACTGTAGTAGACAGAATAAAGTGGAGACTATAGTGGAAAGACTAAAGTGGAAAGACTAAAGTGGACAGACTATAGTGGAAAGACTATAGTGGAAAGACTGTTGTGGACAGAATAAAGTGGAGACCATAGTGGAAAGACTAAAGTGGACAGAGAATAGTGGAAAGACTAAAGTGGATAGACTATAGTGGAAAGACTGTAGTGGACAGAATAAAGTTGAGACTATAGTGGAAAGACTAAAGTGGAAAGACTAAAGTGGAAAGACTGTAGTGGACAGAATAAAGTGAAGACTATAGTGGAAAGACTATAGTGGAAAGACTAAAGTGGAAAGACTAAAGTGGAAAGACTGTAGTACACAGAATAAAGTGGAGACTATAGTGGAAAGACTAAAGTGGAAAGACTAAAGTGGACAGACTATAGTGGAAAGACTATAGGGGAAAGACTGTTGTGGACAGAATAAAGTGGAGACCATAGTGGAAAGACTAAAGTGGACAGAGAATAGTGGAAAGACTAAAGGGGATAGACTATAGTGGAAAGACTGTAGTGGACAGCATAAAGTGGAGACTATAGTGGAAAGACTAAAGTGGAATGACTAAAGTGGACAGACTATAGTGGAAAGACTGAAGTGGACAGACTAAAGTGGAAAAATTAAAGTGGAAAGACAAAAGTGGACAGACTATAGTGGAAAGGCTATAGTGGAAAGACTGTAGTGGACAGAATAAAGTGGAGACTATAGTGGAAAGAATAAAGTGGAAAGACTTAAGGACAGAGAATATTGGAAAGACTAAAGTGGAAAGACTGTAGTGGACAGAATAAAGAGGAGACTATATTGGAAAGACTAAAGTGGAAAGAGAATAGTGGAAAGACGATATTGGAAAGACTGTAGTGGACAGAATAAAGTGGAGACTATAGTGGAAAGACTAAAGTGGAAAGACTAAAGTGGACAGACTAAAGTGGAAAGACTGAAGTGGAAAGATTCAGTTGACAGACTAAAATGTACACACTGAAGTTGACAGAATAAAGTGGAAAGACTAAAGTGGACAGACTATAGTGGAAAGACTATAGTGGAAAGACTGTAGTGGACAGAATAAAGTGGAGACTATAGTGGAAAGACTAAAGTGGAAAGACTGTAGTGGACAGAGAATATTGGAAAGACTAAAGTGGAAAGACTGTAGTGGACAGAATAAAGTGGAGACTATAGTGGAAAGACTAAAGTGGAAAGACTAAAGTGGACAGACTATAGTGGAAAGACTATAGTGGGCAGAGAATAGTGGAAATACTAAAGTGGACAGACTGTAGGGGAAAGACTAAAGAGGACAGACTAAAGTGGAAAGACTAAAGTGGAAAGACTAAAGTGGAAAAACTAAAGTGGAAAGACTAAAGTGGACAGACTATAGTGGTAAGACTATAGTGGAAAGACTGTAGTGGACAGGATAAAGTGGAGACTATAGTGGAAAGACTAAAGTGGACAGAGAATATTGGAAAGACTAAAGTGGAAAGACTGTAGTGGACAGAATAAAGTGGAGACTATAGTGGAAAGACTAAAGTGGAAAGACTAAAGTGGACAGACTAAAGTGGACAGACTATAGTGGAAAGACTATTACGGAAAGACTGTAGTGGAAAGACTAAAGTGGACAGACTATAGTGGAAAGACTGTAGTGGACAGAATAAAGTGGAGACTATAGTGGAAAGACTAAAGTGGACAGAGAATAGTGGAAAGACTAAAGTGGACAGACTATAGTGGAAAGACTGAAGTGGATAGACTCAGTGAACAGACGAAAGTGTACACACTGAAGTGGACAGAATAAAGTGAAGACTATAGTGGAAAGACTAAAGTGGAAAGACTAAAGTGGACAGACTGTAGTAGACAGAATAAAGTGGAGACTATAGTGGAAAGACTAAAGTGGAAAGACTAAAGTGGACAGACTATAGTGGAAAGACTATAGTGGAAAGACTGTTGTGGACAGAATAAAGTGGAGACCATAGTGGAAAGACTAAAGTGGACAGAGAATAGTTGAAAGACTAAAGTGGATAGACTATAGTGGAAAGACTGTAGTGGACAGAATAAAGTGGAGACTATAGTGGAAAGACTAAAGTGGAAAGACTAAAGTGGAAAGACTGTAGTGGACAGAATAAAGTGAAGACTATAGTGGAAAGACTATAGTGGAAAGACTAAAGTGGAAAGACTAAAGTGGAAAGACTGTAGTAGACAGAATAAAGTGGAGACTATAGTGGAAAGACTAAAGTGGAAAGACTAAAGTGGACAGACTATAGTGGAAAGACTATAGGGGAAAGACTGTTGTGGACAGAATAAAGTGGAGACCATTTTGGAAAGACTAAAGTGGACAGAGAATAGTGGAAAGACTAAAGGGGATAGACTATAGTGGAAAGACTGTAGTGGACAGAAGAAAGTGGAGACTATAGTGGAAAGACTAAAGTGGAATGACTAAAGTGGACAGACTAAAGCGGAAAGACTGAAGTGGACAGACTAAAGTGGAAAAATTAAAGTGGAAAGACAAAAGTGGACAGACTATAGTGGAAAGGCTATAGTGGAAAGACTGTAGTGGACAGAATAAAGTGGAGACTATAGTGGAAAGACTGAAGTGGAAAGATTCAGTTGACAGACTAAAGTGTACACACTGAAGTGGATAGAATAAAGTGGAAAGACTAAAGTGGAAAGACTAAAGTGGATAGACTATAGTGGAAAGACTAAAGTGGACAGACTAAAGTGGAAAAACTAAAGTGGAAAGACTAAAGTGGACAGACTATAGTGGAAAGACTATAGTGGAAAGACTGTAGTGGACAGAATAAAGTGGAGGCTATAGTGGAAAGACTAAAGTGGACAGAGAATATTGGAAAGACTAAAGTGGAAAGACTGTAGTGGACAGAATAAAGTGGAGACTATAGTGGAAAGACTAAAGTGGAAAGACTTAAGTGGACAGAGAATATTGGAAAGACTAAAGTGGAAAGACTGTAGTGGACAGAATAAAGTGGAGACTATAGTGGAAAGACTAAAGTGGAAAGACTAAAGTGGACAGACTATAGTGGAAAGACTATAGTGGACAGAGAATAGTGGAAATACTAAAGTGGACAGACTGTAGTGGAAAGACTAAAGAGGACAGACTAAAGTGGAAAGACTAAAGTGGAAAGACTAAAGTGGAAAAACTAAAGTGGAAAGACTAAAGTGGACAGACTATAGTGGAAAGACTATAGTGGAAAGACTGTAGTGGACAGGATAAAGTGGAGACTATAGTGGAAAGACTAAAGTGGAAAGACTAAAGTGGACAGAGACTATTGGAAAGACTAAAGTGGAAAGACTGTAGTGGACAGAATAAAGTGGAGACTATAGTGGAAAGACTAAAGTGGAAAGACTAAAGTGGACAGACTAAAGTGGACAGACTATAGTGGAAAGACTATAGTGGAAAGACTATAGTGGAAAGACTGTAGTGGAAAGACTAAAGTGGACAGACTATAGTGGAAAGACTGTAGTGGACAGAATAAAGGGGAGACTATAGTGGAAAGATTAAAGTGGACAGAGAATAGTGGAAAGACTAAAGTGGACAGACTATAGTGGAAAGACTGAAGTGGATAGACTCAGTGAACAGACTAAAGTGTACACACTGAAGTGGACAGAATAAAGTGAAGACTATAGTGGAAAGACTAAAGTGGAACGACTAAAGTGGACAGACTGTAGTAGACAGAATAAAGTGGAGACTATAGTGGAAAGACTAAAGTGGACAGACTATAGTGGAAAGACTATAGTGGAAAGACTGTTGTAGACAGAATAAAGTGGAGACCATAGTGGAAAGACTAAAGTGGACAGAGAATAGTGGAAAGACTAAAGGGGATAGACTATAGTGGAAAGACTGTAGTGGACAGAATAAAGTGGAGACCATAGTGGAAAGACTAAAGTGGAATGACTAAAGTGGACAGACTATAGCGGAAAGACTGAAGTGGACAGACTAAAGTGGAAAAATTAAAGTGGAAAGACTAAAGTGGACAGACTATAGTGGAAAGACTATAGTGGAAAGACTGTAGTGGACAGAATAAAGTGGAGACTATAGTGGAAAGAATAAAGTGGAAAGACTTAAGGACAGAGAATATTGGAAAGACTAAAGTGGAAAGACTGTAGTGGACAGAATAAAATGGAGACTATAGTGGAAAGACTATAGTGGAAAGACTGTAGTGGACAGAATAAAGTGGAGACTATAGTGGAAAGAATAAAGTGGAAAGACTTAAGGACAGAGAATATTGGAAAGACTAAAGTGGAAAGACTGTAGTGGACAGAATAAAATGGAGACTATAGTGGAAAGACTGGAAAGATTAAAGTGGACAGACTATAGTGGAAAGACTATAGTGGAAAGACTGTAGTGGACAGAATAAAGTGGAGACTATAGTGGAAAGAATAAAGTGGAAAGACTTAAGGACAGAGAATATTGGAAAGACTAAAGTGGAAAGACTGTAGTGGACAGAATAAAATGGAGACTATAGTGGAAAGACTAAAGTGGAAAGAGAATAGTGGAAAGACGAAATTGGAAAGACTGTAGTGGACAGAATAAAGTGGAGACTATAGTGGAAAGACTAAAGTGGAAAGACTAAAGTGGAAAGACTAAAGTGGACAGACTAAAGTGGAAAGACTGAAGTGGAAAGATTCAGTTGACAGACTAAAGTGTACACACTGAAGTGGACAGAATAAAGTGGAAAGACTAAAGTGGATAGACTATAGTGGAAAGACTAAAGTGGACAGACTGAAGTGGAAAAACTAAAGTGGAAAGACTAAAGTGGACAGACTATAGAGGAAAGACTATAGTGGAAAGACTGTAGTGGACAGAATAAAGAGGAGACTATAGTGGAAAGACTAAAGTGGAAAGACTTAAGTGGACAGAGAATATTGGAAAGACTAAAGTGGAAAGACTGTAGTGGACAGAATAAAGTGGAGACTATAGTGGAAAGACTAAAGTGGAAAGACTAAAGTGGACAGACTATAGTGGAAAGACTATAGTGGACAGAGAATAGTTGAAATACTAAAGTGGACAGACTGTAGTGGAAAGAATAAAGAGGACAGACTAAAGTGGACAGACTAAAGTGGAAAAACTAAAGTGGAAAGACTAAAGTGGACAGACTATAGTGGAAAGACTATAGTGGAAAGACTTAATTGGACAGAGAATATTTGAAAGACTAAAGTGGAAAAACTGTAGTGGACAGAATAAAGTGGAGACTATAGTGGAAAGACTAAAGTGGAAAGACTAAAGTGGACAGACTATAGTGGAAAGACTATAGTGGACAGAGAATAGTGGAAATACTAAAGTGGACAGACTGTAGTGGAAAGACTAAAGAGGACAGACTAAAGTGGAAAGACTAAAGTGGAAAGACTAAAGTGAAAAGACTCTAGCGGACAGAATAAAGTGGAGACTATGGTGGAAAGACTAAAGTGGAAAGACTAAAGTGGAAAGACTAAAGTGGACAGACTAAAGTGGACAGACTATAGTGGAAAGACTAAAGTGGAAAGACTAAAGTGGACAGACTATAGTGGAAAGACTATAGTGGAAAGACTGTTGTGGACAGAATAAAGTGGAGACCATAGTGGAAAGACTAAAGTGGACAGAGAATAGTGGAAAGACTAAAGGGGATAGACTATAGTGGAAAGACTGTAGTGGAAAGAATAAAGTGGAGAGTATAGTGGAAAGAATAAATTGGAAAGACTTAAGTGGACAGAGAGTATTGGAAAGACTAAAGTGGAAAGACTGTAGTGGACAGAATAAAGTGAAGACTATAGGGGAAAGACTAAAGTGGAATGACTAAAGTGGACAGACTATAGCGGAAAGACTGAAGTGGAAAGACTATAGTGGAAAGGCTATAGTGGAAAGACTGTAGTGGACAGAATAAAGTGGAGACTATAGTGGAAAGAATAAAGTGGAAAGACTTAAGGACAGAGAATATTGGAAAGACTAAAGTGGAAAGACTGTAGTGGACAGAATAAAGAGGAGACTATATTGGAAAGACTAAAGTGGAAAGAGAATAGTGGAAAGACGAAATTGGAAAGACTGTAGTGGACAGAATAAAGTGGAGACTATAGTGGAAAGACTAAAGTGGAAAGACTAAAGTGGACAGACTAAAGTGGAAAGACTGAAGTGGAAAGATTCAGTTGACAGACTAAAGTGTACACACTGAAGTTGACAGAATAAAGTGGAAAGACTAAAGTGGACAGACTATAGTGGAAAGACTATAGTGGAAAGACTGTAGTGGACAGAATAAAGTGGAGACTATAGTGGAAAGACTAAAGTGGAAAGACTGTAGTGGACAGAGAATATTGGAAAGACTAAAGTTGAAAGACTGTAGTGGACAGAATAAAGTGGAGACTATAGTGGAAAGACTAAAGTGGAAAGACTAAAGTGGACAGACTATAGTGGAAAGACTATAGTGGGCAGAGAATAGTGGAAATACTAAAGTGGACAGACTGTAGGGGAAAGACTAAAGAGGACAGACTAAAGTGGAAAGACTAAAGTGGAAAGACTAAAGTGGAAAAACTAAAGTGGAAAGACTAAAGTGGACAGACTATAGTGGTAAGACTATAGTGGAAAGACTGTAGTGGACAGGATAAAGTGGAGACTATAGTGGAAAGACTAAAGTGGACAGAGAATATTGGAAAGACTAAAGTGGAAAGACTGTGAAGACTATAGTGGAAAGACTAAAGTGGAAAGACTAAAGTGGACAGACTGTAGTAGACAGAATAAAGTGGAGACTATAGTGGAAAGACTAAAGTGGAAAGACTAAAGTGGACAGACTATAGTGGAAAGACTATAGTGGAAAGACTGTTGTGGACAGACTGTGAAGACTATAGTGGAAAGACTAAAGTGGAAAGACTAAAGTGGACAGACTGTAGTAGACAGAATAAAGTGGAGACTATAGTGGAAAGACTAAAGTGGAAAGACTAAAGTGGACAGACTATAGTGGAAAGACTATAGTGGAAAGACTGTTGTGGACAGAATAAAGTGGAGACCATAGTGGAAAGACTAAAGTGAACAGAGAATAGTGGAAAGACTAAAGGGGATATTCTATAGTGGAAAGACTGTAGTGGACAGAATAAAGTGGAGACTATAGTGGAAAGAATAAAGTGGAAAGACTTAAGTGGAGAGAGAATATTGGAAAGACTAAAGTGGAAAGACTGTAGTGGACAGAATAAAGTGAAGACTATAGTGGAAATACTAAAGTGGAAAGACTAAAGTGGACAGACTATAGTGGAAAGACTATAGTGGACAGAGAATAGTGGAAATACTAAAGTGGACAGACTGTAGTGGAAAGAATAAAGAGGACAGACTAAAGTGGACAGACTAAAGTGGAAAAACTAAAGTGGAAAGACTAAAGTGGACAGACTATAGTGGAAAGACTATAGTGGAAAGACTGTAGTGGACAGAATAAAGTGGAGACTATAGTGGAAAGACTAAAGTTGAAAGACTAAAGTGGACAGACTAAAGTGGAAAGACTGAAGTGGAAAGATTCAGTTGACAGACTAAAGTGTACACACTGAAGTGGATAGAATAAAGTGGAAAGACTAAAGTGGAAAGACTAAAGTGGATAGACTATAGTGGAAAGACTAAAGTGGACAGAGAATATTGGAAAGACTAAAGTGGAAAGACTGTAGTGGACAGAATAAAGTGGAGACTATAGTGGAAAGACTAAAGTGGAAAGACTAAAGTGGACAGACTATAGTGGAAAGACTATAGTGGACAGAGAATAGTGGAAATACTAAAGTGGACAGACTGTAGTGGAAAGACTAAAGAGGACAGACTAAAGTGGAAAGACTAAAGTGGAAAGACTAAAGTGGAAAAACTAAAGTGGAAAGACTAAAGTGGACAGACTATAGTGGAAAGACTATAGTGGAAAGACTGTAGTGGACAGGATAAAGTGGAGACTATAGTGGAAAGACTAAAGTGGAAAGACTAAAGTGGACAGAGACTATTGGAAAGACTAAAGTGGAAAGACTGTAGTGGACAGAATAAAGTGGAGACTATAGTGGAAAGACTAAAGTGGAAAGACTAAAGTGGACAGACTAAAGTGGACAGACTATAGTGGAAAGACTATAGTGGAAAGACTATAGTGGAAAGACTGTAGTGGAAAGACTAAAGTGGACAGACTATAGTGGAAAGACTGTAGTGGACAGAATAAAGGGGAGACTATAGTGGAAAGATTAAAGTGGACAGAGAATAGTGGAAAGACTAAAGTGGACAGACTATAGTGGAAAGACTGAAGTGGATAGACTCAGTGAACAGACTAAAGTGTACACACTGAAGTGGACAGAATAAAGTGAAGACTATAGTGGAAAGACTAAAGTGGAACGACTAAAGTGGACAGACTGTAGTAGACAGAATAAAGTGGAGACTATAGTGGAAAGACTAAAGTGGACAGACTATAGTGGAAAGACTATAGTGGAAAGACTGTTGTAGACAGAATAAAGTGGAGACCATAGTGGAAAGACTAAAGTGGACAGAGAATAGTGGAAAGACTAAAGGGGATAGACTATAGTGGAAAGACTGTAGTGGACAGAATAAAGTGGAGACCATAGTGGAAAGACTAAAGTGGAATGACTAAAGTGGACAGACTATAGCGGAAAGACTGAAGTGGACAGACTAAAGTGGAAAAATTAAAGTGGAAAGACTAAAGTGGACAGACTATAGTGGAAAGACTATAGTGGAAAGACTGTAGTGGACAGAATAAAGTGGAGACTATAGTGGAAAGAATAAAGTGGAAAGACTTAAGGACAGAGAATATTGGAAAGACTAAAGTGGAAAGACTGTAGTGGACAGAATAAAATGGAGACTATAGTGGAAAGACTAAAGTGGAAAGAGAATAGTGGAAAGGCGAAATTGGAAAGACTGTAGTGGACAGAATAAAGTGGAGACTATAGTGGAAAGACTAAAGTGGAAAGACTAAAGTGGACAGACTAAAGTGGAAAGACTGAAGTGGAAAGATTCAGTTGACAGACTAAAGTGTACACACTGAAGTGGACAGAGTAAAGTGGAAAGACTAAAGTGGATAGACTATAGTGGAAAGACTAAAGTGGACAGACTAAAGTGGAAAAACTAAAGTTGAAAGACTAAAGTGGACAGACTTTAGAGGAAAGACTATAGTGGAAAGACTGTAGTGGACAGAATAAAGTGGAGACTATAGTGGAAAGACTAAAGTGGAAAGACTTAAGTGGACAGAGAATATTGGAAAGACTAAAGTGGAAAGACTGTAGTGGACAGAATAAAGTGGAGACTATAGTGGAAAGACTAAAGTGGAAAGACTAAAGTGGAGAGAGAATAGTGGAAAGACTAAAGTGGACAGACTATAGTGGAAAGACTATAGTGGAAAGACTAAAGTGGAAAGACTGAAGTGGAAAGACTATAGTGGAAAGACTGAAGTGGATAGACTCAGTGAACAGACTAAAGTGTACACACTGAAGTGGACAGAATAAAGTGAAGACTATAGCGGAAAGACTAAAGTGGAAAGACTAAAGTGGACAGACTGTAGTAGACAGAATAAAGTGGAGACTATAGTGGAAAGACTAAAGTGGAAAGACTAAAGTGGAAAGACTATAGTGGAAAGACTATAGTGAAAAGACTGTTGTGGACAGAATAAAGTGGAGACCATAGTGGAAAGACTAAAGTGGACAGAGAATAGTGGAAAGACTAAAGTGGATAGACTATAGTGGAAAGACTGTAGTGGACAGAATAAAGTGGAGACTATAGTGGAAAGACTAAAGTGGAAAGACTAAAGTGGACAGACTATAGCGGAAAGCCTGAAGTGGACAGACTAAAGTGGAAAAATTAAAGTGGAAAGACTAAAGTGGACAGACTATAGTGGAAAGACTATGGTGGAAAGACTGTAGTGGAAAGACTGTAGTGGACAGAATAAAGTGGAGACTATAGTGGAAAGAATAAAGTGGAAAGACTTACGTGGACAGAGAATATTGGAAAGACTAAAGTGGAAAGACTGTAGTGGACAGAATAAAGTGGAGACTAGAGTGGAAAGACTAAAGTGGAAAGAGAATAGTGGAAAGACGAAATTGGAAAGACTGTAGTGGACAGAATAAAGTGGAGACTATAGTGGAAAGAATAAAGTGGAAAGACTAAAGTGGACAGACTATAGTGGAAAGACTGAAGTGGAAAGACTCAGTTGACATACTAAAGTGTACACACTGAAGTGGACAGAATAAAGTGGAAAGACTAAAGTGGAAAGACTAAAGTGGACAGAGAATATTGGAAAGACTAAAGTGGAAAGACTGTAGTGGACAGAATAAAGTGGAGACTATAGTGGAAAGACTAAAGTGGAAAGACTTAAGTGGACAGAGAATATTGGAAAGACTAAAGTGGAAAGACTGTAGTGGACAGAATAAAGTGGAGACTATAGTGGAAAGACTAAAGTGGTAAGACTAAAGTGGACAGACTATAGTGGAAAGACTATAGTGGACAGAGAATAGTGGAAATACTAAAGTGGACAGACTGTAGTGGAAAGACTAAAGAGGACAGACTAAAGTGGAAAGACTAAAGTGGAAAGACTAAAGTGGAAAAACTAAAGTGGAAAGAATAAAGTGGACAGACTATAGTGGAAAGACTATAGTGGAAAGACTGTAGTGGACAGGATAAAGTGGAGACTATAGTGGAAAGACTAAAGTGGAAAGACTAAAGTGGACAGAGAATATTGGAAAGACTAAAGTGGAAAGACTGTAGTGGACAGAATAAAGTGGAGACTATAGTGGAAAGACTAAAGTGGAAAGACTAAAGTGGACAGACTAAAGTGGACAGACTATAGTGGAAAGACTATAGTGGAAAGACTGTAGTGGAAAGACTAAAGTGGACAGACTATAGTGGAAAGACTGTAGTGGACAGAATAAAGTGGAGACTATAGTGGAAAGACTAAAGTGGACAGAGAATAGTGGAAAGACTAAAGTGGACAGACTATAGTGTAAAGACTGAAGTGGATAGACTCAGTGAACAGACTAAAGTGTACACACTGAAGTGGACAGAATAAAGTGAAGACTATAGTGGAAAGACTAAAGTGGAAAGACTAAAGTGGAAAGACTAAAGTGGACAGACTGTAGTAGACAGAATAAAGTGGAGACTATAGTGGAAAGACTAAAGTGGAAAGACTAAAGTGGACAGACTATAGTGGAAAGACTATAGTGGAAAGACTGTTGTGGACAGAATAAAGTGGAGACCATAGTGGAAAGACTAAAGTGGACAGAGAATAGTGGAAAGACTAAAGTGGATAGACTATAGTGGAAAGACTGTAGTGGACAGAATAAAATGGAGACTATAGTGGAAAGACTAAAGTGGAAAGACTAAAGTGGACAGACTATAGCGGAAAGACTGAAGTGGACAGACTAAAGTGGAAAAATTAAAGTGGAAAGACTAAAGTGGACAGACCATAGTGGAAAGACTATAGAGGAAAGACTGTAGTGGACAGAATAAAGTTGAGACTGTAGTGGAAAGAATAAAGTGGAAAGACTTAAGTGGACGAAGAATATTGGAAAGACTATAGTGGAAAGACTGAAGTGGATAGACTCAGTGAACAGACTAAAGTTTACACACTGAAGTGGACAGAATAAAGTGAAGACTATAGTGGAAAGAATAAAGTGGAAAGACTAAAGTGGACAGACTGTAGTAGACAGAATAAAGTGGAGACTATAGTGGAAAGACTAAAGTGGAAAGACTAAAGTGGACAGACTATAGTGGAAAGACTATAGTGGAAAGACTGTTGTGGACAGAATAAAGTGGAGACCATAGTGGAAAGACTAAAGTGGACAGAGAATAGTGGAAAGACTAAAGGGGATAGACTATAGTGGAAAGACTGTAGTGGACAGAATAAAGTGGAGACTATAGTGGAAAGAATAAAGTGGAAAGACTTAAGTGGACAGAGAATATTTGAAAGACTAAAGTGGAAAGACTGTAGTGGACAGAATAAAGTGAAGACTATAGTGGAAAGACTAAAGTGGAAAGACTGAAGTGGACAGACTGTAGTAGACAGAATAAAGTGGAGACTATAGTGGAAAGACTAAAGTGGAAAGACTAAAGTGGACAGACTATAGTGGAAAGACTATAGTGGAAAGACTCTTGTGGACAGAACAAAGTGGAGACCATAGTGGAAAGACTAAAGTGGACAGAGAATAGTGGAAAGACTAAAGGGGATAGACTATAGTGGAAAGACTGTAGTGGACAGAATAAAGTGGAGACCATAGTGGAAAGACTAAAGTGGAATGACTAAAGTGGACAGACTATAGCGGAAAGACTGAAGTGGACAGACTAAAGTGGAAAAATTAAAGTGGAAAGATTAAAGTGGACAGACTATAGTGGAAAGACTATAGTGGAAAGACTGTAGTGGACAGAATAAAGTGGAGACTATAGTGGAAAGAATAAAGTGGAAAGACTTAAGGACAGAGAATATTGGAAAGACTAAAGTGGAAAGACTGTAGTGGACAGAATAAAATGGAGACTATAGTGGAAAGACTAAAGTGGAAAGAGAATAGTGGAAAGACGAAATTGGAAAGACTGTAGTGGACAGAATAAAGTGGAGACTATAGTGGAAAGACTAAAGTGGAAAGACTAAAGTGGAAAGACTAAAGTGGACAGACTAAAGTGGAAAGACTGAAGTGGAAAGATTCAGTTGACAGACTAAAGTGTACACACTGAAGTGGACAGAATAAAGTGGAAAGACTAAAGTGGATAGACTATAGTGGAAAGACTAAAGTGGACAGACTGAAGTGGAAAAACTAAAGTGGAAAGACTAAAGTGGACAGACTATAGAGGAAAGACTATAGTGGAAAGACTGTAGTGGACAGAATAAAGAGGAGACTATAGTGGAAAGACTAAAGTGGAAAGACTTAAGTGGACAGAGAATATTGGAAAGACTAAAGTGGAAAGACTGTAGTGGACAGAATAAAGTGGAGACTATAGTGGAAAGACTAAAGTGGAAAGACTAAAGTGGACAGACTATAGTGGAAAGACTATAGTGGACAGAGAATAGTTGAAATACTAAAGTGGACAGACTGTAGTGGAAAGAATAAAGAGGACAGACTAAAGTGGACAGACTAAAGTGGAAAAACTAAAGTGGAAAGACTAAAGTGGACAGACTATAGTGGAAAGACTATAGTGGAAAGACTTAATTGGACAGAGAATATTTGAAAGACTAAAGTGGAAAAACTGTAGTGGACAGAATAAAGTGGAGACTATAGTGGAAAGACTAAAGTGGAAAGACTAAAGTGGACAGACTATAGTGGAAAGACTATAGTGGACAGAGAATAGTGGAAATACTAAAGTGGACAGACTGTAGTGGAAAGACTAAAGAGGACAGACTAAAGTGGAAAGACTAAAGTGGAAAGACTAAAGTGAAAAGACTGTAGCGGACAGAATAAAGTGGAGACTATGGTGGAAAGACTAAAGTGGAAAGACTAAAGTGGAAAGACTAAAGTGGACAGACTAAAGTGGACAGACTATAGTGGAAAGACTAAAGTGGAAAGACTAAAGTGGACAGACTATAGTGGAAAGACTATAGTGGAAAGACTGTTGTGGACAGAATAAAGTGGAGACCATAGTGGAAAGACTAAAGTGGACAGAGAATAGTGGAAAGACTAAAGGGGATAGACTATAGTGGAAAGACTGTAGTGGAAAGAATAAAGTGGAGAGTATAGTGGAAAGAATAAATTGGAAAGACTTAAGTGGACAGAGAGTATTGGAAAGACTAAAGTGGAAAGACTGTAGTGGACAGAATAAAGTGAAGACTATAGGGGAAAGACTAAAGTGGAATGACTAAAGTGGACAGACTATAGCGGAAAGACTGAAGTGGAAAGACTATAGTGGAAAGGCTATAGTGGAAAGACTGTAGTGGACAGAATAAAGTGGAGACTATAGTGGAAAGAATAAAGTGGAAAGACTTAAGGACAGAGAATATTGGAAAGACTAAAGTGGAAAGACTGTAGTGGACAGAATAAAGAGGAGACTATATTGGAAAGACTAAAGTGGAAAGAGAATAGTGGAAAGACGAAATTGGAAAGACTGTAGTGGACAGAATAAAGTGGAGACTATAGTGGAAAGACTAAAGTGGAAAGACTAAAGTGGACAGACTAAAGTGGAAAGACTGAAGTGGAAAGATTCAGTTGACAGACTAAAGTGTACACACTGAAGTTGACAGAATAAAGTGGAAAGACTAAAGTGGACAGACTATAGTGGAAAGACTATAGTGGAAAGACTGTAGTGGACAGAATAAAGTGGAGACTATATTGGAAAGACTAAAGTGGAAAGACTGTAGTGGACAGAGAATATTGGAAAGACTAAAGTTGAAAGACTGTAGTGGACAGAATAAAGTGGAGACTATAGTGGAAAGACTAAAGTGGAAAGACTAAAGTGGACAGACTATAGTGGAAAGACTATAGTGGGCAGAGAATAGTGGAAATACTAAAGTGGACAGACTGTAGGGGAAAGACTAAAGAGGACAGACTAAAGTGGAAAGACTAAAGTGGAAAGACTAAAGTGGAAAAACTAAAGTGGAAAGACTAAAGTGGACAGACTATAGTGGTAAGACTATAGTGGAAAGACTGTAGTGGACAGGATAAAGTGGAGACTATAGTGGAAAGACTAAAGTGGACAGAGAATATTGGAAAGACTAAAGTGGAAAGACTGTGAAGACTATAGTGGAAAGACTAAAGTGGAAAGACTAAAGTGGACAGACTGTAGTAGACAGAATAAAGTGGAGACTATAGTGGAAAGACTAAAGTGGAAAGACTAAAGTGGACAGACTATAGTGGAAAGACTATAGTGGAAAGACTGTTGTGGACAGACTGTGAAGACTATAGTGGAAAGACTAAAGTGGAAAGACTAAAGTGGACAGACTGTAGTAGACAGAATAAAGTGGAGACTATAGTGGAAAGACTAAAGTGGAAAGACTAAAGTGGACAGACTATAGTGGAAAGACTATAGTGGAAAGACTGTTGTGGACAGAATAAAGTGGAGACCATAGTGGAAAGACTAAAGTGAACAGAGAATAGTGGAAAGACTAAAGGGGATATTCTATAGTGGAAAGACTGTAGTGGACAGAATAAAGTGGAGACTATAGTGGAAAGAATAAAGTGGAAAGACTTAAGTGGAGAGAGAATATTGGAAAGACTAAAGTGGAAAGACTGTAGTGGACAGAATAAAGTGAAGACTATAGTGGAAATACTAAAGTGGAAAGACTAAAGTGGACAGACTATAGTGGAAAGACTATAGTGGACAGAGAATAGTGGAAATACTAAAGTGGACAGACTGTAGTGGAAAGAATAAAGAGGACAGACTAAAGTGGACAGACTAAAGTGGAAAAACTAAAGTGGAAAGACTAAAGTGGACAGACTATAGTGGAAAGACTATAGTGGAAAGACTGTAGTGGACAGAATAAAGTGGAGACTATAGTGGAAAGACTAAAGTGGAAAGACTAAAGTGGACAGAGAATATTTGAAAGACTAAAGTGGAAAGACTGTAGTGGACAGAATAAAGTGGAGACTATAGTGGAAAGACTAAAGTGGAAAGACTAAAGTGGACAGACTATAGTGGAAAGACTATAGTGGACAGAGAATAGTGGAAATACTAAAGTGGACAGACTGTAGTGGAAAGACTAAAGAGGACAGACTAAAGTGGAAAGACTAAAGTGGAAAGACTAAAGTGAAAAGACTGTAGTGGACAGAATAAAGTGGAGACTATGGTGGAAAGACTAAAGTGGAAAGACTAAAGTGGAAAGACTAAAGTGGACAGACTAAAGTGGACAGACTATAGTGGAAAGACTAAAGTGGAAAGACTAAAGTGGACAGACTATAGTGGAAAGACGATAGTGGAAAGACTGTTGTGGACAGAATAAAGTGGAGACCATAGTGGAAAGACTAAAGTGGACAGAGAATAGTGGAAAGACTAAAGGGGATAGACTATAGTGGAAAGACTGTAGTGGAAAGAATAAAGTGGAGAGTATAGTGGAAAGAATAAATTGGAAAGACTTAAGTGGACAGAGAATATTGGAAAGACTAAAGTGGAAAGACTGTAGTGGACAGAATAAAGTGAAGACTATAGGGGAAAGACTAAAGTGGAAAGACTAAAGTGGACAGACTGTAGTAGACAGAATAAAGTGGAGACTATAGTGGAAAGACTAAAGTGGAAAGACTAAAGTGGACAGACTATAGTGGAAAGACTAAAGTGGAAAGACTGTTGTGGACAGAATAAAGTGGAGACCATAGTGGAAAGACTAAAGTGGACAGAGAATAGTGGAAAGACTAAAGTGGAAAGACTGTAGTGGACAGAATAAAGTGAAGACTATAGGGGAAAGACTAAAGTGGAAAGACTAAAGTGGACAGACTGTAGTAGACAGAATAAAGTGGAGACTATAGTGGAAAGACTAAAGTGGAAAGACTAAAGTGGACAGACTATAGTGGAAAGACTATAGTGGAAAGACTGTTGTGGACAGAATAAAGTGGAGACTATAGTGGAAAGACTAAAGTGGAAAGAGAATAGTGGAAAGACGAAATTGGAAAGACTGTAGTGGACAGAATAAAGTGGAGACTATAGTGGAAAGACTAAAGTTGAAAGACTAAAGTGGACAGACTAAAGTGGAAAGACTGAAGTGGAAAGATTCAGTTGACAGACTAAAGTGTACACACTGAAGTGGATAGAATAAAGTGGAAAGACTAAAGTGGAAAGACTAAAGTGGATAGACTATAGTGGAAAGACTAAAGTGGACAGACTAAAGTGGAAAAACTAAAGTGGAAAGACTAAAGTGGACAGACTATAGTGGAAAGACTATAGTGGAAAGACTGTAGTGGACAGAATAAAGTGGAGGCTATAGTGGAAAGACTAAAGTGGACAGAGAATATTGGAAAGACTAAAGTGGAAAGACTGTAGTGGACAGAATAAAGTGGAGACTATAGTGGAAAGACTAAAGTGGAAAGACTTAAGTGGACAGAGAATATTGGAAAGACTAAAGTGGAAAGACTGTAGTGGACAGAATAAAGTGGAGACTATAGTGGAAAGACTAAAGTGGAAAGACTAAAGTGGACAGACTATAGTGGAAAGACTATAGTGGACAGAGAATAGTGGAAATACTAAAGTGGACAGACTGTAGTGGAAAGACTAAAGAGGACAGACTAAAGTGGAAAGACTAAAGTGGAAAGACTAAAGTGGAAAAACTAAAGTGGAAAGACTAAAGTGGACAGACTATAGTGGAAAGACTATAGTGGAAAGACTGTAGTGGACAGGATAAAGTGGAGACTATAGTGGAAAGACTAAAGTGGAAAGACTAAAGTGGACAGAGACTATTGGAAAGACTAAAGTGGAAAGACTGTAGTGGACAGAATAAAGGGGAGACTATAGTGGAAAGATTAAAGTGGACAGAGAATAGTGGAAAGACTAAAGTGGACAGACTATAGTGGAAAGACTGAAGTGGATAGACTCAGTGAACAGACTAAAGTGTACACACTGAAGTGGACAGAATAAAGTGAAGACTATAGTGGAAAGACTAAAGTGGAACGACTAAAGTGGACAGACTGTAGTAGACAGAATAAAGTGGAGACTATAGTGGAAAGACTAAAGTGGACAGACTATAGTGGAAAGACTATAGTGGAAAGACTGTTGTAGACAGAATAAAGTGGAGACCATAGTGGAAAGACTAAAGTGGACAGAGAATAGTGGAAAGACTAAAGGGGATAGACTATAGTGGAAAGACTGTAGTGGACAGAATAAAGTGGAGACCATAGTGGAAAGACTAAAGTGGAATGACTAAAGTGGACAGACTATAGCGGAAAGACTGAAGTGGACAGACTAAAGTGGAAAAATTAAAGTGGAAAGACTAAAGTGGACAGACTATAGTGGAAAGACTATAGTGGAAAGACTGTAGTGGACAGAATAAAGTGGAGACTATAGTGGAAAGAATAAAGTGGAAAGACTTAAGGACAGAGAATATTGGAAAGACTAAAGTGGAAAGACTGTAGTGGACAGAATAAAATGGAGACTATAGTGGAAAGACTAAAGTGGAAAGAGAATAGTGGAAAGGCGAAATTGGAAAGACTGTAGTGGACAGAATAAAGTGGAGACTATAGTGGAAAGACTAAGGTGGAAAGACTAAAGTGGACAGACTAAAGTGGAAAGACTGAAGTGGAAAGATTCAGTTGACAGACTAAAGTGTACACACTGAAGTGGACAGAGTAAAGTGGAAAGACTAAAGTGGATAGACTATAGTGGAAAGACTAAAGTGGACAGACTAAAGTGGAAAAACTAAAGTTGAAAGACTAAAGTGGACAGACTTTAGAGGAAAGACTATAGTGGAAAGACTGTAGTGGACAGAATAAAGTGGAGACTATAGTGGAAAGACTAAAGTGGAAAGACTTAAGTGGACAGAGAATATTGGAAAGACTAAAGTGGAAAGACTGTAGTGGACAGAATAAAGTGGAGACTATAGTGGAAAGACTAAAGTGGAAAGACTAAAGTGGAGAGAGAATAGTGGAAAGACTAAAGTGGACAGACTATAGTGGAAAGACTATAGTGGAAAGACTAAAGTGGAAAGACTAAAGTGGAAAGACTATAGTGGAAAGACTGAAGTGGATAGACTCAGTGAACAGACTAAAGTGTACACACTGAAGTGGACAGAATAAAGTGAAGACTATAGCGGAAAGACTAAAGTGGAAAGACTAAAGTGGACAGACTGTAGTAGACAGAATAAAGTGGAGACTATAGTGGAAAGACTAAAGTGGAAAGACTAAAGTGGAAAGACTATAGTGGAAAGACTATAGTGAAAAGACTGTTGTGGACAGAATAAAGTGGAGACCATAGTGGAAAGACTAAAGTGGACAGAGAATAGTGGAAAGACTAAAGTGGATAGACTATAGTGGAAAGACTGTAGTGGACAGAATAAAGTGGAGACTATAGTGGAAAGACTAAAGTGGAAAGACTAAAGTGGACAGACTATAGCGGAAAGCCTGAAGTGGACAGACTAAAGTGGAAAAATTAAAGTGGAAAGACTAAAGTGGACAGACTATAGTGGAAAGACTATAGTGGAAAGACTGTAGTGGAAAGACTGTAGTGGACAGAATAAAGTGGAGACTATAGTGGAAAGAATAAAGTGGAAAGACTTACGTGGACAGAGAATATTGGAAAGACTAAAGTGGAAAGACTGTAGTGGACAGAATAAAGTGGAGACTAGAGTGGAAAGACTAAAGTGGAAAGAGAATAGTGGAAAGACGAAATTGGAAAGACTGTAGTGGACAGAATAAAGTGGAGACTATAGTGGAAAGAATAAAGTGGAAAGACTAAAGTGGACAGACTATAGTGGAAAGACTGAAGTGGAAAGACTCAGTTGACATACTAAAGTGTACACACTGAAGTGGACAGAATAAAGTGGAAAGACTAAAGTGGAAAGACTAAAGTGGACAGAGAATATTGGAAAGACTAAAGTGGAAAGACTGTAGTGGACAGAATAAAGTGGAGACTATAGTGGAAAGACTAAAGTGGAAAGACTTAAGTGGACAGAGAATATTGGAAAGACTAAAGTGGAAAGACTGTAGTGGACAGAATAAAGTGGAGACTATAGTGGAAAGACTAAAGTGGTAAGACTAAAGTGGACAGACTATAGTGGAAAGACTATAGTGGACAGAGAATAGTGGAAATACTAAAGTGGACAGACTGTAGTGGAAAGACTAAAGAGGACAGACTAAAGTGGAAAGACTAAAGTGGAAAGACTAAAGTGGAAAAACTAAAGTGGAAAGAATAAAGTGGACAGACTATAGTGGAAAGACTATAGTGGAAAGACTGTAGTGGACAGGATAAAGTGGAGACTATAGTGGAAAGACTAAAGTGGAAAGACTAAAGTGGACAGAGAATATTGGAAAGACTAAAGTGGAAAGACTGTAGTGGACAGAATAAAGTGGAGACTATAGTGGAAAGACTAAAGTGGAAAGACTAAAGTGGACAGACTAAAGTGGACAGACTATAGTGGAAAGACTATAGTGGAAAGACTGTAGTGGAAAGACTAAAGTGGACAGACTATAGTGGAAAGACTGTAGTGGACAGAATAAAGTGGAGACTATAGTGGAAAGACTAAAGTGGACAGAGAATAGTGGAAAGACTAAAGTGGACAGACTATAGTGTAAAGACTGAAGTGGATAGACTCAGTGAACAGACTAAAGTGTACACACTGAAGTGGACAGAATAAAGTGAAGACTATAGTGGAAAGACTAAAGTGGAAAGACTAAAGTGGAAAGACTAAAGTGGACAGACTGTAGTAGACAGAATAAAGTGGAGACTATAGTGGAAAGACTAAAGTGGAAAGACTAAAGTGGACAGACTATAGTGGAAAGACTATAGTGGAAAGACTGTTGTGGACAGAATAAAGTGGAGACCATAGTGGAAAGACTAAAGTGGACAGAGAATAGTGGAAAGACTAAAGTGGATAGACTATAGTGGAAAGACTGTAGTGGACAGAATAAAGTGGAGACTATAGTGGAAAGACTAAAGTGGAAAGACTAAAGTGGACAGACTATAGCGGAAAGACTGAAGTGGACAGACTAAAGTGGAAAAATTAAAGTGGAAAGACTAAAGTGGACAGACCATAGTGGAAAGACTATAGAGGAAAGACTGTAGTGGACAGAATAAAGTTGAGACTGTAGTGGAAAGAATAAAGTGGAAAGACTTAAGTGGACGAAGAATATTGGAAAGACTATAGTGGAAAGACTGAAGTGGATAGACTCAGTGAACAGACTAAAGTTTACACACTGAAGTGGACAGAATAAAGTGAAGACTATAGTGGAAAGAATAAAGTGGAAAGACTAAAGTGGACAGACTGTAGTAGACAGAATAAAGTGGAGACTATAGTGGAAAGACTAAAGTGGAAAGACTAAAGTGGACAGACTATAGTGGAAAGACTATAGTGGAAAGACTGTTGTGGACAGAATAAAGTGGAGACCATAGTGGAAAGACTAAAGTGGACAGAGAATAGTGGAAAGACTAAAGGGGATAGACTATAGTGGAAAGACTGTAGTGGACAGAATAAAGTGGAGACTATAGAGGAAAGAATAAAGTGGAAAGACTTAAGTGGACAGAGAATATTTGAAAGACTAAAGTGGAAAGACTGTAGTGGACAGAATAAAGTGAAGACTATAGTGGAAAGACTAAAGTGGAAAGACTAAAGTGGACAGACTGTAGTAGACAGAATAAAGTGGAGACTATAGTGGAAAGACTAAAGTGGAAAGACTAAAGTGGACAGACTATAGTGGAAAGACTATAGTGGAAAGACTCTTGTGGACAGAATAAAGTGGAGACCATAGTGGAAAGACTAAAGTGGACAGAGAATAGTGGAAAGACTAAAGGGGATAGACTATAGTGGAAAGACTGTAGTGGACAGAATAAAGTGGAGACCATAGTGGAAAGACTAAAGTGGAATGACTAAAGTGGACAGACTATAGCGGAAAGACTGAAGTGGACAGACTAAAGTGGAAAAATTAAAGTGGAAAGATTAAAGTGGACAGACTATAGTGGAAAGACTATAGTGGAAAGACTGTAGTGGACAGAATAAAGTGGAGACTATAGTGGAAAGAATAAAGTGGAAAGACTTAAGGACAGAGAATATTGGAAAGACTAAAGTGGAAAGACTGTAGTGGACAGAATAAAATGGAGACTATAGTGGAAAGACTAAAGTGGAAAGAGAATAGTGGAAAGACGAAATTGGAAAGACTGTAGTGGACAGAATAAAGTGGAGACTATAGTGGAAAGACTAAAGTGGAAAGACTAAAGTGGAAAGACTAAAGTGGACAGACTAAAGTGGAAAGACTGAAGTGGAAAGATTCAGTTGACAGACTAAAGTGTACACACTGAAGTGGACAGAATAAAGTGGAAAGACTAAAGTGGATAGACTATAGTGGAAAGACTAAAGTGGACAGACTGAAGTGGAAAAACTAAAGTGGAAAGACTAAAGTGGACAGACTATAGAGGAAAGACTATAGTGGAAAGACTGTAGTGGACAGAATAAAGAGGAGACTATAGTGGAAAGACTAAAGTGGAAAGACTTAAGTGGACAGAGAATATTGGAAAGACTAAAGTGGAAAGACTGTAGTGGACAGAATAAAGTGGAGACTATAGTGGAAAGACTAAAGTGGAAAGACTAAAGTGGACAGACTATAGTGGAAAGACTATAGTGGACAGAGAATAGTTGAAATACTAAAGTGGACAGACTGTAGTGGAAAGAATAAAGAGGACAGACTAAAGTGGACAGACTAAAGTGGAAAAACTAAAGTGGAAAGACTAAAGTGGACAGACTATAGTGGAAAGACTATAGTGGAAAGACTTAATTGGACAGAGAATATTTGAAAGACTAAAGTGGAAAAACTGTAGTGGACAGAATAAAGTGGAGACTATAGTGGAAAGACTAAAGTGGAAAGACTAAAGTGGACAGACTATAGTGGAAAGACTATAGTGGACAGAGAATAGTGGAAATACTAAAGTGGACAGACTGTAGTGGAAAGACTAAAGAGGACAGACTAAAGTGGAAAGACTAAAGTGGAAAGACTAAAGTGAAAAGACTGTAGCGGACAGAATAAAGTGGAGACTATGGTGGAAAGACTAAAGTGGAAAGACTAAAGTGGAAAGACTAAAGTGGACAGACTAAAGTGGACAGACTATAGTGGAAAGACTAAAGTGGAAAGACTAAAGTGGACAGACTATAGTGGAAAGACTATAGTGGAAAGACTGTTGTGGACAGAATAAAGTGGAGACCATAGTGGAAAGACTAAAGTGGACAGAGAATAGTGGAAAGACTAAAGGGGATAGACTATAGTGGAAAGACTGTAGTGGAAAGAATAAAGTGGAGAGTATAGTGGAAAGAATAAATTGGAAAGACTTAAGTGGACAGAGAGTATTGGAAAGACTAAAGTGGAAAGACTGTAGTGGACAGAATAAAGTGAAGACTATAGGGGAAAGACTAAAGTGGAATGACTAAAGTGGACAGACTATAGCGGAAAGACTGAAGTGGACAGACTAAAGTGGAAAAATTAAAGTGGAAAGACTAAAGTGGACAGACTATAGTGGAAAGACTATAGTGGAAAGACTGTAGTGGACAGAATAAAGTGGAGACTATAGTGGAAAGAATAAAGTGGAAAGACTTAAGGACAGAGAATATTGGAAAGACTAAAGTGGAAAGACTGTAGTGGACAGAATAAAATAGAGACTATAGTGGAAAGACTAAAGTGGAAAGAGAATAGTGGAAAGACGAAATTGGAAAGACTGTAGTGGACAGAATAAAGTGGAGACTATAGTGGAAAGACTAAAGTGGAAAGACTAAAGTGGAAAGATTCAGTTGACAGACTAAAGTGTACACACTGAAGTGGACAGAATAAAGTGGAAAGACTAAAGTGGATAGACTATAGTGGAAAGACTGTAGTGGACAGAATAGAGTGGAGACTATAGTGGAAAGACTAAAGTGGAAAGACTTAAGTGGACAGAGAATATTGGAAAGACTAAAGTGGAAAGACTGTAGTGGACAGAATAAAGTGGAGACTATAGTGGAAAGACTAAAGTGGAAAGACTAAAGTGGACAGACTATAGTGGAAAGACTATAGTGGACAGAGAATAGTTGAAATACTAAAGTGGACAGACTGTAGTGGAAAGAATAAAGAGGACAGACTAAAGTGGACAGACTAAAGTGGAAAAACTAAAGTGGAAAGACTAAAGCGGACAGACTATAGTGGAAAGACTATAGTGGAAAGACTGTAGTGGACAGAATAAAGTGGAGACTATAGTGGAAAGACTAAAGTGGAAAGACTTAATTGGACAGAGAATATTTGAAAGACTAAAGTGGAAAGACTGTAGTGGACAGAATAAAGTGGAGACTATAGTGGAAAGACTAAAGTGGAAAAACTAAAGTGGACAGACTATAGTGGAAAGACTATAGTGGACAGAGAATAGTGGAAATACTAAAGTGGACAGACTGTAGTGGAAAGACTAAAGAGGAAAGACTAAAGTGGAAAGACTAAAGTGGACAGACTATAGTGGAAAGACTATAGTGGAAAGACTGTTGTGGACAGAATAAAGTGGAGACCATAGTGGAAAGACTAAAGTGGACAGAGAATAGTGGAAAGACTAAAGGGGATAGACTATAGTGGAAAGACTGTAGTTTAAAGAATAAAGTGGAGAGTATAGTGGAAAGAATAAATTGGAAGACTTAAGTGGACAGATAATATTGGAAAGACTAAAGTGGAAAGACTGTAGTGGACAGAATAAAGTGGAGACTATAGTGGAAAGAATAAAGTGGAAAGACTTAAGGACAGAGAATATTGGAAAGACTAAAGTGGAAAGACTGTAGTGGACAGAATAAAATAGAGACTATAGTGGAAAGACTAAGGTGGAAAGAGAATAGTGGAAAGACGAAATTGGAAAGACTGTAGTGGACAGAATAAAGCGGAGACTATAGTGGAAAGACTAAAGTGGAAAGACTAAAGTGGACAGACTAAAGTGGAAAGACTGAAGTGGAAAGAATCAGTTGACAGACTAAAGTGTACACACTGAAGTGGACAGAATAAAGTGGAAAGACTAAAGTGGATAGACTATAGTGGAAAGACTAAAGTGGACAGACTAAAGTGGAAAAACTAAAGTGGAAAGACTAAAGTGGACAGACTATAGAGGAAAGACTATAGTGGAAAGACTGTAGTGGACAGAATAAAGTGGAGACTATAGTGGAAAGACTAAAGTGGAAAGACTTAAGTGGACAGAGAATATTGGAAAGACTAAAGTGGAAAGACTGTAGTGGACAGAATAAAGTGGAGACTATAGTGGAAAGACTAAAGTGGAAAGACTAAAGTGGACAGACTATAGTGGAAAGACTATAGTGGACAGAGAATAGTTGAAATACTAAAGTGGACAGACTGTAGTGGAAAGAATAAAGAGGACAGACTAAAGTGGACAGACTAAAGTGGAAAAACTAAAGTGGAAAGACTAAAGTGGACAGACTATAGTGGAAAGACTATAGTGGAAAGACTTAATTGGACAGAGAATATTTGAAAGACTAAAGTGGAAAAACTGTAGTGGACAGAATAAAGTGGAGACTATAGTGGAAAGACTAAAGTGGAAAGACTAAAGTGGACAGAGAATATTGGAAAGACTAAAGTGGAAAGACTGTAGTGGACAGAATAAAGTGGAGACTAGAGTGGAAAGACTAAAGTGGAAAGAGAATAGTGGAAAGACGAAATTGGAAAGACTGTAGTGGACAGAATAAAGTGGAGACTATAGTGGAAAGACTAAAGTGGAAAGACTAAAGTGGACAGACTATAGTGGAAAGACTGAAGTGGAAAGACTCAGTTGACATACTAAAGTGTACACACTGAAGTGGACAGAATAAAGTGGAAAGACTAAAGTGGAAAGACTAAAGTGGACAGAGAATATTGGAAAGACTAAAGTGGAAAGACTGTAGTGGACAGAATAAAGTGGAGACTATAGTGGAAAGACTAAAGTGGAAAGACTTAAGTGGACAGAGAATATTGGAAAGACTAAAGTGGAAAGACTGTAGTGGACAGAATAAAGTGGAGACTATAGTGGAAAGACTAAAGTGGTAAGACTAAAGTGGACAGACTATAGTGGAAAGACTATAGTGGACAGAGAATAGTGGAAATACTAAAGTGGACAGACTGTAGTGGAAAGACTAAAGAGGACAGACTAAAGTGGAAAGACTAAAGTGGAAAGACTAAAGTGGAAAAACTAAAGTGGAAAGAATAAAGTGGACAGACTATAGTGGAAAGACTGTAGTGGACAGAATAAAGTGGAAATACTAAAGTGGACAGACTGTAGTGGAAAGACTGTAGTGGACAGAATAAAGTGGAGACTATAGTGGAAAGACTAAAGTGGACAGAGAATAGTGGAAAGACTAAAGTGGACAGACTATAGTGGAAAGACTGTAGTGGAAAGACTAAAGTGGACAGACTATAGTGGAAAGACTGTAGTGGACAGAATAAAGTGGAGACTATAGTGGAAAGACTAAAGTGGAAAGACTAAAGTGGACAGACTATAGTGGAAAGACTAAAGTGGAAAGACTAAAGTGGACAGACTATAGTGGAAAGACTATAGTGGACAGAGAATAGTGGAAATACTAAAGTGGACAGACTGTAGTGGAAAGACTGTAGTGGACAGAACAAAGTGGAGACTATAGTGGAAAGACTACAGTGGACAGACTATAGTGGAAAGACTGTAGTGGAAAGACTAAAGTGGACAGACTATAGTGGAAAGACTGTAGTGGACAGAATAAAGTGGAGACTATAGTGGAAAGACTAAAGTGGACAGAGAATAGTGGAAAGACTAAAGTGGACAGACTATAGTGGAAAGACTGAAGTGGATAGACTCAGTGAACAGACTAAAGTGTACACACTGAAGTGGACAGAATAAAGTGAAGACTACAGTGGAAAGACTAAAGTGGAAAGACTAAAGTGGACAGACTGTAGTAGACAGAATAAAGTGGAGACTATAGTGGAAAGACTAAAGTGGAAAGACTTAATTGGACAGAGAATATTTGAAAGACTAAAGTGGAAAGACTGTAGTGGACAGAATAAAGTGGAGACTATAGTGGAAAGACTAAAGTGGAAAAACTAAAGTGGACAGACTATAGTGGAAAGACTATAGTGGACAGAGAATAGTGGAAATACTAAAGTGGACAGACTGTAGTGGAAAGACTAAAGAGGAAAGACTAAAGTGGAAAGACTAAAGTGGAAAGACTAAAGTGAAAAGACTGTAGCGGACAGAATAAAGTGGAGACTATGGTGGAAAGATTAAAGTGGAAAGACTAAAGTGGAAAGACTAAAGTGGACAGACTAAAGTGGACAGACTATAGTGGAAAGACTAAAGTGGAAAGACTAAAGTGGACAGACTATAGTGGAAAGACTATAGTGGAAAGACTGTTGTGGACAGAATAAAGTGGAGACCATAGTGGAAAGACTAAAGTGGACAGAGAATAGTGGAAAGACTAAAGGGGATAGACTATAGTGGAAAGACTGTAGTTTAAAGAATAAAGTGGAGAGTATAGTGGAAAGAATAAATTGGAAAGACTTAAGTGGACAGATGATATTGGAAAGACTAAAGTGGAAAGACTGTAGTGGACAGAATAAAGTGGAGACTATAGTGGAAAGAATAAAGTGGAAAGACTTAAGGACAGAGAATATTGGAAAGACTAAAGTGGAAAGACTGTAGTGGACAGAATAAAATAGAGACTATAGTGGAAAGACTAAAGTGGAAAGAGAATAGTGGAAAGACGAAATTGGAAAGACTGTAGTGGACAGAATAAAGCGGAGACTATAGTGGAAAGACTAAAGTGGAAAGACTAAAGTGGACAGACTAAAGTGGAAAGACTGAAGTGGAGAGATTCAGTTGACAGACTAAAGTGTACACACTGAAGTGGACAGAATAAAGTGGAAAGACTAAAGTGGATAGACTATAGTGGAAAGACTAAAGTGGACAGACTAAAGTGGAAAAACTAAAGTGGAAAGACTAAAGTGGACAGACTATAGAGGAAAGACTATAGTGGAAAGACTGTAGTGGACAGAATAAAGTGGAGACTATAGTGGAAAGACTAAATTGGAAAGACTTAAGTGGACAGAGAATATTGGAAAGACTAAAGTGGAAAGACTGTAGTGGACAGAATAAAGTGGAGACTATAGTGGAAAGACTAAAGTGGAAAGACTAAAGTGGACAGACTATAGTGGAAAGACTATAGTGGACAGAGAATAGTTGAAATACTAAAGTGGACAGACTGTAGTGGAAAGAATAAAGAGGACAGACTAAAGTGGACAGACTAAAGTGGAAAAACTAAAGTGGAAAGACTAAAGTGGACAGACTATAGTGGAAAGACTATAGTGGAAAGACTTAATTGGACAGAGAATATTTGAAAGACTAAAGTGGAAAAACTGTAGTGGACAGAATAAAGTGGAGACTATAGTGGAAAGACTAAAGTGGAAAGACTAAAGTGGAAAGACTGTAGTGGACAAAATAAAGTGGAGACTATAGTGGAAAGACTAAAGTGGTAAGACTAAAGTGGACAGACTATAGTGGAAAGACTATAGTGGAAAGACTAAATTGGACAGACTATAGTGGAAAGACTATAGTGGAAAGACTTAATTGGACAGAGAATATTTGAAAGACTAAAGTGGAAAAACTGTAGTGGACAGAATAAAGTGGAGACTATAGTGGAAAGACTAAAGTGGAAAGACTTAATTGGACAGAGAATATTTGAAAGACTAAAGTGGAAAAACTGTAGTGGACAGAATAAAGTGGAGACTATAGTGGAAAGACTAAAGTGGAAAGACTAAAGTGGACAGAGAATATTGGAAAGACTAAAGTGGAAAGACTGTAGTGGACAGAATAAAGTGGAGACTAGAGTGGAAAGACTAAAGTGGAAAGAGAATAGTGGAAAGACGAAATTGGAAAGACTGTAGTGGACAGAATAAAGTGGAGACTATAGTGGAAAGACTAAAGTGGAAAGACTAAAGTGGACAGACTATAGTGGAAAGACTGAAGTGGAAAGACTCAGTTGACATACTAAAGTGTACACACTGAAGTGGACAGAATAAAGTGGAAAGACTAAAGTGGAAAGACTAAAGTGGACAGAGAATATTGGAAAGACTAAAGTGGAAAGACTGTAGTGGACAGAATAAAGTGGAGACTATAGTGGAAAGACTAAAGTGGAAAGACTTAAGTGGACAGAGAATATTGGAAAGACTAAAGTGGAAAGACTGTAGTGGACAGAATAAAGTGGAGACTATAGTGGAAAGACTAAAGTGGTAAGACTAAAGTGGACAGACTATAGTGGAAAGACTATAGTGGACAGAGAATAGTGGAAATACTAAAGTGGACAGACTGTAGTGGAAAGAATAAAGAGGACAGACTAAAGTGGAAAGACTAAAGTGGAAAGACTAAAGTGGAAAAACTAAAGTGGAAAGAATAAAGTGGACAGACTATAGTGGAAAGACTATAGTGGAAAGACTGTAGTGGACAGGATAAAGTGGAGACTATAGTGGAAAGACTAAAGTGGAAAGACTATAGTGGAAAGACTGTAGTGGAAAGACTAAAGTGGACAGACTATAGTGGAAAGACTGTAGTGGACAGAATAAAGTGGAAATACTAAAGTGGACAGACTGTAGTGGAAAGACTGTAGTGGACAGAATAAAGTGGAGACTATAGTGGAAAGACTAAAGTGGACAGAGAATAGTGGAAAGTCTAAAGTGGACAGACTATAGTGGAAAGACTGTAGTGGAAAGACTAAAGTGGACAGACTATAGTGGAAAGACTGTAGTGGACAGAATAAAGTGGAGACTATAGTGGAAAGACTAAAGTGGAAAGACTAAAGTGGACAGACTATAGTGGAAAGACTAAAGTGGAAAGACTAAAGTGGACAGACTATAGTGGAAAGACTATAGTGGACAGAGAATAGTGGAAATACTAAAGTGGACAGACTGTAGTGGAAAGACTGTAGTGGACAGAATAAAGTGGAGACTATAGTGGAAAGACTACAGTGGACAGACTATAGTGGAAAGACTGTAGTGGAAAGACTAAAGTGGACAGACTATAGTGGAAAGACTGTAGTGGACAGAATAAAGTGGAGACTATAGTGGAAAGACTAAAGTGGACAGAGAATAGTGGAAAGACTAAAGTGGACAGACTATAGTGGAAAGACTGAAGTGGATAGACTCAGTGAACAGACTAAAGTGTACACACTGAAGTGGACAGACTAAAGTGAAGACTACAGTGGAAAGACTAAAGTGGAAAGACTAAAGTGGACAGACTGTAGTAGACAGAATAAAGTGGAGACTATAGTGGAAAGACTAAAGTGGAAAGACTAAAGTGGACAGACTATAGTGGAAAGACTATAGTGGAAAGACTGTTGTGGACAGAATAAAGTGGAGACCATAGTGGAAAGACTAAAGTGGACAGAGAATAGTGGAAAGACTAAAGGGGATAGACTATAGTGGAAAGACTGTAGTGGACAGAATAAAGTGGAGACCATAGTGGAAAGACTAAAGTGGAATGACTAAAGTGGACAGACTATAGCGGAAAGACTGAAGTGGACAGACTAAAGTGGAAAAATTAAAGTGGAAAGACTAAAGTGGACAGACTATAGTGGAAAGACTATAGTGGAAAGACTGTAGTGGACACAATAAAGTGGAGACTATAGTGGAAAGAATAAAGTGGAAAGACTTAAGGACAGAGAATATTGGAAAGACTAAAGTGGAAAGACTGTAGTGGACAGAATAAAATAGAGACTATAGTGGAAAGACTAAAGTGGAAAGAGAATAGTGGAAAGACGAAATTGGAAAGACTGTAGTGGACAGAATAAAGTGGAGACTATAGTGGAAAGACTAAAGTGGAAAGACTAAAGTGGACAGACTGAAGTGGAAAGACTGAAGTGGAAAGATTCAGTTGACAGACTAAAGTGTACACACTGAAGTGGACAGAATAAAGTGGAAAGACTAAAGTGGATAGACTATAGTGGAAAGACTAAAGTGGACAGACTAAAGTGGAAAAACTAAAGTGGAAAGACTAAAGTGGACAGACTATAGAGGAAAGACTATAGTGGAAAGACTGTAGTGGACAGAATAAAGTGGAGACTATAGTGGAAAGACTAAAGTGGAAAGACTTAAGTGGACAGAGAATACTGGAAAGACTAAAGTGGAAAGACTGTAGTGGACAGAATAAAGTGGAGACTATAGTGGAAAGAATAAAGTGGAAAGACTAAAGTGGACAGACTATAGTGGAAAGACTATAGTGGACAGAGAATAGTTGAAATACTAAAGTGGACAGACTGTAGTGGAAAGAATAAAGAGGACAGACTAAAGTGGACAGACTAAAGTGGAAAAACTAAAGTGGAAAGACTAAAGTGGACAGACTATAGTGGAAAGACTATAGTGGAAAGACTTAATTGGACAGAGAATATTTGAAAGACTAAAGTGGAAAAACTGTAGTGGACAGAATAAAGTGGAGACTATAGTGGAAAGACTAAAGTGGAAAGACTAAAGTGGACAGACTATAGTGGAAAGACTATAGTGGACAGAGAATAGTGGAAATACTAAAGTGGACAGACTGTAGTGGAAAGACTAAAGAGGACAGACTAAAGTGGAAAAACTAAAGTGGAAAGACTAAAGTGAAAAGACTGTAGCGGACAGAATAAAGTGGAGACTATGGTGGAAAGACTAAAGTGGAAAGACTAAAGTGGAAAGACTATAGCGGAAAGACTGAAGTGGACAGACTAAAGTGGAAAAATTAAAGTGGAAAGACTAAAGTGGACAGACTATAGTGGAAAGACTATAGTGGAAAGACTGTAGTGGACAGAATAAAGTGGAGACTATAGTGGAAAGAATAAAGTGGAAAGACTTAAGGACAGAGAATATTTGAAAGACTAAAGTGGAAAGACTGTAGTGGACAGAATAAAATAGAGACTATAGTGGAAAGACTAAAGTGGAAAGAGAATAGTGGAAAGACGAAATTGGAAAGACTGTAGTGGACAGAATAAAGTGGAGACTATAGTGGAAAGACTAAAGTGGAAAGACTAAAGTGGACAGACTAAAGTGGAAAGACTGAAGTGGAAAGATTTAGTTGACAGACTAAAGTGTACACACTGAAGTGGACAGAATAAAGTGGAGACTATAGTGGAAAGACTAAAGTGGAAAGACTAAAGTGGAAAGATTCAGTTGACAGACTAAAGTGTACACACTGAAGTGGACAGAATAAAGTGGAAAGACTAAAGTGGATAGACTATAGTGGAAAGACTAAAGTGGACAGACTAAAGTGGAAAAACTAAAGTGGAAAGACTAAAGTGGACAGACTATAGAGGAAAGACTATAGTGGAAAGACTGTAGTGGACAGAATAAAGTGGAGACTATAGTGGAAAGACTAAAGTGGAAAGACTTAAGTGGACAGAGAATATTGGAAAGACTAAAGTGGAAAGACTGTGGTGGACAGAATAAAGTGGAGACTATAGTGGAAAGACTAAAGTGGAAAGACTAAAGTGGACAGACTATAGTGGAAAGACTAAAGTGGACAGAGAATAGTTGAAATACTAAAGTGGACAGACTGTAGTGGAAAGAATAAAGAGGACAGACTAAAGTGGACAGACTAAAGTGGAAAAACTAAAGTGGAAAGACTAAAGTGGACAGACTATAGTGGAAAGACTATAGTGGAAAGACTGTAGTGGACAGAATAAAGTGGAGACTATAGTGGAAAGACTAAAGTGGAAAGACTTAATTGGACAGAGAATATTTGAAAGACTAAAGTGGAAAGACTGTAGTGGACAGAATAAAGTGGAGACTATAGTGGAAAGACTAAAGTGGAAAAACTAAAGTGGACAGACTATAGTGGAAAGACTATAGTGGACAGAGAAGAGTGGAAATACTAAAGTGGACAGACTGTAGTGGAAAGACTAAAGAGGACAGACTAAAGTGGAAAGACTAAAGTGGAAAGACTAAAGTGAAAAGACTGTAGCGGACAGAATAAAGTGGAGACTATGGTGGAAAGATTAAAGTGGAAAGACTAAAGTGGAAAGACTAAAGTGGACAGACTAAAGTGGACAGACTATAGTGGAAAGACTAAAGTGGAAAGACTAAAGTGGACAGACTATAGTGGAAAGACTATAGTGGAAAGACTGTTGTGGACAGAATAAAGTGGAGACCATAGTGGAAAGACTAAAGTGGACAGAGAATAGTGGAAAGACTAAAGGGGATAGACTATAGTGGAAAGACTGTAGTGGAAAGAATAAAGTGGAGAGTATAGTGGAAAGAATAAATTGGAAAGACTTAAGTGGACAGAGAATATTGGAAAGACTAAAGTGGAAAGACTGTAGTGGACAGAATAAAGTGAAGACTATAGGGGAAAGACTAAAGTGGAAAGACTAAAGTGGACAGACTGTAGTAGACAGAATAAAGTGGAGACTATAGTGGAAAGACTAAAGTGGAAAGACTAAAGTGGACAGTCTATAGTGGAAAGACTATAGTGGAAAGACTGTTGTGGACAGAATAAAGTGGAGACCATAGTGGAAAGACTAAAGTGGACAGAGAATAGTGGAAAGACTAAAGTGGAAAGACTGCAGTGGACAGAATAAAGTGAAGACTATAGGGGAAAGACTAAAGTGGAAAGACTAAAGTGGACAGACTGTAGTAGACAGAATAAAGTGGAGACTATAGTGGAAAGACTAAAGTGGAAAGACTAAAGTGGACAGACTATAGTGGAAAGACTATAGTGGAAAGACTGTTGTGGACAGAATAAAGTGGAGACTATAGTGGAAAGACTTAAGTGGACAGAGAATATTGGAAAGACTAATAAAGTGAATAAAGGACAGAATAAAGTGGAGACTATAGTGGAAAGACTAAAGTGGAAAGACTTAATTGGACAGAGAATATTTGAAAGACTAAAGTGGAAAGACTGTAGTGGACAGAATAAAGTGGAGACTATAGTGGAAAGACTAAAGTGGAAAAACTAAAGTGGACAGACTATAGTGGAAAGACTATAGTGGACAGAGAAGAGTGGAAATACTAAAGTGGACAGACTGTAGTGGAAAGACTAAAGAGAACAGACTAAAGTGGAAAGACTAAAGTGGAAAGACTAAAGTGAAAAGACTGTAGCGGAAAGAATAAAGTGGAGACTATGGTGGAAAGATTAAAGTGGAAAGACTAAAGTGGAAAGACTAAAGTGGACAGACTAAAGTGGACAGACTATAGTGGAAAGACTAATGTGGAAAGACTAAAGTGGACAGACTATAGTGGAAAGACTATAGTGGAAAGACTGTTGTGGACAGAATAAAGTGGAGACCATAGTGGAAAGACTAAAGTGGACAGAGAATAGTGGAAAGACTAAAGGGGATAGACTATAGTGGAAAGACTGTAGTGGAAAGAATAAAGTGGAGAGTATAGTGGAAAGAATAAATTGGAAAGACTTAAGTGGACAGAGAATATTGGAAAGACTAAAGTGGAAAGACTGTAGTGGACAGAATAAAGTGAAGACTATAGGGGAAAGACTAAAGTGGAAAGACTAAAGTGGACAGACTGTAGTAGACAGAATAAAGTGGAGACTATAGTGGAAAGACTAAAGTGGAAAGACTAAAGTGGACAGTCTATAGTGGAAAGACTATAGTGGAAAGACTGTTGTGGACAGAATAAAGTGGAGACCATAGTGGAAAGACTAAAGTGGACAGAGAATAGGGGAAAGACTAAAGTGGAAAGACTGCAGTGGACAGAATAAAGTGAAGACTATAGGGGAAAGACTAAAGTGGAAAGACTAAAGTGGACAGACTGTAGTAGACAGAATAAAGTGGAGACTATAGTGGAAAGACTAAAGTGGAAAGACTAAAGTGGACAGACTATAGTGGAAAGACTATAGTGGAAAGACTGTAGTGGACAGAATAAAGTGGAGACTATAGTGGAAAGACTTAAGTGGACAGAGAATATTGGAAAGACTAAAGTGGAAAGACTGTAATGGACAGAATAAAGTGGGACTATAGTGGAAAGACTAAAGTGGAAAGACTAAAGTGGACAGACTATAGTGGAAAGACTATAGTGGAAAGACTGTAGTGGACAGGATAAAGTAGAGACTATAGTGGAAAGACTAAAGTGGAAATACTAAAGTGGACAGAGAATATTGGAAAGACTAAAGTGAAAAGACTGTAGTGGACAGAATAAAGTGGAGACTATAGTGGAAAGAATAAAGTGGACAGACTATAGCGGAAAGACTGAAGTGGACAGACTAAAGCGGAGACTATAGTGGAAAGAATAAAGTGGAAAGACTTAACTGGACAGAGAATATTGGAAAGACTAAAGTGGAAAGACTGTAGTGGACAGAATAAAGTGGAGACTATAGTGGAAAGACTAAAGTGGAAAGAGAATAGTGGAAAGACGAAATTGGAAAGACTGTAGTGGACAGAATAAAGTGGAGACTATAGTGGAAAGACTAAAGTGGAAAGACTAAAGTGGACAGACTATAGTGGAAAGACTGAAGTGGAAAGACTCAGTTGACAGACTAAAGTGTACACACTGAAGTGGACAGAATAATGTGGAAAGACTAAAGTGGAAAGACTAAAGTGGATATACTATAGTGGAAAGACTAAAGTGGACAGACTAAAGTGGAAAAACTAAAGTGGAAAGACTAAAGTGGACAGACTATAGTGGAAAGACTATAGTGGAAAGACTGTAGTGGACAGAATAAAGTGGAGACTATAGTGGAAAGACTAAAGTGGAAAGACTGTAGTGGACAGAGAATATTGGAAAGACTAAAGTGGAAAGACTGTAGTGGACAGAATAAAGTGGAGACTATAGTGGAAAGACTAAAGTGGAAAGACTAAAGTGGAAAGACTGTAGTGGAAAGACTAAAGAGGACAGACTAAAGTGGAAAGACTAAAGTGGAAAGACTAAAGTGGAAAAACTAAAGTGGAAAGACTACAGTGGACAGACTATAGTGGTAAGACTATAGTGGAAAGACTGTAGTGGACAGGATAAAGTGGAGACTATAGTGGAAAGACTAAAGTGGAAAGACTAAAGTGGACAGAGCATATTGGAAAGACTAAAGTGGAAAGACTGTAGTGGACAGAATAAAGTGGAGACTATAGTGGAAAGACTAAAGTGGAAAGACTAAAGTGGACCGACTAAAGTGGACAGACTATAGTGGAAAGACTATAGTGGAAAGACTGTAGTGGAAAGACTAAAGTGGACAGACTATAGTGGAAAGACTGTAGTGGACAGAATAAAGTGGAGACTATAGTGGAAAGACTAAAGTGGACAGAGAATAGTGGAAAGACTAAAGTGGACAGACTATAGTGGAAAGACTATAGTGGAAAGACTAAAGTGGAAAGACTAAAGTGGAAAGACTATAGTGGAAAGACTGAAGTGGATAGACTCAGTGAACAGACTAAAGTGTAAAGTGTATAGTGGAAAGACTAAAGTGGAAAGACTAAAGTGGACAGACTGTAGTAGACAGAATAAAGTGGAGACTATAGTGGAAAGACTAAAGTGGAGACCATAGTGGAAAGACTAAAGTGGACAGATAATAGTGGAAAGACTAAAGTGGATAGACTATAGTGGAAAGACTGTAGTGGACAGAATAAAGTGGAGACTATAGTGGACAGACTATAGCGGAAAGACTGAAGTGGACAGACTAAAGTGGAAAAATTAAAATGGAAAGACTAAAGTGGACAGACTATAGTGGAAAGACTGTAGTGGACAGAATAAAGTGGAGACTATAGTGGAAAGAATAAAGTGGAAAGACTTAAGTGGACAGAGAATATTGGAAAGACTATAGTGGAAAGACTGAAGTGGATAGACTCAGTGAACAGACTAAAGTGTACACACTGAAGAGGACAGAATAAAGTGAAGACTATAGTGGAAAGACTAAAGTGGAAAGACTAAAGTGGACAGACTGTAGTAGACAGAATAAAGTGGAGACTATAGTGGAAAGACTAAAGTGGAAAGACTAAAGTGGACAGACTATAGTGGAAAGACTGTTGTGGACAGAATAAAGTGGAGACCATAGTGGAAAGACTAAAGTGGACAGATAATAGTGGAAAGACTAAAGTGGATAGACTATAGTGGAAAGACTGTAGTGGACAGAATAAAGTGGAGACTATAGTGGAAAGACTAAAGTGGAAAGACTAAAGTGGACAGACTATAGCGGAAAGACTGAAGTGGACAGACTTAAGTGGAAAAATTAAAATGGAAAGACTAAAGTGGACAGACTATAGTGGAAAGACTGTAGTGGACAGAATAAAGTGGAGACTATAGTGGAAAGAATAAAGTGGAAAGACTTAAGTGGACAGAGAATATTGGAAAGACTATAGTGGAAAGACTGAAGTGGATAGACTCAGTGAACAGACTAAAGTGTACACACTGAAGAGGACAGAAAAAAAGTGAAGACTATAGTGGAAAGACTAAAGTGGAAAGAATAAAGTGGACAGACTGTAGTAGACAGAATAAAGTGGAGACTATAGTGGAAAGACTAAAGTGGAAAGACTAAAGTGGACAGACTATAGTGGAAAGACTATAGTGGAAAGACTGTTGTGGACAGAATAAAGTGGAGACCATAGTGGAAAGACTAAAGTGGACAGAGAATAGTGGAAAGACTAAAGTGGATAGACTATAGTGGAAAGACTGTAGTGGACAGAATAAAGTGGAGACTATAGTGGAAAGACTAAAGTGGAAAGACTAAAGTGGACAGACTATAGCGGAAAGACTGAAGTGGACAGACTAAAGTGGAAAAATTAAAGTGGAAAGACTAAAGTGGACAGACTATAGTGGAAAGACTATAGTGGAAAGACTGTAGTGGACAGAATAAAGTGGAGACTATAGTGGAAAGAATAAAGTGGAAAGACTTAAGTGGACAGAGAATATTGGAAAGACTAAAGTGGAAAGACTGTAGTGGACAGAATAAAGTGGAGACTACAGTGGAAAGACTAAAGTGGAAAGACTAAAGTGGACAGACTATAGTGGAAAGACTGAAGTGGAAAGACTCAGTTGACAGAATAAAGTGGAGACTATAGTGGAAAGACTAAAGTGGAAAGACTAAAGTGGACAGACTATAGTGGAAAGACTATAGTGGACAGAGAATAGTGGAAATACTAAAGTGGACAGACTGTAGTGGAAAGACTAAAGAGGACAGACTAAAGTGGAAATACTAAAGTGGAAAGACTAAAGTGGAAAAACTAAAGTGGAAAGACTAAAGTGGACAGACTATAGTGGAAAGACTATTGTGGAAAGACTGTAGTGGACAGGATAAAGTGGAGACTATAGTGGAGAGACTAAAGTGGAAAGACTAAAGTGGACGGAGAATATTGGAGAGACCAAAGTGAAAAGACTGTAGTGGACAGAATAAAGTGGAGACTATAGTGGAAAGACTAAAGTGGAAAGACTAAAGTGAACAGACTATAGTGGGAAGACTGTAATGGACAGAATAAAGTGGAGACTATAGTGGAAAGACTAAAGTGGACAGAGAATAGTGGAAAGACTAAAGTGGACAGACTATAGTGGAAAGACTATAGTGGAAAGACTAAAGTGGAAAGACTAAAGTGGAAAGACTATAGTGGAAAGACTGAAGTGGATAGACTCAGTGAACAGACTAAAGTGTACACACTGAAGTGGACAGAATAAAGTGAAGACTATAGTGGAAAGACTAAAGTGGACAGACTGTAGTAGACAGAATAAAGTGGAGACAATAGTGGAAAGACTAAAGTGGAAAGACTAAAGTGGAAAGACTATAGTGGAAAGACTATAGTGGAAAAACTGTTGTGGACAGAATAAAGTGGAGACCATAGTGGAAAGACTAAAGTGGACAGAGAATAGTGGAAAGACTAAAGTGGATAGACGATAGTGGAAAGACTGTAGTGGACAGAATAAAGTGGAGACTATATTGGAAAGACTAAAGTGGAAAGACTAAAGTGGACAGACTATAGCGGAAAGACTGAAGTGGACAGACTTAAGTGGAAAAATTAAAGTGGAAAGACTAAAGTGGACAGACTATAGTGGAAAGACTATAGTGGAAAGACTGTGGTGGACAGAATAAAGTGGAGACTATAGTGGAAAGAATAAAGTGGAAAGACTTAAGTGGACAGAGAATATTGGAAAGACTAAAGTGGAAAGACTGTAGTGGAAAGAATAAAGTGGAGACTATAGTGGAAAGACTAAAGTGGAAAGAGAATAGTGGAAAGACTTAAGGACAGAGAATATTGGAAAGACTAAAGTGGAAAGACTGTAGTGGACAGAATAAAATAGAGACTATAGTGGAAAGACTAAAGTGGAAAGAGAATAGTGGAAAGACGAAATTGGAAAGACTGTAGTGGACAGAATAAAGTGGAGACTATAGTGGAAAGACTAAAGTGGAAAGACTAAAGTGGACAGACTAAAGTGGAAAGACTGAAGTGGAAAGATTCAGTTGACAGACTAAAGTGTACACACTGAAGTGGACAGAATAAAGTGGAGACTATAGTGGAAAGACTAAAGTGGAAAGACTAAAGTGGAAAGATTCAGTTGACAGACTAAAGTGTACACACTGAAGTGGACAGAATAAAGTGGAAAGACTAAAGTGGATAGACTATACTGGAAAGACTAAAGTGGACAGACTAAAGTGGAAAAACTAAAGTGGAAAGACTAAAGTGGACAGACTATAGAGGAAAGACTATAGTGGAAAGACTGTAGTGGACAGAATAAAGTGGAGACTATAGTGGAAAGACTAAAGTGGAAAGACTTAAGTGGACAGAGAATATTGGAAAGACTAAAGTGGAAAGACTGTAGTGGACAGAATAAAGTGGAGACTATAGTGGAAAGACTAAAGTGGAAAGACTAAAGTGGACAGACTATAGTGGAAAGACTATAGTGGACAGAGAATAGTTGAAATACTAAAGTGGACAGACTGTAGTGGAAAGAATAAAGAGGACAGACTAAAGTGGACAGACTAAAGTGGAAAAACTAAAGTGGAAAGACTAAAGTGGACAGACTATAGTGGAAAGACTATAGTGGAAAGACTGTAGTGGACAGAATAAAGTGGAGACTATAGTGGAAAGACTAAAGTGGAAAGACTTACTTGGACAGAGAATATTTGAAAGACTAAAGTGGAAAGACTGTAGTGGACAGAATAAAGTGGAGACTATAGTGGAAAGACTAAAGTGGAAAAACCAAAGTGGACAGACTATAGTGGAAAGACTATAGTGGACAGAGAAGAGTGGAAATACTAAAGTGGACAGACTGTAGTGGAAAGACTAAAGAGGACAGACTAAAGTGGAAAGACTAAAGTGGAAAGACTAAAGTGAAAAGACTGTAGCGGACAGAATAAAGTGGAGACTATGGTGGAAAGATTAAAGTGGAAAGACTAAAGTGGAAAGACTAAAGTGGACAGACTAAAGTGGACAGACTATAGTGGAAAGACTAAAGTGGAAAGACTAAAGTGGACAGACTATAGTGGAAAGACTATAGTGGAAAGACTGTTGTGGACAGAATAAAGTGGAGACCATAGTGGAAAGACTAAAGTGGACAGAGAATAGTGGAAAGACTAAAGGGGATAGACTATAGTGGAAAGACTGTAGTGGAAAGAATAAAGTGGAGAGTATAGTGGAAAGAATAAATTGGAAAGACTTAAGTGGACAGAGAATATTGGAAAGACTAAAGTGGAAAGACTGTAGTGGACAGAATAAAGTGAAGACTATAGGGGAAAGACTAAAGTGGAAAGACTAAAGTGGACAGACTGTAGTAGACAGAATAAAGTGGAGACTATAGTGGAAAGACTAAAGTGGAAAGACTAAAGTGGACAGTCTATAGTGGAAAGACTATAGTGGAAAGACTGTTGTGGACAGAATAAAGTGGAGACCATAGTGGAAAGACTAAAGTGGACAGAGAATAGTGGAAAGACTAAAGTGGAAAGACTGCAGTGGACAGAATAAAGTGAAGACTATAGGGGAAAGACTAAAGTGGAAAGACTAAAGTGGACAGACTGTAGTAGACAGAATAAAGTGGAGACTATAGTGGAAAGACTAAAGTGGAAAGACTAAAGTGGACAGACTATAGTGGAAAGACTATAGTGGAAAGACTGTTGTGGACAGAATAAAGTGGAGACAATAGTGGAAAGACTAAAGTGGAAAGAGAATAGTGGAAAGACGAAATTGGAAAGACTGTAGTGGACAGAATAAAGTGGAGACTATAGTGGAAAGACTAAAGTGGAAAGACTAAAGTGGAGAGACTAAAGTGGAAAGACTGAAGTGGAAAGATTCAGTTGACAGACTAAAGTGTACACACTGAAGTGGATAGAATAAAGTGGATAGACTATAGTGGAAAGACTAAAGTGGACAGACTAAAGTGGAAAAACTAAAGTGGAAAGACTAAAGTGGACAGACTATAGTGGAAAGACTATAGTGGAAAGACTGTAGTGGACAGAATAAAGTGGAGACTATAGTGGAAAGACTTAAGTGGACAGAGAATATTGGAAAGACTAAAGTGGAAAGACTGTAATGGACAGAATAAAGTGGAGACTATAGTGGAAAGACTAAAGTGGAAAGACTAAAGTGGACAGACTATAGTGGAAAGACTATAGTGGAAAGACTGTAGTGGACAGGATAAAGTAGAGACTATAGTGGAAAGACTAAAGTGGAAATACTAAAGTGGACAGAGAATATTGGAAAGACTAAAGTGAAAAGACTGTAGTGGACAGAATAAAGTGGAGACTATAGTGGAAAGACTAAAGTGGAAAGACTAAAGTGGACAGACTAAAGTGGACAGACTATAGTGGAAAGACTATAGTGGAAAGACTGTAGTGGAAAGACTAAAGTGGACAGCCTATAGTGGAAAGACTGTAGTGGACAGAAGAAAGTGGAGACTATAGTGGAAAGAATAAAGTGGACAGACTATAGCGGAAAGACTGAAGTGGACAGACTAAAGTGGAGACTATAGTGGAAAGAATAAAGTGGAAAGACTTAACTGGACAGAGAATATTGGAAAGACTAAAGTGGAAAGACTGTAGTGGACAGAATAAAGTGGAGACTATAGTGGAAAGACTAAAGTGGAAAGAGAATAGTGGAAAGACGAAATTGGAAAGACTGTAGTGGACAGAATAAAGTGGAGACTATAGTGGAAAGACTAAAGTGGAAAGACTAAAGTGGACAGACTATAGTGGAAAGACTGAAGTGGAAAGACTCAGTTGACAGACTAAAGTGTACACACTGAAGTGGACAGAATAATGTGGAAAGACTAAAGTGGAAAGACTAAAGTGGATATACTATAGTGGAAAGACTAAAGTGGACAGACTAAAGTGGAAAAACTAAAGTGGAAAGACTAAAGTGGACAGACTATAGTGGAAAGACTATAGTGGAAAGACTGTAGTGGACAGAATAAAGTGGAGACTATAGTGGAAAGACTAAAGTGGAAAGACTGTAGTGGACAGAGAATATTGGAAAGACTAAAGTGGAAAGACTGTAGTGGACAGAATAAAGTGGAGACTATAGTGGAAAGACTAAAGTGGAAAGACTAAAGTGGAAAGACTGTAGTGGAAAGACTAAAGAGGACAGACTAAAGTGGAAAGACTAAAGTGGAAAGACTAAAGTGGAAAAACTAAAGTGGAAAGACTACAGTGGACAGACTATAGTGGTAAGACTATAGTGGAAATACTGTAGTGGACAGGATAAAGTGGAGACTATAGTGGAAAGACTAAAGTGGAAAGACTAAAGTGGACACAGCATATTGGAAAGACTAAAGTGGAAAGACTGTAGTGGACAGAATAAAGTGGAGACTAAGTGGACAGACTATAGTGGAAAGACTATAGTGGAAAGACTGTAGTGGAAAGACTAAAGTGGACAGACTATAGTGGAAAGACTGTAGTGGACAGAATAAAGTGGAGACTATAGTGGAAAGACTAAAGTGGACAGAGAATAGTGGAAAGACTAAAGTGGACAGACTATAGTGGAAAGACTATAGTGGAAAGACTAAAGTGGAAAGACTAAAGTGGAAAGACTATAGTGGAAAGACTGAAGTGGATAGACTCAGTGAACAGACTAAAGTGTAAAGTGTATAGTGGAAAGACTAAAGTGGAAAGACTAAAGTGGACAGACTGTAGTAGACAGAATAAAGTGGAGACTATAGTGGAAAGACTAAAGTGGAAAGACTAAAGTGAACAGACTATAGTGGAAAGACTGTTGTGGACAGAATAAAGTGGAGACCATAGTGGAAAGACTAAAGTGGACAGATAATAGTGGAAAGACTAAAGTGGATAGACTATAGTGGAAAGACTGTAGTGGACAGAATAAAGTGGAGACTATAGTGGAAAGACTAAAGTGGAAAGACTAAAGTGGACAGACTATAGCGGAAAGACTGAAGTGGACAGACTAAAGTTGAAAAATTAAAATGGAAAGACTAAAGTGGACAGACTATAGTGGAAAGACTGTAGTGGACAGAATAAAGTGGAGAATATAGTGGAAAGAATAAAGTGGAAAGACTTAAGTGGACAGAGAATATTGGAAAGACTATAGTGGAAAGACTGAAGTGGATAGACTCAGTGAACAGACTAAAGTGTACACACTGAAGAGGACAGAATAAAGTGAAGACTATAGTGGAAAGACTAAAGTGGAAAGACTAAAGTGGACAGACTGTAGTAGACAGAATAAAGTGGAGACTATAGTGGAAAGACTAAAGTGGAAAGACTAAAGTGGACAGACTATAGTGGAAAGACTATAGTGGAAAGACTGTTGTGGACAGAATAAAGTGGAGACCATAGTGGAAAGACTAAAGTGGACAGAGAATAGTGGAAAGACTAAAGGGGATAGACTATAGTGGAAAGACTGTAGTGGACAGAATAAAGTGGAGACTATAGTGGAAAGACTAAAGTGGAAAGACTAAAGTGGACAGACTATAGCGGAAAGACTGAAGTGGACAGACTAAAGTGGAAAAATTAAAGTGGAAAGACTAAAGTGGACAGACTATAGTGGAAAGACTATAGTGGAAAGACTGTAGTGGACAGAATAAAGTGGAGACTATAGTGGAAAGAATAAAGTGGAAAGACTTAAGTGGACAGAGAATATTGGAAAGACTAAAGTGGAAAGACTGTAGTGGACAGAATAAAGTGGAGACTACAGTGGAAAGACTAAAGTGGAAAGACTAAAGTGGACAGACTATAGTGGAAAGACTGAAGTGGAAAGACTCAGTTGACAGAATAAAGTGGAGACTATAGTGGAAAGACTAAAGTGGAAAGACTAAAGTGGACAGACTATAGTGGAAAGACTATAGTGGACAGAGAATAGTGGAAATACTAAAGTGGACAGACTGTAGTGGAAAGACTAAAGAGGACAGACTAAAGTGGAAATACTAAAGTGGAAAGACTAAAGTGGGAAAACTAAAGTGGAAAGACTAAAGTGGACAGACTATAGTGGAAAGACTATTGTGGAAAGACTGTAGTGGACAGGATAAAGTGGAGACTATAGTGGAGAGACTAAAGTGGAAAGACTAAAGTGGACGGAGATTATTGGAGAGACCAAAGTGAAAAGACTGTAGTGGACAGAATAAAGTGGAGACTATAGTGGAAAGACTAAAGTGGAAAGACTAAAGTGGACAGACTATAGTGGGAAGACTGTAATGGACAGAATAAAGTGGAGACTATAGTGGAAAGACTAAAGTGGACAGAGAATAGTGGAAAGACTAAAGTGGACAGACTATAGTGGAAAGACTATAGTGGAAAGACTAAAGTGGAAAGACTAAAGTGGAAAGACTATAGTGGAAAGACTGAAGTGGATAGACTCAGTGAACAGACTAAAGTGTACACACTGAAGTGGACAGAATAAAGTGAAGACTATAGTGGAAAGACTAAAGTGGACAGACTGTAGTAGACAGAATAAAGTGGAGACTATAGTGGAAAGACTAAAGTGGAAAGACTAAAGTGGAAAGACTATAGTGGAAAGACTATAGTGGAAAAACTGTTGTGGACAGAATAAAGTGGAGACCATAGTGGAAAGACTAAAGTGGACAGAGAATAGTGGAAAGACTAAAGTGGATAGACTATAGTGGAAAGACTGTAGTGGACAGAATAAAGTGGAGACTATAGTGGAAAGACTAAAGTGGAAAGACTAAAGTGGACAGACTATAGCGGAAAGACTGAAGTGGACAGACTTAAGTGGAAAAATTAAAGTGGAAAGACTAAAGTGGACAGACTATAGTGGAAAGACTATAGTGGAAAGACTGTGGTGGACAGAATAAAGTGGAGACTATAGTGGAAAGACTAAAGTGGAAAGACTAAAGTGGACAGTCTATAGTGGAAAGACTATAGTGGAAAGACTGTTGTGGACAGAATAAAGTGGAGACCATAGTGGAAAGACTAAAGTGGACAGAGAATAGTGGAAAGACTAAAGTGGAAAGACTGCAGTGGACAGAATAAAGTGAAGACTATAGGGGAAAGACTAAAGTGGAAAGACTAAAGTGGACAGACTGTAGTAGACAGAATAAAGTGGAGACTATAGTGGAAAGACTAAAGTGGAAAGACTAAAGTGGACAGACTATAGTGGAAAGACTATAGTGGAAAGACTGTTGTGGACAGAATAAAGTGGAGACAATAGTGGAAAGACTAAAGTGGAAAGAGAATAGTGGAAAGACGAAATTGGAAAGACTGTAGTGGACAGAATAAAGTGGAGACTATAGTGGAAAGACTAAAGTGGAAAGACTAAAGTGGAGAGACTAAAGTGGAAAGACTGAAGTGGAAAGATTCAGTTGACAGACTAAAGTGTACACACTGAAGTGGATAGAATAAAGTGGATAGACTATAGTGGAAAGACTAAAGTGGACAGACTAAAGTGGAAAAACTAAAGTGGAAAGACTAAAGTGGACAGACTATAGTGGAAAGACTATAGTGGAAAGACTGTAGTGGACAGAATAAAGTGGAGACTATAGTGGAAAGACTTAAGTGGACAGAGAATATTGGAAAGACTAAAGTGGAAAGACTGTAATGGACAGAATAAAGTGGAGACTATAGTGGAAAGACTAAAGTGGAAAGACTAAAGTGGACAGACTATAGTGGAAAGACTATAGTGGAAAGACTGTAGTGGACAGGATAAAGTAGAGACTATAGTGGAAAGACTAAAGTGGAAATACTAAAGTGGACAGAGAATATTGGAAAGACTAAAGTGAAAAGACTGTAGTGGACAGAATAAAGTGGAGACTATAGTGGAAAGACTAAAGTGGAAAGACTAAAGTGGACAGACTAAAGTGGACAGACTATAGTGGAAAGACTATAGTGGAAAGACTGTAGTGGAAAGACTAAAGTGGACAGCCTATAGTGGAAAGACTGTAGTGGACAGAAGAAAGTGGAGACTATAGTGGAAAGAATAAAGTGGACAGACTATAGCGGAAAGACTGAAGTGGACAGACTAAAGCGGAGACTATAGTGGAAAGAATAAAGTGGAAAGACTTAACTGGACAGAGAATATTGGAAAGACTAAAGTGGAAAGACTGTAGTGGACAGAATAAAGTGGAGACTATAGTGGAAAGACTAAAGTGGAAAGAGAATAGTGGAAAGACGAAATTGGAAAGACTGTAGTGGACAGAATAAAGTGGAGACTATAGTGGAAAGACTAAAGTGGAAAGACTAAAGTGGACAGACTATAGTGGAAAGACTGAAGTGGAAAGACTCAGTTGACAGACTAAAGTGTACACACTGAAGTGGACAGAATAATGTGGAAAGACTAAAGTGGAAAGACTAAAGTGGATATACTATAGTGGAAAGACTAAAGTGGACAGACTAAAGTGGAAAAACTAAAGTGGAAAGACTAAAGTGGACAGACTATAGTGGAAAGACTATAGTGGAAAGACTGTAGTGGACAGAATAAAGTGGAGACTATAGTGGAAAGACTAAAGTGGAAAGACTGTAGTGGACAGAGAATATTGGAAAGACTAAAGTGGAAAGACTGTAGTGGACAGAATAAAGTGGAGACTATAGTGGAAAGACTAAAGTGGAAAGACTAAAGTGGAAAGACTGTAGTGGAAAGACTAAAGAGGACAGACTAAAGTGGAAAGACTAAAGTGGAAAGACTAAAGTGGAAAAACTAAAGTGGAAAGACTACAGTGGACAGACTATAGTGGTAAGACTATAGTGGAAATACTGTAGTGGACAGGATAAAGTGGAGACTATAGTGGAAAGACTAAAGTGGAAAGACTAAAGTGGACACAGCATATTGGAAAGACTAAAGTGGAAAGACTGTAGTGGACAGAATAAAGTGGAGACTAAGTGGACAGACTATAGTGGAAAGACTATAGTGGAAAGACTGTAGTGGAAAGACTAAAGTGGACAGACTATAGTGGAAAGACTGTAGTGGACAGAATAAAGTGGAGACTATAGTGGAAAGACTAAAGTGGACAGAGAATAGTGGAAAGACTAAAGTGGACAGACTATAGTGGAAAGACTATAGTGGAAAGACTAAAGTGGAAAGACTAAAGTGGAAAGACTATAGTGGAAAGACTGAAGTGGATAGACTCAGTGAACAGACTAAAGTGTAAAGTGTATAGTGGAAAGACTAAAGTGGAAAGACTAAAGTGGACAGACTGTAGTAGACAGAATAAAGTGGAGACTATAGTGGAAAGACTAAAGTGGAAAGACTAAAGTGAACAGACTATAGTGGAAAGACTGTTGTGGACAGAATAAAGTGGAGACCATAGTGGAAAGACTAAAGTGGACAGATAATAGTGGAAAGACTAAAGTGGATAGACTATAGTGGAAAGACTGTAGTGGACAGAATAAAGTGGAGACTATAGTGGAAAGACTAAAGTGGAAAGACTAAAGTGGACAGACTATAGCGGAAAGACTGAAGTGGACAGACTAAAGTTGAAAAATTAAAATGGAAAGACTAAAGTGGACAGACTATAGTGGAAAGACTGTAGTGGACAGAATAAAGTGGAGAATATAGTGGAAAGAATAAAGTGGAAAGACTTAAGTGGACAGAGAATATTGGAAAGACTATAGTGGAAAGACTGAAGTGGATAGACTCAGTGAACAGACTAAAGTGTACACACTGAAGAGGACAGAATAAAGTGAAGACTATAGTGGAAAGACTAAAGTGGAAAGACTAAAGTGGACAGACTGTAGTAGACAGAATAAAGTGGAGACTATAGTGGAAAGACTAAAGTGGAGAGACTAAAGTGGACAGACTATAGTGGAAAGACTATAGTGGAAAGACTGTTGTGGACAGAATAAAGTGGAGACCATAGTGGAAAGACTAAAGTGGACAGAGAATAGTGGAAAGACTAAAGGGGATAGACTATAGTGGAAAGACTGTAGTGGACAGAATAAAGTGGAGACTATAGTGGAAAGACTAAAGTGGAAAGACTAAAGTGGACAGACTATAGCGGAAAGACTGAAGTGGACAGACTAAAGTGGAAAAATTAAAGTGGAAAGACTAAAGTGGACAGACTATAGTGGAAAGACTATAGTGGAAAGACTGTAGTG